>OX104123.1:31785632-32113796 GCA_944474755.1 Limnoperna fortunei
TAGTAGTTTTTTTGGGTGCATTCCAGTTTGCCGAATCCCAAATTGCCGATTCCCAGATTGCCGCGTCCAATTTGCCGATTCCCTGTTTGCCGATTACATATTATTAAACCAATAAAGAACAATCCAAATGGTGTAAAAAGAATTGTATCCAGAGCAATGTGTGTTTAGGAAAATTAATTATATAAATTAAATAATTTAAGTGACATAAAAGGAATTATCGGCTTATAAAATTATAAAGTATCGGCTTGGGACATTCTTTGCTTTAAACAAATATGATAAGCTGAGAAAAATCAAGTTACTGAACTTCACCGACAATTATAGGTGCTTAATTTAGGCAATCTTTCACAATTATAAATTATCAGCTTGGGTCGTTTTTGTTTTGAATTAATATAAAAAGCTAATAATTAGTGATTGAGAAAATTTAAATTGATATAAAAAAGAAATTTCAAAAAGAATTGCATTTAAGTTATTGAACTTTAGCAAAATATTTTCTCTAACGGTAAAAATCAATGAATCGGCAAACTGGGAATCGGCTAATTGGACGCGGCAATCTGGGAATCGGCAATTTGGGATTCTGCTAATTGGCACTCTGCCACGGGGATAACAACAATAAACGAGGAACTCCATAAATGATAAAAAATAAAAGTATATATAAAAAATAAAAAAAAATTGTCAAATATTAATAATATGTTTAAAACACATAAAATAATTATATTAATAATGACAGCAATTTGATATATTATACAATTTTGGTGTTAATGATACACAACAGTCGTTCATTGATAAACAGAGTTATCGAACCTAATTATGACAGTAATAATTGCATATGCTTGGTTTTTTGTTTTGGTCAGAAAATTTTTTTCCGCGCTATTTATTTTTTGAAGGCATCGCGACAGAATATATTTTTTTTCATTATTAGCATTAATTTATATAGCAGAAATCCTTCTTCAGAATATTTTTTTTCTTACCCTCTGCTTCCAAAATATTTTTTCATCAAAAATCATTTTCAGAATATTTTTTAGGAAAAAACAATGGCCCCCCCCTTCAAGTTAAATGGTCGGTCCCTAATAGTAAACTGCGTAAAATATAGTTTACACTGTTGGACATTTTTTGTATAATTACCCCTATACACAAATTACACTAACAGTTGATATAAATAATTAATCCTCCCACTACGCACAATAAATAATAATATTTTGTGTATACTTACGCGCGCTGTACATGTCGTTGTTTATTTATTTTCTTGTCCATGCCTTATCGTCGTGTTACATTGACCGATATACAACAATACGGTCATCTGATCTGATTGTGGTCAAAAAGTATGTCATTGTCTACCTGTACTGGTCAGCCATTTTAATGTACTGATACGTTTTTATTGCTATTAATATAAGTACTAATTTACTGGACCATTGACACTGTAACTTATTAACTTGTATGGGATTTTTTGTAAACAAAACGATGGGTTTATGCTATAAATAGATCAGCTAGCTGTTACGTAACATAGTTGGAAGATGTTTACACTGACAATGTGTCATGGCCTGTCTGTTTATTTTTATTTCGCACAACATGTAATGTGTCGTCAGTTAAAAATTCATGAATGGGGATAGTTTTTGATGATTAATTGACAGATAATATTATTTTTAGTATGACGAATAAATAAGAGAAGGGACAGACGTTAAATGCATTCATCCCTGCTATCAGTTCATCACATGCATACACCACGTTGGTTGCATCTATAATATAAACAAGGCAGCTATAACACAGTCAATTAAAATTGTGTTACAAATGCGGGTTGGATATCATAACTTTATTTAAACATATTTTATTCAGTAATAGATCTGAAATGGATTGGATAGCAGGCGAAGCCTATATATATCCTCTCCATTAAGGCAACATTCAACAGGTGGAATAATGTATCAACAAATATAAAAATATACCATGTACAATTGTATCAATAATAGTGTAGCAAGAAAGACAACTCTAGTATTATCAATGGTGCAAAATTAAAATAATACATGAACTACATATTGAGTTATCTTATGGGTAATTAAATAATTATTATAACAATAGTTGCCTATTCTGTAGTTTAGTTTACTTCTAAAAGTCTGGGCTTTAAATAGAATAGGTTATATAATTTTAAGAGTATCATGAATGTGAAGGGAAAAAAAATATTTGAGTGAGATTATTCTAGTACAAAAGAAAAGAAAGAAAAAAAAGAAAGAAAGAAAAATAAATATAATAATAATAATGTAACATAGACTGTATGTCAAGTAGTTTTCATACTCATTCCACCATGCATATGTGTATTAAAAATATTGAGTTACAAGAATCTTTTACACTCTTTAATATATTTCTGTACTGACAATTGTAGTTTTACATTATCCACATAAGAAAGAGTTGCATTACCAAGTAGAATATTATTCAGGTTGTAATCAATATTCATATCATTGCATACTTTCTGCAGTGACCTTCTATATTCTGTATATGAAGGACAGGTTAGGAAGAAGTGAGAGTTGTCCTCACTACAGTTCTTGCAGTGTTGGCAGTTAGGGTTATCGGTCAAGTGATGAAGATATAAATGGTAGTTTAAGTTGCTAGCTTCATTCCTTAGTTGACAGAGGTGTATATTTTCTTTTCTATTACCTGTGTTAAAATATTCAGGTGCCTTTCTGTGGTCCGAGTTTAAACGTTTTTTAAAGACATCAACAGAGGGACTGGACTTTGTTGATGTTGGTAATTTATTCCAAGAATTTATTGTGCTTGGTAAGAAGCTTTAAGTAAATGCCATAGTGTTACAGAAGGGCAGACGCAAATAGTCACTAGATATTTGTCGGCGAAGGTTATAATTATGTAGGTTTTCAACAAAGGGTTGTACTATATCAGATTAATAATCAGGAGCAATGCCATTTATTATTTTAAACATGAAAACAAGCTGATGTTTTTCCCTACGCTTATGTAAGGTTTCCCAGCCAAGTTCCTCATATAATTTTGATTTTGAGGAGCTGACACGGAGACCTGTAATGATTCTTGCTTCGTATAGAGTACAGTTGTTCCATACTATATCACCATATTCCAAAACTGGCCGAATGAAGGAGAGATATATTTTGATAAGTGCTTTTCTTGTCATCTGATATTTTAGCATTCGTAGAATTTTCAGTCGATCACATGCCTTTTTATAAATTTTGTCTATGTGGCTACTCCATTTTGCATTACTTTGGAAGTCAAGACCTAGGTGTGTATGTACAAGTACATCTGTCACTTGGTTATCTGGGCTTCCAAAGAAGACAGAATGGTTAGCCACTACGTGAAAACAGTAGGGATTCAGTCTTTGAGGGATTAAATTTGATAGCCCAATCATTTGACCAATTATATATATATGTGTTAAGTCTGATGAAAGTTTCTCGGCAGCTTGTACATAATTTTGATTGTCTATAATAACAAAGAGAGATGTATCATCCGCAAAAAGCTTAATGTTACAATTAATTCCATCTATAATGTCGTTGATATAGATAAGAAACAAGAAAGGTCCAAGGACTGAGCCTTGGGGTACACCAGCATCAATATCCCCCCAACTAGAACTAAATCCTTCAAAAACTACCTTCTGCTTTCTGTCTTGTAAATAGTCTGTAATCCAGTTTAGTAAATCCCCATGTATACCCATTTTTTGTAATTTATATAATAAACCCTTGTGCCAAACCCTATCAAAAGCCTTTGAGATATCACAAAAGAAAAATCTCACATCTTTTCCTACATCTAAATTGCTTATAACTGTATTATAGATATTTACAAGTTGGTTAACAGTTGAGTCTCCAGGCATGAAACCGGATTGGTGTTCAGTTAAAAGCTGATATTTATTTAACTATGATCTTTTCCATCATTTACCGGTCAGGGAAATAGGTCTGTAAATGGAAACATCAGATTTAGAACCTTTATTTTTATAAATGGGTGTGACATGAGACCGTTTCCATATGTATGGTAAACTCCCACACTGCAGGGACTTGTTAAATAAGAGGGTCAGTGGTTGAACTAATGATTCAGATATATTCTTTAAGATCCTTGGGGCAATACCATCCGGAGCACTTGGTTTTGATATGTTAAGAATTTCCAACTGATCCCTTACTTCTTGTTCCCTAATGACAAAATTAGGAAAGAGATGTAGAGGATCAGGATTTTCTTCAGGGAGATCAGGTTCATCATCAATATGTGCTATATCTGTGAAAAAGGTATTAAGTATATCACATTTATCTGATGGATAAACTATAATTCTTCCATTATATTCCAAAGGGGGACTAGTAGAATTACATTTGTTTAATTTGCAGACAGATTTGGCTATGCGCCACCATTTACCTGCGGGTATATTTTTATCAATTAATTGAGATGATAGTTTCTCTTTGTAAGAAGCTTTTGCATCTCTTACAAGTTTAATCACATCGTTTCTTAGTTTTCTATAAATTGTCCAATGGTTTGGACTATTGGTGGTTTTAGCTCTATAATGAGCACGATTTCTCTTTCTGATTGCCCCTCTTATAGAGTTATTCATGAAGGGCTTGTCATTAGGGCGGATGACTACTTTTAGTCGGGATATGTCTGTCACATGCCTCGTTTAGGTAAGACTGCAACAATGAAAAACTTTCATTGACAGTTTTATTCTCAAATAGGCTGTTCCAAACAGTCCCTTTTATTACATCTGAGATTCCTATATAGTTTGCATGCTCATAGTTTCGAATCTTGCGTTTATAGCTTTTTTGTTTAATATTTTTTATGTTAATATTTATGCTAATTGGACTATGGTCACTGCAGAAGTCTGGTAGTATGTCTACTGCTAAAATGAGATTTGGTCGATTTGTAATAAAAAGATCTATGCATGTTGCTGATGTGTTAGTTATCCTGGTAGGATCATGGACCACATTTTCTAAGTTTAGTCTTGATAATATATTTCCAAGATGACCACCATGATTAACTAATACATCTACATTAAGGTTACCACCCAGAAAGATTGGAATATTTAAGTCAAGTATTGGTTGAAGGTTTGATTCTAATTTTGTCCAATATGACACTTGTGAGTTTGGGGGTCTATAAATGACACCTATCATGGCATTTATGGATGGTGTTCTCACCTCAATCCATAATAATTCGAGATCAGTGTTATTAAATTCTGGTTTTTCATATACCTGAATAGTGTTTTTTACATAAATTGCAACACCGCCCCCATGCCTGCTTCTATCTTTTCGAATGGGTTTTTGAAACCCTTTCATCATTATATCATCACATTTAATAGTTTCATTTAAATGTGTTTCCGAAACTAATAAGATGTCACAATATGACAATTCCACTTCAATTAAATCAATTTTGGGAAAAAGGCTACATGCATTTAGATGTATAATATTCAAAGGACCTTGGGTAATAAATGCAGTTATTATTGTCTTATAAATCATAA
This sequence comes from Limnoperna fortunei, assembly GCA_944474755.1. Classification (NCBI taxonomy): domain Eukaryota; kingdom Metazoa; phylum Mollusca; class Bivalvia; order Mytilida; family Modiolidae; genus Limnoperna; species Limnoperna fortunei. Next base: position 31,791,070 of record OX104123.1, read on the forward strand.
CTGATATCATAACTCAACCCACACCACTCGCATTCAGCTTATGTTTCCTTGTCTTGGTTCGTGTTGTTGTATGTAAACATTGAGGGTTGTTAGGTCATATTTGCCAAAATGTCTGAAAAGCCAATTATTGTCTTTCCGCCGTTTTCACGTCTATAAATACAGAGTGGTTAAGGTAGTCTACTAACGATCACGTAGTCTGTCAACTCAGAGATTAAGGGTTCGAGTCTCATTGAGGTCAGGTTGCCCTCGACTTCAATTTTACTCTACAAGAATTGCCAGTTTTCTACCTAGGGCTGCGATTTTCTCTGGGATCTCCGACTTCCTCCCCTAAATAGAACGCCATGATAGGGCTGAAAAATTGCTAAAAATGGCGTTATACACAAGCAAACACACAATTTCATTTAAGATACTGCTATGCAGTTTACTATCATGCCAAAATCGCAAAAATACAAATTTATCAATGGCGTCCAAACTAAATATATACAGGGCATCTGGCGTTTCAAACTGGGGGTTTGTTGTCGAGTATTGATTTACGGCGCGCATGCACAAGGAGGTAACCCGACCATAGAGGAAAATAACCTGTTTGCGGTCGAATAGATAATCTTAAAACACGTTGTATGACGCAAAATTATTCGTGAAATAAACTTTAAAATGATTTTTGTAAGGGATCTTATTTTCTCAAAAATATTAATTGTAGACAATGGACACTGTAGTTAAAATCACGACTTTACAAGTAAAGAGTTACGATTTCTTAACGGTAACATTAATGATGGAATTTCTCAGTAGCAATAATATTTACTTAAAATGTAGTATGAGTGTTTTGGATTAATTTTACTATCCGACTATAATAGCTTTTTCGTCAGGTTATTGAGTCTTTGACATATATGTTTTTTATTTCTTACTCTGTATAAAGTTTATTCTTCAATACTTAACGGAGGCACATGCAACGCAGGCACTAGTCTGGGATCCTGACTAAATATTCTCAATACCTCAGGCGCGGAATTTTGTCAAAATAATGGTTTTATCAATTTATGTCTCGTTTTGCTCAGTTTAATTCGAGAGTCGGAAAACAATAAGCAGGTAGCTTTTTTATTTAACTTGTATGCTGACAGACATTTCCGACGAAACAAAAGGCGCGTAAACTAAAACATGGCGTTTTAAACAACCAATCAAACCGGGTAGTAAACCGGTGGTGACCTGGGGTTATACTTATTTGAAAAGCTAGTGTAAATGAAAAATATTTCACCAGGAAACCAGGTTACGTAGATATTACAATTTTTCAGATAGTATCAACTAATAAAAGATGTTTGCGATTCAGATTATAAACTGTCATTTGCCAGCCAGAGTAGGATTTTAATTCTCCGTAATCCGGTAACAAATGGGAGGGATTTCGGCATATGTTTCTTTGAAAACGTCTGTTGCGCAAGATTTCCAGCTGCCCAGGTCTCTTAATTGATATATTTTTATTTTTGAGTCAAACGTCTCAGTCCTGTCCCTTTTTATGGTAAGGGTGGGTGGGAATAACGTGTTTTGATATATTGTATTATTCAAATATTTTTTGGAGGGTAGTAATCAATTTTGTGTAATATTTACGTCCTACGCCATGTTACGGAGCATATAGTATATAAATGTATATATTGACCACACCCGGCAGAAATTTACAATAAAAAGAAGGATAATTAGCGTACGCAGAGAAAAGTTGTCTAGAGACAATAAATGGGACAAGTGCCTGCATAGCCTATAGGCATACCATGAATACATGTACAAAGATTTTCTTAGTTTCACGTAAGATTACAACGAAAGATTTTTTTAATTTTCAGCCGATACAACAGACTAAATACTTCGTCCCGACACAAAATTACGCACTTTTCTGGTGGCACCGAAAATTTGTTGACCATTGATCCGTTCTATTTTTCGAATTATTGTATTGCTTGTTATAGATCTTTCCTGCAAAACAGTTGAAACTGCTCTCTATATGTTCATCGACCATTAAATCAACGTTTATTAAAAGATTTGTAGGCTGCAAAATGATAATAACGAAAATCATGTTATTGTTCATTTTTGTGTTGGTAAGATATTTACAATCTTGATACCCAGCGTATCTGGAATGTTACCTATCGACGTATGTAGAGAATATGGGTTGAAATTGATAACGTTGTTTGCCTAAACGCTCTGTCCTATTACTTAAGGATTAACTACATAAAATATTTTCTCAATCGCGGGATAACAAAATTTCCGTTTTGCATATTGTATAAATGTGCACCTTTAATTTTTTATCCCTCGATGGAGGAAATATTTTATGTAGATAATTCTTATAAATAATTCAAACATTAGAATAAACTTAACAATTTCATTAATTGGACATTTTTGAAAAAAAAAAGAATAACATAAAACTGTATTTTCCGCAGATTAATATATGACGTCAAAAGGTGCGTGTCTCCATGACGATGATTTTTTTTCAGCCAGGCAATCAAAAGTCGGTATTCTCGTACAATTTATTGATATAAAAAAAGTTGTAATTTATTTAATTTGTTATTAGAATGTTTTCTTTACGCCCATCAGGTATCATATGTTTAGGACGGCAACAAATAACAAACAATAAATTTATTCGGTATGTGTTGGATCAAAAGAAAAGTTTGTCAGTCACACACTATCGTCCTGTATTGGGAGGCTACACAATTATTGTTAGTATTAATAACGCCAATAAAAAAGCAAAAGATAGTTTCTGGAATAAAATTTGGCACGAACAATCCATAAAATATTCAGACGTCAGGTCATTCCTGATATTAAAATACATAAGAAATATAGTATTGAATTTACTATAGGCAAATTAATTTCTGAATGCAATTTTATAGAATCATAAGGATTAAACACCGTTTTCAATGGATTTATAGGTATATCAACAAGAACAACTCACTCACAAATTCAATACTATATTTCTTATGTATTTTAATATCAGGAATGACCTGACGTCTGAATATTTTATGGATTTTTCGTGCCAAATTTTATTCCAGAAACTATCTTTTGCTTTTTATAAAAATGAACACAAAACTAAGTTTTAACCTAAATCTACACAAAGGAAAAGAATAAGAATTATCCATGAATAACTTCACAAATAATTTACATAACATTTTTGCTACTTGCATCCTAAACAAAACGTATTTTGTGTATTACACGAACTTGACTTCAATAGTTTATTAGTTTTTCCTGTCTATTTTTTTATATGAAAATGTAAACAGACAAATAAAAATCCAAGGTAAGACAAAGAGAACTGGGAGAACGTTAAAGAATTTTCATATATAACGGTATAAAGAGTAACTCATAAGTAAAGGAAAATGCATTAAACAAACAAAAAGTCAAAATAAGGCATGATGTGTTAAATGAGAGATCGTGATTGTGTTGACGCATGAAAACTAAAACGCACAAAATCTCCAAAAAGTTTCAAAAGTTTCCGTTATTTTCAAATCGATACGAGGTTATAGGTAACAAAGAAAAAGACATTAACCACTCCTGTACCAGGAAGTTACTTTCTGGCTACATAAACATAGACCAACAATTTAAAGCTACGACACATTTAGTCGGTGTAATGTCTGAAAGAGGAAATTGGATTTTCAGTCTTTTTAATATATTTAAAAAAAGGAAAAAAGGTAAGATGGCTTGTATTGTATCGTAGTTATTTTGTATTGAATGATATTTTTGAAATCACACAGATTCATTCTGGAGGGAAGTTGAACTGTTTTAATTGTAGAGACATGAAGATTTTTAAAAACTAATAACAATTTTGTAAAACATTTTAAGAAAGATCTTACAATATTTGAAATTCACAAAATGTTCTTGATAAGATATATTTTCTTAATAGTTCACCTATCTTTTTACCCTAGGAGTTATATTTCACTAGCTGATAATAGTCTATTTGCTATTCATATCTATTGCTTTTTTTCCCGTTTTGTTCATTTGTTTATTTGCAGACTTCCACCCAATGGGTAATTTAGTCGTGACATCAATCAATCAATTATCAATCACATTTTTACATTTACACTGTTAGAGCCATGTAAATGAATCATTCATTTAAACCCAATGTAAAATGCTTTAAGATTTAATCGGATTACATATTTCTCCAACAAGTGCTAACGTTACCAAGGGAAATTCCCATATCTTTGACGTGTTCTTTATCAGGATTTCCGCAATCCCCTGTTGTTGTCACGTGGATTAAAACAACAGTAAATGGAGACAAAATCATAAATACACGTGCTGCTACTGGGAAATATGAAGGTGGAACTGCCTCGAATCCTTCGCCGATTATCAACGATTTTACCTCGACAGATGCTGGTACACAGGCTTGTATCGTTAATCATTCCTCGGGTGGTATATCAAGTGACGATTGTGTCCTTACCTTGCGTGGTAAGTAATAATTCTCCGCAAATCATGGTTCTACAATTTAAACCGCTAGACGCCAGTTTCGCCTATCAAATACTTTTTATTAGCTTTTACACTAGAAAGATCACATATTAATTGACCAGAATTGACCTGATGCAGACGATACAACCCAATCATAGGGACTTAGAAATCATGGCGTCGGCGTTCTCTAAAAAGTATAATCATTAAGGGGTCATCCATAATTGTCAAACATTTTCCAAAGTGTGGAAAAAGTACACTTCCCCCCACGACCCGCTCGAAAAGTGAACATTAACAATTTCCACACTTATTGGGAAGACAATGAAACAGGAACAACACATAAGCATTTTTAATAATAATATAAACCTTAATGTAAGGTAGTTTTGATGCATTTTTCAGAGCCAGTTGTTTCTGTTGAAATAATTACTACTGGGAAAATTAGAATCGGCCATGGTGGAGCAGTTAACATTGAGGCAAAAATAACATCCACAACGCAGGAATCTTTAAAATGTCAATGGCAAAAATCCATAACAATACAATAAGAAATTTAGATATAAATTGTTTGAAATATTCAGGAAGTTCACATCAAATTACGTGTCCAGTGTTAGTTATCAATTGTGCAGACGACATGGACACAGGGACGTACTTCCTGGAAGTAAAAGACAATACGACGATCACTAGAAGTACACATGTTGAACTTGAGATAGTCGGAGGTAAGAGAATCTTTTGTATTGCATTAATAGGACTTTGTATAAAAGGTGTTATGTTGCTTGCCGAACGTTAGCATTTATCACTCCTCTGTCAACATAAGAGATGCACGTTCGAGCTCTAGAAGGATCGCCAGCTTCTTATGCTGAAATATTTTACCGTGTACTCCAGCTTCCACCAGAAATAAAAACTGCGCACCATTTTGAATCTAAACAAATACTGGTAAGGGTGTTCAACAAAAAAAAACCAGACATTCTAGTAAATAGGGAAATTACCCTGTAGACCTTAGATGAAATGATTAAATAAATAAATACAATGTCCTGATCCTGATTCCGTGAACGATATTCGTATCATCCTGAGTAAGTATTATACACAATAGGTAAACAAGTTTAATTTTTCTTTGTTGTTGTGCATTATCTGTGCGTATATACACAACCATTGACAGTACTAATAGTGATGTATTGTTTTTAGATCCCGCTGATGCATTGTCTAAAGAAGAGAATAATTTTCACCGCATTTACCGGCTGTGTCTGATAACTGCAACAAGATCTGTCAGAGTATATTTTGACAGTAATGTCCCACCGACCACATTGCAATCACATTTGAACATCCACAAAAATGACTTAACACGGGGCAACAAAACTAAAAGAATACTAAAGTGCACCCAAGAACAGCTTAACATTTTATACCCAGGTTTGTTGTTATATCCAGTATACGAGTGATTACTTATATAAAGAGGTGAAATTATAGCAGTTGCCAATATATTTAAAATCTAATTACAGCTTCGATGCTACTGACCTGTAGAGAAGGCGATCTAAGAATACACAATTATGAGTCATTTTGTATTGACATTTTAATTGAAATATCCACAATTCACATAGCAAACCTATGATGTTACGGGTGGAAAATTTAGCCTTATATTTAGGCTACAGCGAACATACTGAAATTGACGTCTACAAAAGGGTCTTATTCGTGCAAGGAGCTTAGGACTAAAACACTTTACCTTTACCTTTTATGGTTCAGGGTTTCTGAAATATAGCATCTCAACATCACAAATGTCTTATCCCCTTCCTAAAGACACACCGAGCAGCTCTGTGGGTCGACCAATGGTAACCCTCCAAGTATGGTCAAAGTAAAAAAGAAAGGATACGTACCATGGCTTAAACTACTGATCTGGAACAATGTCATGGAAATTGTGCGGGGGGTTTAACCCTGAAGTTTTCAATCCCCCTCTTTCCTGTTGTACCAAAACAACACAGACATGCAGAAACGTATCAAACTAACAAAATACAAAATATACTCGTAGATAAAACAGAACCAACAGAAGCGACCATTATTTACATATCATACACAACACAGGTACAAATAAAGTAATTGGAAAATGAATGTTAAGAAAGCTCTTCCTATTTTACGTATATTACGAACAAGAATGACAATCTAATGATAAATAATTTAAACAGCAATAGAACTGAGGGTGTAATCATCTTGTCTGGTAGGGTAAGCAGTTTCTGCTCCAAATAATATCCTGTCTGGTAGTTGCGGGTAATTGTCAACGTTCAAAAGTTCTATTAAAAGAATCTTTAATGATGCAAACGAATAGAAAATATAATATGTTTTTCATGTTGAATCAGGTTAACTTTAGTTTTTGTCAAGTGAGTTATATTATCATTGGAGTGTTTTAATACTTAAGTCTTAAAAATCTTCCTGATTAACAAGCATGCAATAAAGGGAAATCAAATATCAGAATTATTATTAGAAATATACTAGAAAAAAGAGATGAAAAACAATATTTGAAAATTTTCAGTATCTTCTGCTGTGAAGTCGGAGGACTTTGAATTCAGTCTATTGTACAAGATCATCCGAAGTACATTAACATCTATTTCACCACCAACGAGAGGATGGGGAGGTCAGCCATCAGCATCTGATATTAGACCAACTGACGACATTGAACGCATTCGCGAGATAAGAAATTTTCTTTCACACCATTCAAAGCTTGCAATAGAAGATGCAGTTTGGAATAATCATTGGCATGATTTGTCAGAGGTTAGCTATAATTCTTTTACCACCAGCATTTGCGTTCAAATAATGGTATTAGTCTGCACGAGCTACACATGTTTAATCTACTTAACTAATTTTTTATTTATTTCATCAATATGTTTAATAGGACCAAAAAAAAACAAAAAAATATCTTTATATTAAAATTATAATTGTTTGTTTTCAGCGATCTACGAACTATTTGACTAAATATACGATCAGACGTTAGAGATTTGTCTTAAATATCTAATAAGGTATAAAATCCTTCAATAGTAAGATTATGGATTAAAACAAATTTAAAAATACGTTTTTCAAAATAGTATGTACAACAATATTGCGAATAAAGTAAAGAAATCTGAGAATTGACAATAAATTTTCTATTTCTTTTTAGCTTTTGCAGTTTTCAGTAATATATTAGCGTATAACGTTATTTTGGGTATCGATATATTTGCGCAAACTGAGCAACACTTTTAAATTGTAACAACAGTCCTACAACAAATAAAATTTAAGGCACTACGAATACCTGTTTGAATGTTAAATCTGAAGTATGCTTTTTTTGCTCATTCCTCTCATTAGATGTTTCTGTCTGGGGTTCTATTTTTTATTTTTGTTCATTTTGCTATTAACATTTGTGTTCATGTTTTAACGGTCTCTATTTAAAAGGTCATTCGTAGACTGAGTAATGGAACGTTGATGGCAGAAGTTACAAATCTACGAACGTTATCGTTTGATAAACACCAACACAATTCAATGGAGCATGATATTAAAACACAATTAACTTTGATAAAAGAAGAAGTAGATGATTTTAAACAAGAATTAGATGATGCTAAACAAAGAATTAGGAAACTTGAAGAATATATTCACATTCCCCCTCATGTTAGAAGTGAGTACAAATAGCTGCAAAATAATGGCTTTATATTCGGGTCAAGAACTACCACCTTTTTCCTTTCTTTGTTTCTTTGTCAATTATATTATACCACCCTTTGGAAACAATTGAAATGGAGACTTTGTTACCCTTTACATGTACTATTATTTTAGCAGAAACAACGCCTATGTTAGTGGTATTGAATATTTTTAAAATCTTGTAATATATAATAATTGCTTTTAGTATTATACGTCTTCACCAAGCTTGGTCCTATAACCATCACTAATGCGTCCCTCTTGCTGCATCATGCAGTATTTTGAGTGTTTTCTGTAATTCAGTTTCTTTGAAAAGAGAGAATAAGCTTTTTTCTTATTTATCCAGTATGTTGTTCAGAATTACCATCGCTTGCTAGATGTTTTTGTGTTGTGAGCCTTTTAATATGAAAGTATCTAGAAGTGTTTGACAACAAGAACCTTAAAAAATACCTAAACAATTGTTGAAAGAAAAAATGGAACAAATTAAGACGTGTCTGTCAGTATTTCCGTCCGTATCTTCTTACGTTCGCCACAAAAGTTTAAAATGTTACTTCTTTTGTAGTAACTTTGCGTTTTTCCTGATCTCCGTCTTGCATATAATATTGTCTAATGTGAACGTTTTGAAGTAGACAGCTCCTTTTGATATGGGATATTTCATCAAAAGTGTTTACTCTTAAATTTTAAAAGTTAATTTTTTGAATCCTTTTTATATCTCACAAGTATTAACGACAAACGAGCTGATTTTAATTTCAAAATAATAAATTTTCCTCACTTATCCAGCAATATTCCATCTTCTACTGCATGCATTATCTTATAATTCTCAATTAATCAGATATGCAAGTGCTTGCAGTGATTTTTGCAAACCTCACCAATTTATCGGGGATAAACTTATAAACCAAGGTTACATAAAAAACGCCATTAATAAGTTATACTATAGATGTCATTTCCTTGTTGAAAAAATGTCGTTTGAAAATATGATTGCAGATAGTTTTCCCAATTTGTTTTAATCAGTACGTCGTTATTGTGATGGATACACTTATTACTGACTAGTGGTGTGTGATACCCAACCATTTTCCTCAACACACCAGGTTACATATTTACATATACGTAATGCCTTATATAAAAAATCCGCATAATGGCGTTGTTCAAGCCCAATCAGTATATTATTAGGAACCTTTATAAGGAACATATATATATATTTTAATTCTGAAAACTAATAATCTGTTTGTTTTTGTAGTTCTACGATAAATGATTTTGAAATTCAAAACGAATATATCTCACATTTTAATACATTTGCCTATAGACACACTCTCGTTATTATACCCCCGTGTCGAAGGTTTACCTATGTCCTTCCATCCTTCCGTCCGCAACATAACTTTCGTAATAGTTGTCTCAGCAACTACTTAACACAACCACTTAAAATTTTATATGTGACATGTTATATTTAATCCTATATTGCGAGTACCGATTTCAGGTCTGTCGCATATCTACTTTCTGTTTACCGACTTGTTATATTTTCAACATTAGTGGTAAATCTAATGAAAATTTTCGTAACAGTTTTCTCACTATCTACTTATCACAACCACTGGAGATTTTATATCTGACCTTACCATGTGGTCCAATTGCGAGTACCGATTAAGGTCTGTTGAAAATTTACTTCCTGCTTACTTACTTAGTCACTTCAATGATGTGAATAGCATACTGGGTGAGCAGTAGCTCACAGGTTCCTTGTTTGATTATAAAAACCAAATATGTTACTGTAAGTATTTAATCTTTTCTTGAATGCATTTTTTGGTGGTGTTAAATTGTGTGCTCTATGCGTTTAATGTTATCGAAAACAGATAATAATATCTTGTATCTATAATGTTCTTGACGCACGCAAACGTTCAGTGAACAGTTTTGACGTCGCTTACGGTAATATGGAAGAACCGGGTTTTATTTTTATGGGCATAGTACTTTCCAAACTAATATTTATTTCAACTCCTTTTTTGTTCCACGTCATTGTTATTGTGTTCTATAGATAATTAATGGTCTGTTTTCAGAGGGACATATGGTTTTACTTGACAAATGGAGACAAGAAGACCAGATATTTTACAGTGGATCACACGTATGTACGACTGCAGTAAAGGTAGTAAAATTAACGCGATTTGTTACATTCGTTGGTAGACCTGGTACTGGAAAATCTGCACTTGCTCGTCATATTGCTCTAAAATTGGTAAGTGAGGGATACGAAGTTATTCCAGTTAGCAAGCCAGAAGACATAATCTCTTGTGGAAACCTAAGTATAAATCAAGTGTTTGTTCTTGATGATATGCTCGGTATTTTTGCTTTAGACATGCACTTATACAATAAGCTGGTTAATCACAAAGAACGAATAATTTCAGCAATATCTGAAAATTCTAAAGTTTTGTTTACCTGTAGAAAATCTGTCTATAACGATTCAGTAGAACTGTGCTCCTTCGCGACAGAGAAAATAGTTGATCTTAATAGCAAAGAAAATGAACTGACGAAGACCGACATGTTTGAAATCCTTGAACAACACTGTGGAAGAGCAAATATATCAAAGGAAATATACAGCAGTATTACATTACCAACATGTAATATAATGTTTCCATTCCTGTGTAAATTGTATTCTTTGGAACACAAATATCGAAAGTTCGGAACATTGTTTTTCGTCAAACCTTATAAATGCCTCATTGAAGAAATTATTAAACTGCAGAAAACTAGCAAGTTGCAATACACGACATTGGTCTTGTGTCTAGTAAATGGAAACACAATATCAGATAAAAACCTACCTGTAAAAGAAATAAGAGAGGACATTTATAATGATTGCGGATTAAGCTTAAGTACACCGGACAGAGACATTATTGATGCAGCTTGTCAGTTGGAAGGTACGTACCTTACAATATATGACAGCAGTTACACATTCTTGCACGATTCTATTTATGAAGTTGTCGCATATCATTATGGAATAAAGTATCCAGAAAAAGGACTAAAGTACATGCCCAGTGGATATATTTCCAGTAATGTAATAATAGGTGAATCCCCATCGTGTGATGATGACCTTTTTGTTCAGATAGCAGAGGATCAGTATCAGTCATTGGCAGAAAGATTATATAAAGATATCCAGTTTTCAAAGCTTTATGATGTTTTCATAAGTTCTAAGTTATTCAATGCCAAGTTTTGTAACACCTTCATTAACTTGCTTAAAAGTAAACCATACGACGAATTCAAAAAGTTGTTTTTATGTACACATGAAAACGCTATTGAACAAATCTGTAAACGCGATGACTTTTCGCATGGATATGATAAGGAAACAGAAAGAAAATGGACTATATGGGATCCTCAAAAACTACTCGTTGGGCTTAATTGGAATGTAAACAAATACAATATTCGAGTAGTTAACTGGATTGTATTTTACGGCCATGCGTATTTACTGCGAGAAATCGTTATGTATATTCTAGCTATGAGAGAATCCGCTGATTTAGTGTTTGGTTTTAGTACCAGGGAACAAACTCGCATATTGACCCTTGGTTGTTACAGCGGAAATGTGAATACTGTTGAAACTATTTTGAAGTATGTAAAACCTGTATGTGTCAATAGCTCACCAGACATATATAATATGTTTAGTATGCATACATTTCAGACACCCATGACAGCAGCTTGCTATAGTGGCCACTTGCATATTGTAGATTTTTTAGTTACAAATGGTGCAGATATTAACACTGCTGATTTAAATATGGTAACACCTCTTTGTGCGGCATGTGTATGTGGACAAATTGATGTTGTAAAGTATCTTGCAGAGAAGGTTGATGTCAATCATGGCGATTTTGACACGGGAACTCCGCTGTATGCTGCAGCAGAGAAGGGTCATTATAATGTTGTACAATACCTTGTAGAAAATGGTGCAGATATTAACCGAATTGAATTTAGTACAAATTACGGACCAATTACATGTAAGGGAGAACCATGTTACACAGACTGTGTTTCTATTAAGATATGGTCACCACTTTATATTGCTTCGTGTAAAGGACATCTGCTCATAGTAAAGTATCTAATTGAAAAAGGCTCTGATGTCAATGTGTGCAATGAAAACAATAAATCTGCATTATATGCAGCATCAGAAAATGGGCATGATGACGTTGTTAGATTACTACTTCGATGCGGAGCTAATTACTTAATTCAGAGTGAGAGTAGAATGTCTCCAATGAATGTAGCTTTGATGAGAAACAAATTAAATGTTGTAAGAGAATTGATCAGAAAGGAAAATGAAGACAAATGTTTTGCTGGTAATTATCATCTTTTTCAAATTCTCTCAGACTTAAGGCTACCAGTCACGTTTGTTGACGAAGATGTTGTGCCTGATGATTTCTTTCTGAGTATTGCATACCAAGAGACTGATAATGTAGTATATCTCTTAAATCTTGCACTCCATGTAAATCAGAAGGACAAAAAGGGCGATTCACTTCTTTACAGAATAATTTTTTGTGACGGATTACTTCCTTTACCTCAAACCATTGAAACTGTAAGAATACTTTTGAAAAATGGCGCGGACTGTACGGCTCGTGACGAAAAAAGTGTGTCTGTCCTAGAATATTTTAGACAGAGTGGTAAAAATAGACAAAGAAGAGAAAGAAATTAATTGGAATTACCCATGTTATAAACCGGCCTGTGACATCATGTTTGAACTGATTAAACGCATCCGGAGACACTCCATATAATGCTTAAAGACGGAATATTCTGCCATTTGTTGTATATGAACAGCATAAAGGACATAACATGCAGGAAATAATATCGATAAGAGGAGACAAATTTTTAATCATGAACAAAGAATATTAGGTTTGATGGAAATATTTCTAAACACAATTTATCTAAAGGGACTCAGTTTTGTTTTGCTATAGTTCCAAACCATTTCATGCTTATACTGTGTATTTCATCAGCTTATCGGAAATGCTGGCGAAAGTGCTTACTGTTTTATTCTCGTTGTAATTAAACTAATTAAAAATTGGGGTTTTTTGTTTGTTTTAATTGTTTTTACGCATCTGTTTGCAGTTTTGAATTGTAAAGTAAGCTGCCAGAACCACTGACTTATGGCGGAAAACATGTAATACTATCGAGAACACCTTGAAAGTCGTTCTTGAACAAACAACAGATTTTATAAAACCCCAAAATGCATGTGCAGAACTTAACTGTTAATTATAGATATGTATAAGTCTTGATATTAGTTGATACAAAAAAAATATCATACACAGTTCTTTCTTTCATCGTCGTGTTTACTTGTGGCGTATAAGTAAAAAATTTAAACAGTACAAACAAATCATATGTAAGGCAGTGATACTCCAAAAAAATCGAATCGAAAATACCGAAGAATATTTATTAAACGGTAAAAAACAATGGATAAATAAAAGAGCGCAACAAAAAAAAAAACAAACAAAAAAAAAAAACAAGAAAAATTGAGTGGAAAGAACCCTACTGAAACTCTTGTTCCCCGCGAGGCATCAGTCATATCACTCATAATTTTTGGTCAAAATTGATTTTAGGTCATGAAGAAGAAAAGTCCCTGTTTTGGGGTTTTACTTTACTTTCAATGCAGTAATAAATTCAGCCAAAAAAGCTACAAAATTGAAAACATATTCAGACAGTCATAAAATAGCTAACAAATTGCTGAAACCGATGTAAAATCCCGACGTCCTAAAACCCACAAAACGTACATTCAAAACGTACTACCAACAAACACACTAAGGATCGGATCGACAAACATGACGATGAAGCATAATCAAATGATAATATACAAGTCGGATTATGCAAATATATCTATAGTTATCAGCGACAAGGGAGCGTAATAAGCACCCATTTGAATTTAAACTATTGTTAGAAAGGGCTGCCAAACATATGATATCAATAAACACAAGTGAATATTGTTTTAACTGGATTGGTTATTTAAAAAAAACATGATTGTTTTTCACTTAAACAAGAAATTTTTGACTAAATGAAACGAGTTGATTCCTTACTTTGATACAGAAGATAAAGTTAACTAACACCTAAATGACAATTTACGTGAATCATCATTTAAATAAACTTCCATGCTGAAATCTATTTGATGGTGGTTTATAATATTAAAACGTTCAAAACAAATTACCAGCACTGGTTTTTTTATCTTAAGTCTGTCATGTTTGTCATTTAATTCGATAATCAAACTGATAATCATAATCTTTCTATTGATACATTAATAATTTTATTTTATAATAAACTACAAGTTTGACCTAACGAAACCTTTGGATTGACGCTAAACACAGATACTGAAAGGCCGATGTGGATTGTTTCGTTTTATAAAGTAAACGTGTTACTTTTATTTCATTTCTAATAACAAATATTTAATATCGTTCAAAAATCGAAGGTGGTTTAAAAGTTGATACAAATAGAAGTAAATCTGCGAAATGATAATAAACAATTAATTTCAGATATTAAACTTTTAGTGTTTATGTATGAAATTCATTTCATAGTAACTTTTACAAAAAAATGCAAAATGATCAATAATCAGTCGAAAAATTAAAAAAATATAAAAAAACACAGGTCGTTATATAGCAGAAAAGTTCTAAAAGTTGAGCATAAACTCATTTTAAGATAAAAATGTACTCAAGACATTATTTCAATACATTTCAAGCACATACGCTGGAATTATACTTCTAGTGTTCTTAGTGCTCGACCAACAAAGCTGCTCTCTGTGCATCTCAATGTGGCATATAGAGAAGGCCCATTTTTAAAGAGTTTTCAAGTTATATTACGGAAAGCCTAATAACGGACAGTAGAGGGTATCGTGATAAGAGAGTACCGTTAATTTCAAAATGTGTAGGCTAATCGTAGCCGCTACACAAAATTCTACGTCCCTAACCAATACTTCATTTTATCCAGTGACAGTCAAATTTTGGCCAGCCTGTCGTGGTGATTTATTGTTTGCAGGCTTATTCTAGTCCTAAATATAGTTGAATATTGCTAGCTTCTCGCTAAGTAAACATTCAGTTGATCAAACAAGCGCAGTAATAAACAACAAAGTTTCAAACTATTGTTATCATCGCTTTAAATAATTAATAACCATTAACTTTAAACGAAACGGAAATAAGGGAGTAGCGACTGGTAACGTGTCATGAAAACAAAACCTGGGTACATGCCCCTACCCTACCGCTCTGGTAGAAGTCAAATCCAGGAAGTGCAAAGACTACAATAGGAATCACCGAATATGTCATCGTATTGAGAGATGGATTTTCCATAACCATCAACTAATTTATTATGACGGCATTAATACTTCTATGGTTTAATTGTTTACACTCCACCACCTTTTGTATAAATTACTTTTTCATTGAAAGAAAACATGAAATTACCATTAAAAATGCATATATCATTCATGCTTTAACTGATTCTGTTATGACGTAAATTACTCTTTATTTTGTTGTTTTGCGTTCAAAAATATTTACAGAAACTACATCAAACACATTTACCAATCGTCATGTCAAGAATGTTCAGACAGTTGACAATAATAAAATGTGATCAAAGATACCAAGGTTACTAAATTTATACGCCATGACCGACGTGTATTTCATTTAATCAAGACTCAACCGTGGCCCTCAAACTAGAAAAATATTTCAAATCTAAATGTTAAGATGTGGTAGAGCTTTCATCATAAAAATTCTATAAATCCGTCTAAGGTCATCTAAATTTACGTCCTAAATATAGCTTTACGTTAAAGGAACATTCAATTAATCAATTAAGCAAACACAAAAATACGAGTAGTGCAGCACATCTCTGTCCAGACAAGCCTTCAAGAGACATGTCTCATGCGGGCAAATCTACTATTCAAAAGGCTTAGTCTTATTAACTTTCAACCTAAGGTGAAGAATCTAGTTATGTTATCATTAATTACCATTAGCCTTGAACGAAACAGAGATAAGGAAGTGGTGACTGTTAGTGTGTGATGAAAACAAGATCTTAATACATAGCCTGCTCTCTACCTACCCGCAAAGGTAGAAGTCAAATCCAGGAAGTGCAAAGACTGCAATAGGAATCCGCGAGAATGCATGATTGTAACTGAGGGATTGATTTTCCATAACGATCAATTATTTTATTAAGACAGCAATTCTGCTTGGTTAACTGTGTACACTCCATTAGCATTTATATAAATTACTTTATATTGGATATTTGACAGAAAACAAGAAATTAACATAATAAACGGGTATTTCTGATTCTTTTACTTATTTCTATTAGAAATTTACATGTGAAAAAAGATCGGAAATTGACGCACATTACTGTTGTTACTATTGTTTTCGTGTTCTTGTAAAATGTATTTACAGAAAATACACCAAACACATCAAGGTTACAAAATGTTAGACGCGCGTTTCATCTAATCAAGACTCATCCATGGCACCATTTAAAATCTAAATGTTTAAATGTCGTATAACATTTGATATATAAATTTTAAAACGCGTTACCAAATCCAGCTAAGGCCATCTACTTCTTGTGAACCTAGGAATTAAAATTCTTTTCGAAGTTAGCAATCCTGAATAAACTGGAAAAAGCTGCTTAAATTTTTTATTACTTTTTTGTAAAAATTTCTTACGTTTTTTTGTCGACTGGTGACCTTTGATGAAATTCCTCAAACATTAATAGGCTTTTTACCCAACTGATATGTTATAATATCCTAGTTCATTCAAATCTAATGTACACTTTTTGAGTTATTGTCCAGAAACGTCTTTAGTGTAAAAATTTCTAACATTTGTTGGCAACTGTGACCTTGAAATTTAACTGATTTCCCCCAAATCGATACGCCCCTAATATAAGCTATAACCTAATGTTTTACTAAATTAAATACAATTCTATTAATTTGTATAACTGTGACCTAAACTTTGACGAAATTCCTCAAAAGTCGAAAGGCTTCTGATCAACCGATTGTGAAACTATATCCCAAATTTTCATTAAAACCAAATGCAAACTTTTCAAGTTTTTGTCCAGAAACATTTTTTGGTAATAAAGTTCTAAAGTTTTCTGTCCACTGTGACCTTGACCTTTGACAGAATTCCTCCAGTATCTACAACCTTTTTACCCATCTAATATGTAACACTTTCCTATAGTTTTCTTGAAATCAGATTCAAGGTTTTAGAATTATCATCATGATACCAACGGACGTGACGACCACCATATACCCCGATTCTCGTCGAGCAGGGGTATAAAAAATCAGGTATAAAAAAACCCCAACCAAACAAAGTTCATGTCGTTACAACCCATAATAAATTAAATTCACAATAACTTTTTTTTAAATGGTTTAGATTTTAACCAGCAAGAAAACCAAAGACCAATAACTTAATTCATACAGACACACACGATACCAAACAAAACAGTGTAACACATAAAAGAAAAAGAACATTATTAACCCTTGCGCAATAAAATCATGGGTGTTATTGTATACTCCTGACGAACAAGCAGCGAGACATCAATAGAATTATGCATTGAGTTGACTAGAGTTCACTCTAGGAACTGAAAAGTACCTATGACTCAGTAAAATTGTCTGACGTTAATTGATAGATTTTCTAAAACGATCAATTAGTTTATGATGACAGCTTTAAAAATTATGTTTTAGTTTAAGTCCTTTAATGTGTTTTATTATTGAAATTTCTACTGTTAATTATTATATGAGGAAAACACCCGCAATATGTTAATTTTTGTATTCAACGTCATCTGTTTATTGGATACTTAACAGAAACTAATAAATTAACATTATACAAGGAAATACCATAATTTCACAAATTTGTATGCACTTTGATGCACAACCTTTTCGGATGTTTCTCTGAGATTACAGCCGGGCAATGGCGTACATTACTGCGCTCACCTTTCTCATGTTAATGTGCTTTTCGAAAGTATTTACAGAAATATACAAAAGAATATTAATAAGTTTCAAGTCAAGAATGGTAAGAAAATTGACGACAATTCCGACGGATATTTTATTAATTTTCCAAACCTCAGCTTAGTGCAATGCGGAAATGTATGCCTAAATAAGGACGAGTGCTATTATGCTTCATTTAAGTCAGGGAGCATGGATTGTTACATTTTAATAAGTCTGTCTCCTCCTTACATTTCGAATTCGTCAGGATGGAAACTGCTTGCAAGGACAAACAGGCAATCGGGTAAGCTGATCAAATTGTTGCTACGATTCTGTTTTTAGCCGTACATACACTCTGCAAAAAAGAATCCCATAATAAGTTTCGTGAAATTTAATTAACATACTTTAAAGAAATCTATCACAAGCTTGGTAAATAATATCAATAAAAAATGTAACAAAAAAGTAATAAGATGTATGTTTTCAAATGTTTTTAGATATGTTTATTTATTAATGTTGCTTTGTTTCCAATGACACCAAAGTTATTATCTTATATGTCATGTGCAGCTTTGATTCACTGTCCTGCGTCTCCTTGACAGACGGGATAAACGCGATCAGTGTTTTTATTATTCTATGTGGAATTCCTTCCCACTCATCTTATAACGCATTGGTTAGTTAAATTAGTGTTTACGGTTGACACTGGCACCTGCGTACACGTCTACATGCTTGATTGGAATTAAATCTGACTACTTCAAGGGGCAAAGGTAACACATTTACATCACTGTCGGCAATAACATACGTTGTTACACGTGCTGTATATGGCCGATCTTTATCGTGCAGAATAAAATCTCTGCAGGCCGCAATTGTGATATCAGGATATTGTCTCTATAACGTTAAGCGTAAAACTTCTATTGATGTTAACGTAATTTGTCAGATAATAAGATAATGCAGCCCACAACACGACGCTTCCAACCTCGTATCTGCCCACTTATTGTACACGTTTCTTAACGCCTAATTTTTGCGCTTGTACCACACGAATTCTTCCATCACGTCATTTAAATAGAAACCTTGACTTATTAAGATGTGGTAGAGCTTCTATCATGAAAATTCTATAAATCCTAAATATAGCTTTATGTTAAAGGAACATTTAATTAATCAATTAAGCAAAGACATAAACAATATCAGTAGTACAGCACACCTCTGTCCAGACAAGCTTTCAAGAAACATGTCTCATGCGGACAAATCTACTATTCAAAAGGCTTAGTCTCATTAACTTTCAATCTAAGGTAAAGAATCTAGTTATGTTATCATTAATGACCATTTATCTTAAACGAAGCAGAATAAGAAAGTAGTGACTGGTAGTGTGTCATAAAAACAAAACCTTAATACATGCCCCCTACCCACCCGCACAGGTAGAAGTCAAATCCAGGAAGTGCAAAGACTACAATAGGAATCAGCCAGCGAAAATGCATACTCGTAACTGAGAGATGGATTTTCCCTAACGATCAATTATTTCATTAAGACAGCAATACAAATTCTGCTTGGTTAACTGTGTACACTCCATTACAATTAATATAAATTACTTTTTATTGGATATTTGATTCTTTTATATACAATGTATTTTTATTTGAAATTTACATGTGAAAAAAATAGGAAATTACGTACATTACTGATGTTAATGTTGTTTTCGTGTTCTTGTAAATTGTATTTGCAGAAAACACACCAAACACATCAAGGTTACAAAATGCCAGACGCGCGTTTCATCTAATCAAGACTTGTCCATGGCCGCCCCAAAACCGCAAAACATATTTGAAATCTTAATGTTTAGATGTCATACAAATTTTCAAACGCTTTACCAAATCTAGCTAAGGCCATCTACATCTTGTGAACCTAAAAATTAAAATTCTTCTAAGTTAACAATCCTGAATAAACTAGAAAAAGCTGCTTATATTTTGTAAACTTTCTTTGGTAAAACTTTTGTCGACTAGTGACCTTCACCTTTGATGAAATTCCTCCAACATCAATAGGCTTGTTACCCACCTGTTATGTTATAATATCCTAGTTTTATGAAAATCAAAAGCACACTTGTTGAGTTATTGTCCAGAAACGTCCTTAGAGTAAAAATTTCTAACATTTTTTGCAACTGTGACTTTGAAATTTGACATATTTTACCCCAAATCGACAGGCTCCTTGTCCACGTGATATAAACTATATCCCAAAATTTCATTAATGTAAATACAAACGTTTTGAATTATTGTCCGGAAATGTCTTTGTGTAAAAATTTCTTCTAACACTTTTTTTTAACTGTGACCTTAAAATGTGACGAATACCCCAAAAGTCGAAAGACTTCTAGTTCCAACTTTTATGAAACTATATCCTAAATTTTCATTGAAATCAAATGCACACTTTTCGAGTTATTGCCCAGAACCATTTTTGGTAGTACATAAAGTTTTCTGTCCACTGTGACCTTGACCTTTGACAGATTCCTCCAGTATCTACAGCCTTTTTACCCATCTAATATGTAACACTATCATAAAGTTACATTGAAATCAGATGCAAGGTTTTAGAATTATCATCCTGATACCAATGGACGTGACGACCACTATATACAAATGTACCCGATTCTCGTCGAGCAGGGGTATAAAAATCAGGTGTAATAAAACATCAAACAAACGAAGTTGATGTCGTTAAAAACCATAATAAATTGTTTTCACAATTACCTTTTTAAAAATGGTTTATATATGAACCAGAAAGAAAACCGAGGACCAATAACTTGATTCATACAGACACACACGATATCAAACGGAACAGTAAATAAAACAAAATAGAAGAAGAACAATATTAAATCTTGCACAATAAAATAATGAGTGCTATTGTGTAGTCCAGACAAACAAGCAGTGAGACATCCATAGAATTATGCATTGAGATGACTAGAAAACCAGACACTCTAGGAACTGAAAAGTACCTATGACTCAGTAAAATTGTCTGACGTTATTTGATAGATTTTCTAAAACGATCAATTAACTTATGACGACAACCTTAGAAATTCTGTTTATAATTTAAGCGTTTTTATGTGTTTCCGTTTTATGATTGAAATTTGCTGCTGTTAATTATTATATAGGGAAAACACCTGCAATATGTTAATTTTTGTATCCAATGTCATCTGTTTATTGGATACTTGATAGAAACTTAAAATTAACATTATAAAAGGAAATAGTTCTATACGTAATTTAACTTATTTTTCATGCACGAGATACATTTTTGGACGTTTCTCTGAGATTATACTGTAGAGCAATGACGCACGTTACTGCGGTCACCGTTCTCATGTTAATGTTCTTTTCGAAAGTATTTACACAAATATACAAAAAGCAAATTAATAAGTTTCAAATCACTAATGGTCAGAAAATTGACGACAATTCCGACGGATATTTTATTTATTTTCCAAACCTCAGCTTAGTTCAATGCGGAAATGTATGCCTAAATAAGGACGAGTGCTATTATGCTTCATTTAAGTCAGGGAGCATGGATTGTTACATTTTAATAAGTCTGTCTCCTCCTTACATTTCGAATTCGTCAGGATGGAAACTACTTGCAAGGACAAACAGGCAATCGGGTAAGCTGATCAAATTGTTGCTACGATTCTGTTTTCAGCCGTACATACACTCTGCAAAAAAGAATCCCATAATAAGTTTCGTGAAATTTAATTCACATACTTTAAAGAAATCTATCACAAACTTGCTAAATAATATCGATAACAAATTTAACACCAAAAAATAATAAGATGTATGTTTTCAAATGTTTGTAGACATTTTTATTTATTAATGTTGCTTCATTTCCAATGACACCAAAGTTATTATCTTATATGTCATGTGCAGCTTTGATTCACTGTCCTGCGTCTCCTTGACAGACGGGATAAACGCGATCAGTGTTTTTATTATTCTATGTGGAATTCCTTCCCACTCATCTTATAACGCATTGGTTAGTTAAATTAGTGTTTACGGTTGACACTGGCACCTGCGTACACGTCTACATGCTTGATTAGAATTAAATCTGACTACTTCAAGGGGCAAAGGTAACACATTTACATCACTGTCGGCAATAACATACGTTGTTACACGTGCTGTATATGGCCGATCTTTATCGTGCAGAATAAAATCTCTGCAGGCCGCAATTGTGATATCAGGATATTGTCTCTATAACGTTAAGCGTAAAACTTCTATTGATGTTAACGTAATTTGTCAGATAATAAGATAATGCAGCCCACAACACGACGCTTCCAACCTCGTATCTGCCCACTTATTGTACACGTTTCTTAACGCCTAATTTTTGCGCTTGTACCACACGAATTCTTCCATCACGTCATTTAAATAGAAACCTTGACTTATTAAGATGTGGTAGAGCTTCTATCATGAAAATTCTATAAATCCTAAATATAGCTTTATGTTAAATGAACATTTAATTAATCAATTAAGCAAAGACATAAACAATATCAGTAGTACAGCACACCTCTGTCCAGACAAGCTTTCAAGAAACATGTCTCATGCGGACAAATCTACTATTCAAAAGGCTTAGTCTCATTAACTTTCAATCTAAGGTAAAGAATCTAGTTATGTTATCATTAATGACCATTTATCTTAAACGAAGCAGAATAAGAAAGTAGTGACTGGTAGTGTGTCATAAAAACAAAACCTTAATACATGCCCCCTACCCACCCGCACAGGTAGAAGTCAAGTCCAGGAAGTGCAAAGACTACAATAGGAATCAGCCAGCGAAAATGCATGATCGTAACTGAGAGATGGATTTTCCATAACGATCAATTATTTCATTAAGACAGCAATACAAATTCTGCTTGGTTAACTGTGTACACTCCATTACAATTAATATAAATTACTTTTTATTGGATATTTGATTCTTTTATATACAATGTATTTTTATTTGAAATTTACATGTGAAAAAGATAGGAAATTACGTACATTACTGATGTTAATGTTGTTTTCGTGTTCTTGTAAATTGTATTTGCAGAAAACACACCAAACACATCAAGGTTACAAAATGCCAGACGCGCGTTTCATCTAATCAAGACTTGTCCATGGCCGCCCCAAAACCGCAAAACATATTTGAAATCTTAATGTTTAGATGTCATACAAATTTTCAAACGCTTTACCAAATCTAGCTAAGGCCATCTACATCTTGTGAACCTAAAAATTAAAATTCTTCTAAGTTAACAATTCTGAATAAACTAGAAAAAGCTGCTTATATTTTGTAAACTTTCTTTGGTAAAACTTTTGTCGACTAGTGACCTTCACCTTTGATGAAATTCCTCCAACATCAATAGGCTTGTTACCCACCTGTTATGTTATAATATCCTAGTTTTATGAAAATCAAAAGCACACTTGTTGAGTTATTGTCCAGAAACGTCCTTAGAGTATAAATTTCTAACATTTTTTGCAACTGTGACTTTGAAATTTGACATATTTTACCCCAAATCGACAGGCTCCTTGTCCGCGTAATATAAACTATATCCCAAAATTTCATTAATGTAAATACAAACGTTTTGAATTATTGTCCGGAAATGTCTTTGTGTAAAAATTTCTTCTAACAATTTTTTTAACTGTGACCTTAAAATGTGACGAAATCCCCAAAAGTCGAAAGACTTCTAGTTCCAACTTTTATGAAACTATATCCTAAATTTTCATTGAAATCAAATGCACACTATTCGAGTTATTGCCCAGAAATTTTTTTGGTAGTACATAAAGTTTTCTGTCCACTGTGACCTTGACCTTTGACAGAATTCCTCCAGTATCTACAGCCTTTTTACCCATCTAATATGTAACACTATCATAAAGTTTAATTGAAATCAGATGCAAGGTTTTAGAATTATCATCCTGATACCAATGGACGTGACGACCACTATATACAAATGTACCCGATTCTCGTCGAGCAGGGGTATAAAAATCAGGTGTAATAAAACATCAAACAAACGAAGTTGATGTCGTTAAAAACCATAATAAATTGTTTTCACAATTACCTTTTTAAAAATGGTTTATATATGAACCAGAAAGAAAACCGAGGACCAATAACTTGATTCATACAGACACACACGATACCAAACGAAACAGTAAAACAAAATAGAAGAAGAACAATATTAAATCTTGCACAATAAAATAATGAGTGCTATTGTGT
This sequence comes from Limnoperna fortunei, assembly GCA_944474755.1. Classification (NCBI taxonomy): domain Eukaryota; kingdom Metazoa; phylum Mollusca; class Bivalvia; order Mytilida; family Modiolidae; genus Limnoperna; species Limnoperna fortunei. Next base: position 31,815,155 of record OX104123.1, read on the forward strand.
AGTCCAGACAAACAAGCAGTGAGACATCCATAGAATTATGCATTGAGATGACTAGAAAACCAGACACTCTAGGAACTGAAAATTACCTATGACTTAGTAAAATTGTCGGACGTTATTTGATAGATTTTCTAAAACGATCAATTAACTTATGACGACAACCTTGGAAATTCTGTTTATAATTTAAGCGTTTTTATGTGTTTCCGTTTTATGATTGAAATTTGCTGCTGTTAATTATTATATAGGGAAAACACCTGCAATATGTTAATTTTTGTATCCAATGTCATCTGTTTATTGGATACTTGATAGAAACTTAAAATTAACATTATAAAAGGAAATAATTCTATACGTAATTTAACTTATTTTTCATGCACGAGATACATTTTTGGACGCTTCTCTGAGATTATACTGTAGAGCAATGACGCACGTTACTGCGGTCACCGTTCTCATGTTAATGTTCTTTTCGAAAGTATTTACACAAATATACAAAAAGCAAATTAATAAGTTTCAAATCACTAATGGTCAGAAAATTGACGACAATTCCGACGGATATTTTATTTATTTTCCAAACCTCAGCTTAGTTCAATGCGGAAATGTATGCCTAAATAAGGACGAGTGCTATTATGCTTCATTTAAGTCAGGGAGCATGGATTGTTACATTTTAATAAGTCTGTCTCCTCCTTACATTTCGAATTCGTCAGGATGGAAACTGCTTGCAAGGACAAACAGGCAATCGGGTAAGCTGATCAAATTGTTGCTACGATTCTGTTTTCAGCCGTACATACACTCTGCAAAAAAGAATCCCATAATAAGTTTCGTGAAATTTAATTCACATACGTTAAAGAAATCTATCACAAACTTGCTAAATAATATCGATAACAAATTTAACACAAAAAAGTAATAAGATGTATGTTTTCAAATGTTTGTAGACATGTTTATTTATTAATGTTGCTTCATTTCCAATGACACCAAAGTTATTATCTTATATGTCATGTGCAGCTTTCACTGTCCTGCATCTCCTTGACAGACGCGATAGACGCGATCAGTGTTTTTATTATTCTATGTGGAATTCATCTTATAACGCATTGGTTAGTTAAATTAGTTTTTACGGTTGACACTGGCACCTGCGTATACGTCTACATGCTTGATTGGAATTAAATCTGGCTACTTCAAGGGGCAAAGGTAACACATTGACATCACTGTCGGCAATAACATACGTTGTTACACGTGCTATATATGGCCGATCTTTATCGTGCTGAATAAAATCTCTGCAGGCCGCAATTGTGATATCAGGATATTGTCTCTATAACGTTAAGCGTAAAACTTCTATTGATGTTAACGTAATTTGTCAGATAATAAGATAATGCAGCCCACAACACGACGCTTCCAACCTCGTATCTGCCCACTTATTGTACACGTTTCTTAACGCCTTAGTTTTGCGCTTGTATCACACGAATTCTTCCATCACATCGTTTTAATAGAAACCTTGACTTATCACTGAAACATATTCGACGCAAAATTCTTTAAGTCCAAACGTTTAATGTTGTGGATGAACAAGTATATTAATAAGGTAGCAGACACTTAGTTGTTCAGATTGATACATTTCCCACGTGTCATGATCAGTTATAAATCAAACGCACCTCATAATGGAACAAACTAACATCGCTGTTATAGTAGCGAACACTTTACAGTCTATGATTTTGTGTTAGAATTAGACCAAAATAGGGTTTTCGTGGACAAATTCTATGTCGCCTGAGCCTGTTTCATAATGTATGAAATTCTCCTCAAAACGGGGATAGAAGCACTAGTTGTCGCCGAAGCAGATCAATTTTTTCAGGCGGAAATCTCATCATCCTTTCATCTACATGTATATGTTATTGATATAATGTTGTCATGTGCTTATAGAATAGCTTATATAGAATGAGCTCAGACAATAAAAAACTTTAAAGAAATCCCATCTCTATAAAGTAACTTGCTATGTGGACCTCGGAAAATAACCCTTTCTTGATTTAATAATTATAGATATTACCTTCTGTTAAGGCCTTAACTGTATTAATATACTGAACTAAACACAAACAAGAAAAGTGAATATTTTGATGGGACTGCGTAGTGCTTCTAAATAACCGTCGAAAAATTACATGTTAGTTTCCCTTTCAAGTTTAGCGCGCTTTAGCACGTCGAACAAATAACCTGACGTTGGTTAAATAAAAGATATGACAGAAGTTACATGCAAAGCGGTCAACTGTCTCGTGAGGATCTAGATATTTGAATAGTCAAAGGCCTGGCAATTTATTAACAATGCCCCATCAATTTTACAGAAGTTATACAATTATTGACAGGTAGTTGTTGTAATTTATGCATATATTTGCTTAAAAATGTAAAAATCACACTGAAATTGCATTAGCGGTACACACGTTAGTTCATATAAATTGTTGTTTTTTTAAGGTAACAGTAGCATCCCCTGTGCATCTGACTTTACCTATCGTGGTCAAAAACAGGATCTCCAAACTTCTATGTACCAACAGACAATGATGGATGGTTTGTAAGTATAAAACTGAGTTTTTCTCATTTTACGTTGTATCTAAACCGCTTATATGGTGTGTAAAATGTATTTCTCGTCAATAGTGAATATGTGGTTCTCATCTTCTGCTTGGTTAAAATCCTATATGTTAAAATCTTTTAAACATTACCGTATTATGCCGTCTATAATACGCACTGATGTATTATATAAGTTTCATTCTATTTTATACAACTGATTAGTTCAACATTAACCTACTTGCTTTTTCTGTATAATACAAAAAAGCTGATCAGTTAAGTATACAGTATGGCGCCCTGAAGATCAATGTGCTATAATAATTTCTCATGTTGTTCCTAACTAAATATATATAAGTATGTTAGACTAAACGGTTACAGTATCAGCACGTCACTTACAATTTTTTCATGGGTCTAAAAATGGGCGTTTGGCGTATAGATGAAAGCAAACAAACTGTCTTAAGTTTGGTATTTTTAGTTTCTGTTAATATTGGTTGTGTTATCCGCAGATATTCCATCGACGTTATGATGGTTCAGTGGAGTTCTACAGGAACTGGACAGAGTATGAGAGAGGATTCGGAAACCTTAAAGGCGAGCTCTGGCTAGGTAATTTTCTGTAGAAATTTCGTGTTTTATTGTTCACTAAAATTGTGAAATAAATGAGGAAACGAGAATTCGAGTTCAAACTAAATTACACAAATCAGTTATACAGGAAATATTTTCTAAAAAAACATCGTAACAACTGCAAAAAAACAATCAGATTTTGACCAACTATTTTGGTTTGAATCATCGACGTCAACATATAGATATGGATGTAAACAAATCAGTTATACCGAAAATATTTTCTAAAATAAACATCGTAACAAGCGCAATAAACGATCAGGGTTTAATAAACTATTTTGGTTTGAATAATCGACGTCAACATATAGATCTGGATGTAAACAAGTTGAATTGTGTACTGCTAAAGGAGAACACTTTTGTCGTAAAACATATCAATACAGATCAATAATAAACTTTTCTGTTTTCACAGCGACAGACATTGACTAAAACGTTATTCTGGTCCATATAACAGAGATAAATTTAAACATAAATTCTTCCGTCGTTCCAGGAAAAATTAAAAAATGTAATTATAGAATAAAAGGATATTTGTTCAGAAAACAAATGTTAAGGTCTTTCTAAGTATAGTGGACAGTCATTAAATATGTGGATGGTAAGGACATTTTTGTCTGTTGCTAATTACAAAATGTCACTACCAGTAATGAAAAGCAAGTGGTCCTAATTCATACTATTTATGGTTGCTACGGACTATTATCGTTGCCACTGACAAATTGTCACTTCTGTGTGTTAAATGACATACATGTATTTTTATAAAAGTACTTCATCCAGATTCTAAACAAATATTGTTACTAAGGACTTTATATAACAGATACCTTGTTGATACGGTATAACCTTGACGAATGAACTTTGATATTAGACTTAAATTGAAGCTTTCTTCTTTCCTATTACTGTATGTCAACATGTTTATACTATTATCTCTAGCCGTTTTCAAGTTATAAGTCAAAAACCGATTAACCGAAATTCGTCACGGGCTGTAACAAAAAAACTGTTCTTCAAACTGTTTTGAATCTATATACCGAATGCAGGTTTTGATGTAAGGAGCATTTTTCCCATTATAGTCTGCTTTTATCGTGTATTGTGTTCGAGCTGTAATGATAACACAATTATAAGTCACTCTTGAACTTTGACCTTGAGAACATTTTCTATGTGTTTTTGACTTACGGTTTGTAAACTATGGTGATAAGCGGAGTCCTTCAAACATTCAAGGGATGCCGCTCGTCTCCTCTCATCAAAGTTTTTTTAGTAAAAAATATGTAACAAGGTTGTGTCGAAAGTTCTTTACATTTCTCAATTTAAAGTTTTTATCTTTCTATATGTATTATAGTTTCTTAATTGTTCTGATAACAAGGTTTTTGGTGTTTGGTGCGATAACTTCGTAAAAGCTTTCAGTGTCACAGGGTTAACAGCAGGATACTTGGTAATAAAGATTTAAATGATATGTCGCTTACTATTTTAAAAGAGTCGGACAAAATAAAGAATAATCAGGAAAAATTATTTAAGATTTTCCTATTGAAAATTAAAATTCTTGAACAAAACTCGAATACACATGTTAGATAAAAAAGTTTTACAATGGATTTTTCGACACATTGATTGTCTTATTTAACTTTTATGAGACCTATTATGTATACTTATTGACTGGGGATGAGTGGAATAGTAAGTTAAATCGGAATAAATACTCAGAGGAATTTTGAATACTGAACGTGAATCAATGTGGTTTTATTTTCTTTATATGCTTTATTTGAACTTCAACAAACATAAGAAAAAGAAACTTTACAGTGCCTTTATAGATTTTGAAAAGGGATTTGATAAAGTATGGAGAACGGGTCTCTGGCATAAATAGATTTTTAAGTAATATAAATGGTAAAATGTTAAATGTTATCTAAAACATGTATAAAAGTATAAAATCAAATATTGTTTTTTACAATGAGAAGTCTGATTTCTTTTCCTGAATTACGGAGTGCGACAGGGAGACATGATGTCACCTTTTCTTTTTGCTATCTTTCTAAATGACCTTGAGTAATTTCTTTAAAGTCAAAATAGTACAGGATTATTATCGATAACTGATGATAGAAAGTAGTCTAGGAATTTTCTTGAAAATATCTGCACTTTTAAATGCAGACGACACTGTCCTATTGCCCGGATGGACTCCAACAACAGTTAAATAGTTTCTATGAATATTGTAATTCTTGGAAACTCAAAGTAAACATAGGAAAATGTAAAATCTTATGTTTTTCAAATGGAAGGCTCCCTAATAATTTACGATTTGTTTTTAATAACACCGAGCTAGAAATCGATATCACAATCTATCAATCTCCTGTCACTTAGACCTCTTTGACAAGATGGTAAAACCAATACTATTACGGCTGTGAACTTTGGGGCTTAAAAACTACCACTCATTAGAAAGAATCCACATAAAATTCTGTAAAATCCTGCTAAACATAAAGTCTTCTACACCAAACTGCTTCGTATATGGCGAATTTGGACGATTTCCTTTGAGCGTAGATATAAAAACTATGATGTTTTTTACAGGTCTAAATAACTTATAGGTAAACAAACGAAGCTATCTTCTATTTTGTATAGATTCATGTTACATCTTTCTAATAATCAAAATAGGAATTTCCCATAGCTTGTCTACATTAAAAATCTATTTCATGAATGTGGACTAACACACATTGGGACTCTCAAACTTTCTTCTATGTGGTTAAAACAAAGTATACGACACTGTCTCACTGATCAATTTCCTGGCATGATGAAACCCAAAGTCAAAAGCAACAAATTATAAGCTTTTTGAAGACACACTAGAATTCAAAAGCTACTTTAAAATACTTAATAAAAAGCCTCCGTTAGAACAGGTAATCATAAACTCCGCATTGAGACAGGAAGGTGGAATAATATTGAAAGATCTGATAGAAAGTGTATGTTTTGTAATGAGCAAATTGGGGATGAATTTCACTATCTTCTAGAATGCAATGCATTGTCTCAAGAAAGAAGAAATTTGATCAGTGGACATCCAATTCGAAACCCAAATATTTTAAAGTTTAAAGAAACTATGACAACCAAAAACAAAGGTAAACTCTACAAGCTTTGTAAATTTATTAAAATTAGTCTTCTTGACTAACTGTCTGTCTGTCTGTTAATTACACTGTGTTAGTATCTATCTATGTTTATGATGTTTTCGTTTGTAATATTGTAAATATTGTAGCTCTGTAATATTGGTTGATGAGAATAAAGTTATTATAAGTTTATTTTTCCCGTGGTGCAATTAATGCCCTTGGCGAAGCCGAAAGCAATAATTGTATCCATCTGAGGGTAAATAAATAAACTAATTATACCGGAAGTAAAAAAAGACACAAAGTGTTGGCAATAATTGCTTACCATTTAATAATAAATCATCAGAAAGGGAGTTTAAAGACTGAATATATAAACAATCTGAAAGTTAGCATTTCCTAAATAGCGAACACTACAATGATACAACTATTAACCAGTCAATATTATGTGGTCAGACAATAGTTCTGAAAACTATTGACTGGTTGAACAGAAAAAAGTTAAAACAGCAAATTTATTGTAGATTTAAGTTATCCGACCCATAATTGAAGTCACTGTTTAATTTTATTTTTAGACCGAGAAATACAGCTTTATTAAATCAAGGTAGTGCTATGATACATATTAAATATATTGTTTTACTTCGAGTCAATTTCAACAGTTTTGAGAAAAAAAATATTAGTTACCCAAATAGTATTTCCGATGTTTGCCGAACATTATACCGACGTCTGCTCAAATGAAAAACATTAGACATCCGGGACACAAAATATGATCACGTGGTCATTTGTGGCTCGTATACCTAAATTATATGCAATTTATGTACTAATGTATAATGACACATCATAATGTGTTTTTTTAAGGTAATACGAAGCTGAACTATCTGACGTCAGATTATCAATACGAGTTAATAGTTATTCTGCAGGACTGGAATGGCGTGAATGGTACCGCTTCGTATAGTTCCTTTGCCGTTGGTAACACGGCTTCCTCATACCAGTTAACAGTCGGTGGTTACAGCGGTGATGTAGGTATGTGATAGATTGGTGTAGAATATGTATTTTCCTTTATGTACATGTTTGGAAATAGCAAGACAATTCCAAAAGTTGGAGATTATAAATTATAACCTTTTAAGCGCAGCAAACCCTATATAAGACTATTGTGAAATTAAAAGCTGACCCAAAACTCCAGTAGGTTAAGAGCTATTGTTACGGTATTGACATCCAAGTGTTCTTTTTTCAGGGATATAGTCATTATCAAATTTACTGCCCTAAATTCCGAAAATGGTTAAAACTCTAATGCTTTTTTTATTTTGCAAGGTGTAGATAGCCTTGCCTAGATTTGATAAAACGTTTTTGAATTTTGGTATTTACAGCTTTAAAGCAAGCTTAATCATTTGGTTTTAATTTTTTTCGGTTTGAGCGACACTGATGGGTCTTAATTAGACAAAATGCACGTCTTTAGTATTAAATTGTATAACCTTTGACGCCATTTTATTTCAAAATTTTGAAATTGCCAATGTTAGTCAAATACTCCACTCTTACATTCGATGTGGTAACAGTTTCAACAGGTTAAACAAATATCTGAATGTTTTCTGTACTCTGAAATGATAACACCTTAAAATCTACCTCAATTTAACAACTTTGTGGGTTCACAGTAATCGACGCACAAGGATGCCAATATCGCGTCCCCAGGTGGCGGATAGGTGCCAATATCGCGTCCCCAGGTGACAGATATGTGATGCCCATTTGTTTGGGGGTTGTCAGGTCATAATGCTAAAAGCGTTACCGCGGACCATAATGGGTAACGTGTTCAGATAGCGCCATGAACCTTGCACGACCACGACCACTCTAAGCTTGTAGATTTAAGTAAGATAAGGCTCGTTGTAGCGGCTGACAAAGGCAAGGCTGAATTTTCCTCACCTACCCATACTTCATACTTTTCTAGTGGCATTCAAATAATGTTGCCATCTGGTCCATCTTTCTCGATTAGATTTAATGTTTGTTAACTTGTTTTTGTCTTTAGTTTTATCACAATTAGAATGATATTGCTGTTACCAGATACGCCGTACAAAAAACTGCAGGATAAACAAAATATGTGTTTTGACTTTACATAAAACATTGCAAGGACTCGGCACGAAATGCAGAAAATGCTCCACAGATTTCGCTATGAGTAGGGATTTCGATCCCGCTACAGGAGGCTAAATTGCCCGACCCTATCCATCCTCCCATTTGCCAGTGGCTATCTAAAATCCGTTACCCTTTTTTTCCTTGTGTCCTATCCCATTTTCATTCATCATCATTTCATGTTCATTTTATCATCCATTTCATGTTCATCGCCTGAATATAGCTGAAATATTGCTGCTCGGGCGTTAAATACCATTAATCAATCAATCAATCTTCGTCTTTTATCCATTTCTAACCATGGTCATTATATTGTTTTTATATCAAGTCAGGAAATAGTTATATTATATTTATCCAGTCATCCTATAATCAATCATCAAATTAGTCCTATTGCTAAATCCCTAAATCGCTAAATAGATGAATAACTTATACTTCAGGAGACAGCTTCAACCCAGCGTCATCCATTCATGTACTTAACGGGATGAAATTCACAACATTTGACCGAGATAATGATAACAGAAACGGAGGTATACTATAACAGTCGTATTCGGCTATTAAAGTTCGTGTTATATATTTACAGCTAAGTCTTACGACTTAAATAAAATTTCTAACGCAAAGCGTGGAGTCTCCAGAGTGATGTTGCACGGAGCGAGAATGTGAACCAGAGTACCATTTCCAGACTATAACTAGCGACGGGATTTGCCGCTTGCACTGTGCTCAACATTAATAAATTGCCCGTGCTTTTATTTTGTCGATTCAGCAAGAGATATATCTACTTTTTAACTTTGTAACGCAAGATGTTGATGTAGGGTAGTAATGGCAACAGGTTCGGAAATGACATTTACCATATTTAAATTAAGGTTTCTGATATATTCCATATACTATATCTTCAGTATTGTATTTGGTAATAAAATATTATGGACTTTTCCTTCGGGAACAGTGTTGCTTTTCGGCTAATGTACGTTACTCACAAGAAAAAATTATAGAAAACAGATCCTTCTTGATCTCATTCTACTAGTATGTGAACATAAACAAAAAACGTATTAAATACAGCTTTTAAATAACAATTCTAATATGACGTGCTTTAAAGGCTTTGAGACCACAATGACCAAAATGATTTATCTATGAGCAACACGCGCTGAGAAGGGCATGTTTTAAATGGCTGTTCCAATTACAAAACTGTAACTCCCACCGGAAAGCTATTGCATATGACGTATAAATCTTATAAATAGCAAAACGCGCTATAATTATCCGTTGCAGTATATTGTGTGTTACATTGACGGAACAGCCAGTTTATGGCGGAAATGATGTTTTCTATAGGTTCGAAAATATTATAAATGTACTCTAATTGTCTTATTAGAATAGAAATAATTCACGGAGGCTGTGATTTATCATTGTTTTACCACGGGATGATCATTTATGTCGTCATTTTATGCCTCGCTATCGCTCGGGATAAAATACTAGTAATACGACATAAATGGTCACCACGTGGTAAAACAATGATAAACCACAGCCACCGTGAATTATTTCTTAAATATAACGATTTCGTAATAACAAAAGAAGAAATATCATTTATAAATAAAACTGCAACTTTAAATCCTCGCAAAACTATTGTTCTGAAACATTCACATAAAAGGTACATTATGTGGCATAGTTGGGTCCCAATACCTGTAAAAAATTATATTACTTTTTGTTTGTTTGTTTGTTTGAATATTGTTTAACGATGCAATTTTTCAGCTATATCATGGCGTCCAGTTTTTATTGGGTGAGGAAGCCGGAGTACCCGAAGAAAACCCCCGACCTGCGGTAGGAAAACTGGCAATCCTTGTCAATTAAAATTAGAGTCTAAAACTCCCTGCCTGCAGTGAGAATCAAACCTGCAATCTCTGTGTTGACAGACCACGTGATCAATAGTAGTCGAACCTTAACCACTCAGCCACCGAGCCCCTATATTTTACTTTATGCTACTGGATACATCGTTATTACTAGTAGTAAATACACATCGGGTTCCTGTAGTTGGAATTAAGTTATTTTTTTTTTACAAAAATGTAATAATATCTTGACGATTGTTTTGCGTTTATATCTATATCTTTCTTTGTTTTCTTTTAAACACATAAGTTTTACATCTCACCTCGTGTTTTCTTTAATAGGTAACTGCGCTAGCCAGTTTCACGGAGCTTGGTGGTTCAACGACTGCTTCGCTTCTCATCTGAATGGTGTAGTCGGTAAGAATGAGGTGTCGGGATTGTTTTGGGATTCATGGCGATATATGCAATCACTAAAATATGCATGTATGAAGATACGACGGAAGGTCTGATTGAACAAAAAACCAAAAGAATGATCTTTGTTAGAGTATTTGTAAATAGTAATCAATTTATTTACTTTATTTATTTAGGATTGTTTTCAATTGCTGGTTAGATTATTGGATCAAGAGGACATTGGGTCGGTTTATGTACACCGTTAACCTACCCAACGTCGTTAGGTTATACGAAGTGGAAAAATGTTACTCATTGAGTATTTAAAGGAAATTAAAATATATCTTTTTCAACAACCAGTCTTATTGAGTGTGAAAAATTTGTTTTTTTTTAAACTTTTGATGTTGTTTTTGTACAAACTTTTCAATACACATCACCGTGGTGTCATTGTTAGAGTACTCGCGGGGTATTTTATATTCTGTCTGTTCAAACTAAAGACATTAAATTTGGGAACTTGCTTGTTCGCCACAAGGGTACACGAATAGAGACGTGAAACAAAAACTAGACCGGGACCTCGGTGGCCGAGTGGTTAAGGTAGGTCGTCTACTTTTGATCACGTGGTCTGTCAGCACTGAGATTGCAGGTTCGACTCTCACTGCATGCAGGGTTTGCTCGACTTCAATCTTAATTAACAAGGATTGCCAGTTTTCCTACCACAGGTCGGGGTTTTCTCCGGGAAATCCTGATCTCTGCCCCAATAAAAACTGTGGCGTTAAACACCATCATATAAACAAACAAAAGCTAGACCGATCAGAATGGTGTATCAATATGAGATTAGCTTGGACATTTATTCCAGTTTGCTACACTTTAAAGGTCCAGCGCATCATTTTGGTCCACTCTAGTAGCCATGCATGCGAAGACGAGCCTTAAACAATCTTAAATGTCCCGCGTGATCCTTGGGAGATTTATACAGTACATAAAACTTTGTCAATTAAGATTGGTCGAGCGCACACTGTGCGCAGTTTGACTCGATCCCTTTGGAATCAAATATACACTGTGACAAGTCAGGCACGAACTTACAGACCAGTAAACATTTTTTTTTATTTTTCCCAAACAGATAACAGTAGATTTAAACTAATAATAACAGATAAGAGCAATTTACATTAGAAAACAGAAAACAGTGAATTTAAAAATCGAAAAAAGCAGATAAAAGCAGAATTGAGAAATTGAGAGGGAATAACGAAAAAAAATGTAAAACAGTTTACAGTGCTCTGACTATTAACAACAAACATGGTTGTCATTTTTAATTTTAACAGTTAACAACAATGTCAATTTTAAGAAAAAAAAACAACTAATGTTTAAAAAACAGTTAACAGTTGGCTTATTTTGGAAACAGTTAACAATGCACAAAACACACTAACAGAAAAGATCTAGCCACACGCAGCCATGCCTACGGGAAAAAACAGACGACATCAAGACGCGATTAAAAGTTAATCAAACCACACCAAACCCTACGCATGGCGCTTTAAACATATTATTAGGTGAAATTTTATTTATTTCTATTTTCTTCCATTTCGATTTCTGTTGTCATGGCATCCTGACAAGTCAGGGTTTCTGTGTCCACATGTGTCCACGAACCCCTGACAAACTTAGGGCTAGAAGTCACTATTTTGATTGGCTACATCGTACCTTAATGTAGCCAATCAAAAGCTTCCTTTCATTCACGACTTGGTTCGGGGATATCCCTATGTCGATTGTAAATAAACCAAATGGATGTGTTGCGTAGACCATGTGAAAATCAGCGTATTTTATACAGTAGTTAATAGTTTGTTACTAACGCGTTATTAGTTAGTTGCGTTACGTTTTCGTCACACTCCATAATGAGTAAGAATGACTACTGCCAAACACTTGCTTCTTTCAAGCAATTTCATTAGTTGATATTTTAAAGGATTGACGTCATACGAAAATCTTTTAGCCCGGGAATTTCCTAGCCAAGTTTGTCAGGGGTTCGTGGACACATGTGGACACAGAGGCCCTGACTTGTGAGAATGTTGTCATGGTAATTACGAGAATTTTTACCCCAAATGGTCAATGGCGTTGGCCCTTGGTAAAAATTTAAAATTAAAATGAAAATAGGAACCAATTGTTTGTTTCTACAAATTTCTCATCCACCTAACTTCTCAATGAGAGCCAAAAATAGAAAGGACATCGGTAGACATTCATTCATGGTTATTTTCATGGTTTAGTGGTTGCTTCTGTCTACTATTATAATGTAGCTTTGTCTCTCCCACCCCTTACGGTCACAACGCTGATGTCACATGATGAAGATTAAAGATAAGAGGTTAGGATCATAACCCTTGGTTAGCGAAAGTAACCTGGTTTAAAAAATAAAATTTAAGAACGACAGATAGATGCAAAGTGATGGCGAAAGCTTACAGCCGATGAAAACTCCCCAAAGTCTTTTATATAAAAATGCACATCAATTGCAGCCTGGTACAAAATATTTTGACTTATATTTAAGAGGATTTTTTGAAAGTATTTCAGCCATATAAAACAAACAAGGATTGCCCACCGAGTGGATTTTTTAGTTACGCAATACTTGCACTAGTCTTGTATTTTAAGGGAACACGAATATTTCACCAATAAAACCGTCCAGGGATGCTTATGTTTTATTTCATTATACGTAGCGCAATTTTACACTTTGATTGAAAATTGAATTTTCCTTGACAAGCGTTGACCGAAGCACATTTTCAATGAAGCACGGTACAGATTTATGATGAAAATGTGCGCACGGTTAACGTTTTCATACATCAATGAAACTTAAAATAAATTTGTTCAATATTCTTGTTATTACATGTTATATCAATAAATGCAGTAAATTAATGACACAATTAAAGTAAATGTCCGCTATTGTTTCGATATATTACTACGCCACAGTGTAATGTTATGGACGTTGGAATGGTGCACTGGTTAGTTATTATGAACACGTGACCGAATTCTACAGTTTAATTAAATCCATACATAATGAAATTGTTCATTTTCATCCGGAAAATAATATTGCATAGATTCAAAATATGAACTACATGAAAAAAAGACTGAGAAAAAAATATAAACAGCCTAAAAAGAGTGAAAGAATATCACTTGGCGCGAAAATGTTATCATTTACTCGATGGTTAATCACTATTCATTATTATAGTTGCATTAGTCATCTACAAAATCCTTGCGTTCTATGATTCTCCCAACTCCAATCAAAGTTCGTTTTAGATAATAGCAGTTTGAAAACAAACGACGAAGGATAATTTTTTGCACACTTTCAATGGATAAGCGCAAAATGAGGTTTCGTAAGCATAGACATTTCTCAGAAATCCATAACACTGTAGTTTCGTCAAGGTTTTCGCAAAATGACAGATTAATGGTTTGAATTCTGGATGGCTTCAAGACATCTTTAGCGTCTTTCGATTCCTTTACTGCAGAAATCTCATCTAGTACCTCCTGTACAGTAGGTGGTGCGGAGGGATTCGTGCCTGGGGGAAAATATCTATTTATGCCTTTACATGCCGAAAGGCTAAGACTTGTTAACACTTCGCATTTGCTCAAAACAGTCCATATCCCATTTATAGAAATTTGCATACATTCACTGAAGTCTGCCTTTTGGAGCAGACGACAATTCTGCGCAATAATGTCTAAAGATAAATCTGATAGAGGAGTGCATCTGTTGAGGTTTAATGAAACAAGCAGACGACAGTTTCGCGTAAATTTCGACAAAATGACGTCATCGATAACTCTCGTATTCTGAATAGAGAAGTTAGTTAATGAGGAACATCCATCAGATACTGCTAATAAAGAGATATCCGAAGCTGGGAGAGTCCATTGAAAATCATTCAAAGAATTGCGAAGAAACAGCTGCTCTAGTTTTCGACATGATTTTGTAACCGTTTCAATCCCTTTGTCTGTAATATGTTTACAGCATTGTAAAGACAGAAGTTTTAAATTTGGAAGTTCCTCTGCTATTTTCAACATTCCTTTGTCGCAGACGTTAGAAAAGTCCAGTCGTAGTTCAGTGAGCTTTACAGCTCTGTCGGTAAGTTTTAACACAATGTTGCTGTCGATTTCATCACCAAAAGCATTCAAACTTGTAATATTGGATTGTGTTATTTCAAGAATGAACCAAATAAAAACGTGTGAAAAGGACTTAATTTGTATTGCGTTCATATTTACGATAGTCGGTGCATTGTCTTTCAAAAAAGATATAAGCCGATCGTCATCATTCGGTTTCAATATGGCGTCTTTCTCGAATTTCTCGTGTGATATAGAAATCTGGTTCAAGTTTAAATCACAAAAGACATGTTTTAAAACGGGGAGTACACCTATAAATGTTTTAAAACTCAGTACTGTAAGACTTGGACATTTTTTTCGGACCATTTTAATAACATCCTGAGATGTAAGGCTTGAAGGTCCAATGTCCAGTTTCCAAAGATTGTCCAATTTTATTTGACCATTGTTAAGTAGTATTCGAAGTCGGTCGGGCGACGCAGTTAATTTTTGGATGGTTGGAGAAACTGTCGACAGTTTAGACAACAAATTATCACCTTCTGTATTTTGAATTAACAGGCGATTTAAATCGACACATTTCCACAGTCCACCTGACTTCGTCAGGTAATCCCAATGACCAGAAACGTGGCAGACGACATTCAATAACTCCTCTTGAGTAATATACTGAAATATTTTGACAAGTATTTCCGGCGGAAGGTCATTAATCTCCATAGGTGATACCTAAAACGAAAACAAGAGAATAGTATAGAAAGAAAAAAAACATCCGTTAGGGGGCATGACATACTATGAAACAATACGATGACGTCAATCTTTCGAAATTAAATACCGGTATATAGACTTTAAACTTAACCCCCTTCTCTAATAACTACAATTCATAATGATATAGCTGAAAAATTGTTGAAAGTGGTGCTAAACACCATTCAAGTAACGGACATAGCAACCTTATACTTTTTTCTGTATAATTTATATAGTCTCGGGGTGCGGGTGGGGGTATAAAAAATTATCCCCGGCTTGCAACAAATGCGGACTTTTGATTGGTTGGTTACACGTCGGTACAAATCCCATGCCCCCGTCTTCGTTGCTAACGTCGCAGGGTGTATTGTTTGTGCGTTGCTAATGTATGTTCTAGAGTACCAGTGTATGTTATTCCACAAATGAACATTTCTGTCTTTTTATATTTGTATTTGTACTTCCTTTCAAACACTGTAGATGCCCTATATTCACACTGACACACATAAATATGAATTAAATCGGAATTTGACGTCATTGTCTGTTGACGTTATGATAGCGTGACTTGAGACGCCAAAATACCGATAGTAGGAAAAACAATGCAAAACAAAATAAAAACTCTTTAAACTCGCTAAGTCTGAGGTTGTTACCAAAGGTAACATCCTCGACTTGGTAAAATGGGTATTTTTTCTCATATAAAACGTATAATTTTGTGTGAGCAACTGTGATGACGTTGTCCATTTGGCATTTTCTGAAGACAAAAGAACCTATTTTCAGCCTTTTACACTTGTTAGCCGGGGATAAATCCGTTACCTACGTTATAACCCGGGTGTATGGAAATTGTACCACCTGAAAGTACTTCTGGACAGCCTTCGGCTTCGCCTCAGGCTGAACAGAAGTACTTTCAGGTGGTACAATTTCCATACACCCGGGTAATAACGTAGGTAACTGATAGTATATGCAGGGTAATAAACGTTTGTGACCCGAAAAGGGTCTCTTTAACTTTTCAAAAAGATATGATAAGGTAGCTCTTGTTATTGTTGTAATTGAAAAAAATTTATAATTGGTTTCAAGTCATTGTCCCAATTCTCATCTATGGCTGAGGTAACCCATTGTGATTTAACAAATGAAGTGTTCCATTTGCATTTTATGGTGGCATATATCTTCCCCTACTTGTCACTTAATTAAGTCTACTTGTCACATATTTAAGTAAAATTTTCAGAAAATAAAGTTATAATATTTTAAAGAAAAAATAAACCGTATTTTGCGTTTTTGCCCTTTACATGACATACATAAGTTGACATAATTATCTGACAAGTAGACTTGTGTATCTGACAGGTTGACATATTTATCTGACATGTGAACTTAATTATCTGACAGGTAGACTTTTTTATCTAACAAGTCAACTTGTCGGATAATTATGTCAACATGTCAGTTAATAAGTCTACTTGTCAGAAAACTACGTTCCAATGACAGATACACAATTCTACATGTCAATAAGAAATAAGTCTACTTGTTAGATAATTATGTCAACTTGTGTATGGCATGAAAACGGCAAAAACGCATATTAAAATACGGGTTTTTCTTAAAAATATTATAACTTTATTATGTGACAAGTTTACTTAAATATGTGACAAGTATACTTAATTAAGTAACAAGTCGACTTATTTCATAAATTTGTAGATGTGACAAATAGGGGCATATGCCACAATAGCATTTCATAAATATAACAATAAAACATGTGTCATGCAGTTATGATAAATGGATCGATGAATAGGATAGGCCGAATTTTACTGCCGTTATAATCAGATGTTAGTTTGTTTTTTGTCGGAATACCCTCGCCAAAAAAAAGCGAGGGTACGATTATTCGTTCTATTGATAGGAATGAGCACAGATTAGAATTAGGTACGATTGTCTGTCATTGTGCTGCCAAGAGAGGACATAAACAATGGAGAATGAAAGACGAGAAAACAGATTTTATGTCGCTATGCTTTGTAAACATTTTGGTAGTGATGCTCTGTTTGCAAATAAATATGTTTAATGGACTGTTTTGCAAAGGTGGATGTACAATCATAAGTTATATTAATAGGTCTGGTTTAAAATTTCATTATAATGTGCGAAATACATGTATATGAATAGGGTGGGTTTTCAAATCTTCGTCCGCAGACCTAGCTTTACCTTAAGGTACCCTTAGTTATTCCACCCCCACCCCCATCCCCCGCGGTGATTATTGTATGATAAGGCATCATTTTGTTGGGTATTGTTATAGCCATTTTTGTTTGGGTCGGAAGTCTAACGAAATGATTCGAAACAAAAATGTGTGGTTTACTTTAAAAAGACCGATATTAACACAAAAAACTCTGAACTCTATACGTACTTGTTTATCCTCTCATGTAAACATGTCAATCTCCATTATTTTATTCACGCGAGAACGATAAATCATGAGAAATACCACGCAATCATCCTGTGTAAAAAATGTGTATGACACACGTCGAGTAACCTTAATATCTAAAAATAACTGGTTGACTGTAGAATTTATTGATCTATAATATTTCTTACGTCACGAGAAAATGTTGATATAACCTTGAACCGATATATTAGCAGATAATACGAAAATGAACGATATTGTTTTTAAATATGCCTATATGGGTATATTTTTGTAGTTAATGTCAAACATTTTCACTTCGATTAGCGTATATTTTAGATTTATGGACACAGAAACTCCGACTTGTGAGGATATATATATTTGAGAGCTAAAAAAAGTTACCCTTTCGGGTCGCACATCAGTATTACCCTATATTTCCCAAGTTTATTACCACCACCGGGTGTCTTTTATATACCAGAATATGTAATATAAATTAAAATTTAAAAACAATTAAATTTGTTTCATGAATGTGCAATATTTCTACTGTATCGGCTTGAAAAGAATTCACTTGGCACGCAATGCAATATCCTTTAATGTATGCGAATCCTAGGCGTTGGTGGTCATTTCAGCTATATCATGGCGTCAGTTTTTATTTGGAGAGGAAGCCGGAGTACCCACAGAAAGCTACCGACATTAGACGGACAAAGGGATGTCAACATTCGAAGGTAGGCTTAAAAGGAACTAAAGAAAGTTTTATGCATTGTTCCGTCATTATTCTTATATACGAGATTAAAAAATATTTACAGGATCTAAAATCAAAATGAATCACGAGGTTTTTTATTGGATCAAGTTGACGAAACAAATTTTAACAAAGAATTTGTTTGTTTATTTGAATGGTGTTAAATGCTACTTTCAGCTTTTCATCTATATCTTGGCGTCGTTTCATGGGGGAAACATGAATACCCGGTGAAAATCCCGATCTTCGGTCGGAAAAGGTAATTAATTTAAAACATATTTATTCATAAACATATTTATTCATAAATTCAATAATGAAATACAGTATAATGAAATACAAAATATCTAGACAGGATCTGGTAACAAGCACTTAGCTTTTGTCAAAACCATTTCCTGGAATATAACTCACAATAGTATTACATACACATTTATGCATACTCTCAACATGTTAATTTTCAAAAGTGAAAATTTTCTATCATTGATTTTTTATTCAAATGAAATAAATTATTAAGATCAAAGGAAAATACATAAGTAATGATAAAATATGGGAAAGATTAAAGGGAAAAAAAGTGTACAATAATAATAATAGTAAGAATAATTATAACAATAATCATGTCAAAACTACAATGGGGGAAAGTGCTATGAAAAAAAAATGAAGAAAAAAAAAAATAATAGGGACAAAAGATATATATATGTATTAAAAAGATGCAAGGAATTATTCTACGAGTTGAATCGTTTGCTGTTTATGATGAACTTCTGAACTGTCATAAAAATGTTCATGTTTTGTTCATCGTCTAGTAGAAACGATCCATATAACAATAGGTTTAAATCTATTGCAATAGGAAGATCGAGACTGAAAATAGTTTGCTGACGCAGTTGTGTATATTTATAACAAAAAAGTAGATAATGTGAAACTGATTCTATAGAACCGCATATGCAGTTGGGTGTCTGAACTAAATTTCGAGAAAAGAGATGTTGATTTAAGGAACTACAGCCCATTTTTAATCTACAATGTAATATTTGACCAATTCTTGACCCAACATAGTAATATATAGGACATTTTTTGTTGTGTACTTTGATATTAGCCTTAAACGAATGTAAAGACCTAGAGTTTCTGACGTCATTTGGCAACTTATTCCATAACTTTACTGTATAGGGTAGAAAATAATCAGAATAAAGATTAGTACGTGTTCGAGGCTCCGCTAAGTTCTGGGACTGTCTGGTGCTGTAACCGTGTTGTTCTGCTACTAGATTTGGTAAGATCTCTTGAAGATAATTTGGAACTTCCCTTCTAACTAACTTGTGCAAAAGTATCAGTCTGTGCCCATCCCTTCTATCTGAAAGTTTTTCCCACCCAGTTTCTTCATATAACTTTTCAATAGCTGTCAGTTTTGTTCCTCAATTCTAGCAGCTAAATGTTTATGATTATCTACTTCCTGTAATATGTGTTGATTCATCAGTAGTGGAGGTTGCACAGATGTGATTGCCTTTCTGGAGATAGTCATGGTCTCAGTTTTTTGTGGGTTGAAGTGTAATTCTTCTCTATTAAAGTTAGAGTCGAGTAGACCTTGCCCGCACTTAGACTCAAGTGAAGGCACTTGATCAACAGTATATAACTAACTACCTTAACCACTCGACCACCAACAACATCGGAGCTTTAATCACAAAATCACGATAACCAAATAACATGTTTTATATTCGTGTGTCATCCTCCCAAGTCAGGGGTTCTGAGTCCGCGTTCGCTCCATGATGGAGCGAACGCGGACTCAGAACCCCTGACTTGGGAGGATGTCGTGTGTGGACTAGTTATCCATTTATTTCCAGTACAACTTTCGTAGCATAGGAACTGATCTCTCCTTTTTACCTCAATGATCATGTACGTTTCCGACGGTATAGTAAAAAAAAAGACCTTTTTTTACACATTTTCCAAAAGGTCCTCGGATCAATGGGACACAGTGTTCAGCAGGATCAAACTTGGTGTCGCTATTATGTCTTTAGTACTAGTTATGTTTTGTAAATTGATAACATTAACACCATGTTTAAGGTCGTAGTTTTTTTGACACAAATTTATGCTTTCAAGACCCAACATAATTTATCCATACGTCACTTATAATTCATAATTTATCAGAGTTTTATCTCTTTGTAACACAACTTCAACTGACACTGGCAACAGAAGTAAATTATCAGATGGACGTACACACGGAAAACTAAAACACCATGCCCCATCAAAAACAGTAACCTTCTTTGGGTACAAACTGTAACCAATTGTTCCTTTTCTACATGAAAAAAATGGCAGACTAAAAACCAAGAAAATGTCGATGAACAGGTGTACTAGAAGTCATATTCCATCCCCACTTCAAGCAAATTATTAGCTATCTATATGGCCTTATGGCAAAAGACAATGCTTTACAGCAAAAAATAGATTTTTGTTTTGTTTGTTTGAATGGCGTTTAATGCCATTTTCAGCAACTTTTCCGCTATATCATGGCGTCCAGTTTGTATTGGCGGAGGAAGTCGGAGTACCCGGAGAAAACCTCAGACCATCGGTAGGAGAACTTGCAATCCTTTGTCAATTAAGATTGGAGTGGAGCGTACCTTGCGCTCATTGAGACTAGAACCCGCAAACCCAGTGCTGACAGACCACGTGATCAATAGTAGGCGAACTATCTTAATTAACCACTCGGCCACCTAGGCCCCAAAAAGAAGATGAAAGCTACATGTTTATATAGTCAATATATTTAATTCATTAAGCAAATCCAATAACGGACAAAAATAGTACAAGTAAAACATACTTATCAATGTTCATTTTACAATTATACTAAATATAATAATTATATTTATTGCTTTGATAATTTAAAATAGAAAAACAAAAACAAATTTAAAGTTTGATGCAGAGAACTTTTCCCATTACTATTGGATGTTGTGGTATTTATCGGATTACATGTACATGTATATTAAATGTGCACAAACGTTATTTTGTTATACCTCGCCCTTGAAAATATTTTTTGTAGTTTAACTTATAAATACATTCAAACATTAGAATAACTTAAAAATGTTATTTGTTATGTTGTAATTGGACATTGTTGAAGAAAAGATTATCACAAAAATGCAAACCAATATGAGGTTAATTGGTACATTGTACTTGTCTCCATGACAATTTTTATTCATCCTCTGATAGAAAATAATTTGCAGCCAATCAAAAGTCAGTATTCTTATACAATTTATTATATTCTTTTATATAGAGTAAAAGAAGCTGTTCTAATGTTGGATATATAATTTTATATATTTAAGCTATTACTAAGAGCATCTGTGCTTATCTTTTGGTCCAGACCTAAATTCCTGTTCCTTTTATGTTGAAAGTTTTGAAAAATTCAAAAATCTTTAGGTCGACAATAAATTTAATAAATACAGCAAAATACAATAAAATATCCAGGCACCCCTTCAAGCCAGCCCAATCAAATTTTTCAGATGTCAAACAGATTAATCTCATGATTTTTCTTTCATAAAAATCAACAAAAAACTTATGTTTAATATTATTTTCCTTGTAGACTGGACATGATCATTATGTAAATGATGCAATTGAAAATAAAATTTTGTATAGGATTGCAAAAGGGATCAAACATTTTATAATATAAGACTGATGAATTGTTAGGTCTATTATTTGAAAAGATATTTCTAATCTTTTTCGGCTGTTTTAAAGTGTATACCCAGCATAATTTTTGATAAAAATCATGTTGACCAAGAGACACATTTTTTTGTCAAAACAAATACCAGCTCACCAAGCCCCTCCCCATTGCCAGCATTTTAAATAAGAAATAGTCGGTCCCTTACATATAAAAGACAAATTTATGTACTAGTAAATAACTTAAATGTTATAATGCTAGAAAACTTGTATAAGGTTCAAACATTCAAGAGAAGAAAAGAAAGATTTTAATAAATGGGAACTGCTTTATCTAAAATTGACTGCTTCGACACTGTCCACCATAATTGATATATGGTTGTTTGTTTTGAGGTTTTATTCTTCATCGAGCAATATAGGGTATGATTAGAAGCTGGGAATACTCAGTGAAAAACCTTGATAAATAACAGAAAAAAACACAGTCACTGTAAATTAGTTTCAAGGGTCAAGCACACACTGTCCCCAATTATGTTCCGACATAAGGATTGAAATTTTTAATATTTATTTTAACTTTTTTTCCAACACTTCTATCTATGCACGTTTAAGTTATCGTGTTTCAATCTCAATGACGTAACCAACAATTTCACAAGGTTTTTTATAGGCTTCGCATTAGTGTTGTTAAACTTCTGGAAATGATTGCTCCCTGTGTATTTCCAACAACCATTTTAAGAACTTGTATGTTTTTTTAAGAACTTTGCAGTTTAAGTATAGATTCGACTGCTTGGTTTATAGACGGATCATACACGTACATATTGCTTTCACCAACTTCCAAGCCGTTCTCTACTGCATATTGATATATTATTCCACTGTCGTCTGCATATATGATTTGCGATCCTTCTTCCAAGTTTTCCGGAAGTTCAATATATTTAATTACTTCCACAGTTCTTTCGCCCTCAGTCTGACTTACTGAATCGTCCTGATTTTCCTCAACGGAAGAATTCTTTTCATCTATTTGACCTTCAATAGTTGTCATTGGGATTTCGCTAATTTCAAATTTTGGGATTTCTATCTGATCTTTTCTCAAAGCTGGTGTTTCAACTACATCTGTATTTAAAAGATCAGCCTCAACTGACCCCTGACTTACACCAGCCGCTTGGCAGTTATCTATATGTTTAGTGGATTTTAAATGTCGTCTTAGTTTCCAAGGAGTTGCAGTCTTAAATTGGCAAATTTTGCAGTGGAAATTTTTGTTCAGTCCAAAATGAGATTTTTTGTGAACGTTCAATTGTGATGCAGTGGCCCAACGACCTTGACATATCTCACACTCATGTGATCTATTATCCACATGTGAAGTCTCGTGTTTCAGATATTCTTGGTAACTTGACGAGACACGGTCGCAGTGTTCACAAGGGTACAGTTTGTAACCATACGAATCAGCTTGTTCCTTGTGTTCTTTTAAAATGTGATACTTTTTCCCACCAAAAGACATAAACTTCCTGTTACATATATCACACTTATAATCCACCTTTTCGTGGTGCCGTAATTGATGCATACGTAATCCTTGCGGTATTTTAAAAGACTTCCCACATTTATCGCAGATATAATCTTTGACATCTTGGTGAACAAACATGTGGTTTTTCAGGCTGCTTTGCAATCTGAAACTTTTGTTACACTTAGGGCAGGAGTGGGGTTTTTCCCTAGTGTGGAGTGTCCTATGTTGCAACATGGCATATTTTGAACTGTACGACTTGCCACAGACATCACATATTCCTGGGGTCATTTTCTGCTGTTTCGGTTCATTTCTTTCACCATCTTTTCCATCGTCCTTTTTTTTCGGTGGATCTGTATCTAACTCTATTCTATGTGTTTCGCTTACATGTCTCCGCACATATTTCAACATTCGGAATTTCTTTCCACAAATGTTACAAGGATACTTAGCCTCATTATGAATCAAGATATGACTTTGTAATCGGTGCTTCGTTTTGAATTGTAACTTGCAAATTGTGCATGTCAGTTCACTCACATCAATCTGAAAATGCTCTTCAATATGCATTTTAATGCTATGAGGAGATTTCCGTGTCATCTTACAAACTGGACACTTAAAACCAACCTGGTTCTCATCCGATTTCTCCAGTGTAACCAGATCATGAACAGTTAATTCGTGGCGAACCAGTTCAATGGGTGAAAACATAACTTCCTTGCATTGCCTGCATTGCAGCTGCTTGCCATCATTTTCATCCTGAACATTTTTTATTTTGACGTCAACAGAGCTGTTGCTATGTTTTCTCGTTATATGCCTGGTCAAATTGTATTTTTTGGAGAATTTTTGCTGACAATATTTACACTTCAGTGTTGTATTGTTACCCAGTTTTGAATCCTCAGAAATCTGGTCTTCTGACTCATTTTCATCCCCAGAGTAATTTACTTCCTTGCCAGATGGCTTCTCGCCTACGATTTTGTATTCAACATGTTCAAGATAAGATGTGTTGGATCCGTTTTCAGCAAGATCTTCCATCTTTGAGACAATAGCCTTTACCAGATCTTCGTCTACAATATCGTCATTAACCTTGACACTCATTTCATCACTGATTGTTTCCTCCTTGCCCTTGCTGTTTGTATTTAAATTATCTCTTTCTATCTCTTTGGTGACATCTACCTTCCTACTTAATTCAGAGCTTGTGTCTGTTTTCCCTAGATTTTCAATTTCTTTCATATTTGAAATCTCATTTGCCATGGTGTTAAGTGTGCATACCTTTGCCCTTTGAACTCCAGAGCTTTTTTGTGCAGTCTTTTCTGTTTTCACCACTGACTTTTCAGTTTTACTTGTGATTACCGAGTCTTCAATTGATGTCTCTTCCAAATCATCATCCACAGGAATTTCTGACACTTTGTTTGTGTTTAATACATTTTTATGAACCTCCACTTTATGGCGACGAACATATTTCTCAAGGCGGAACTTTTTGCCACAAACATCGCAAGGAAATTTAGGCTCATTATGAATCAAAACGTGACCTTGCAGTCTATTCTTTGTTTTAAATTGTAAATGACATATTTGGCAAGTTAATTCAATGCGGTCAATCTTAAAGTGACTCTGAATATGTAATTCTATACTTTTTTCTGTCTTCCTAGGATTTTTGCATATTGGACATTTAAAGAATCTATTTCCTTGATCATTGACACAGGCATCTTTGAGGTTAATGAAATTATGATCTATTACTTCATGACGATATCTTTCTAATAATGTATCCATTTTAAGACCACATTTTTGACAAGAATGCATTTCAATCCCTGATGTAACATTTTCATCCCCATCTGGAATGTATTTACCATCAACCTTGACCTTGTCTACAATGTTCTCATCATCAACCTTGACCTTGTCTGCAATGTTTTCATTATCAACCTTGACACAGTCCAAATTTCTGTCATTATCAATTTTGACACTATCCGCAACCATTTCATTATCCACTTTGATATTTGCCACCTGCTGCTTCTTCACAGTCCTGGATTTCTTGGTAACAGCTGTTTCCATATTGTTTATATCTTCTTCAAAATCAACATCTGCACTTCTGCTAGATTTACCCATTGTTGTCCGCCTTGATTCTGGTTGTTTTAAGCCTGAAGATGATTGGACAATATGCTTGTTGACAACATCATCATTCTGAAGCCATTTTGGAATTTTAATTTTCCTTCCACTTCTTGATAAATTTTCACCTTGGGCAACAAATGAAATTGCCTCAACTGAAATAAAACAAAATGTTCCAAAAATGATTATTCATAAATGTTCTTACAATTTACAATTACCGTAATCACTTCTGTATAATACACTAATACACACTATTTGCTTAAAAGATCACATGATTAGCTGGACAGGGTGTACTGGACTTCAATAATAATTGACAAGGACTGCCAATTTTATTACCGAAGGTTGTGGGGGAGGGTTTCTCTGGGTATTACGTCTTCAATCCCCAATAAAAACTGGACTCCATGATATAGCTGAAAAATTGCTGAAAGTGGCATTAAAACATCATTCACACCAACAAAACACATGATAAGCCTTGGTAGAGTATTATACTGAAAAAGCCAAATAGGTTAAAGCATTAATAGTTCAATTGCATGTTTAAAAATAAATTTGATTGGGATAATATAATACATTAATGTGTATTAGCCAATAGTTACAATAAACTTGTATCATCTGAATGTACACTGCAGCTCAGACGAGTTTGGGTTTTTCCATTCGGCAGTACACCATTGACCCCTTTGTGCAGTACACCAATGACCCTCTCATTTTACCTCTGTCTATTTCAGTAGTTTAAGTCGCATGTCTTATGATAAAACAAAAGAACTTACATGTCCCACTCAAAAGGGTGGGTCCTCGGTGACGGTGGCTGAGTGGTTAAGGTAGTTAGTCATCTACTATTGATCACGTGGTCTGTCATCAATTATGTTACGCCAACTTTAAAAAAATGTTTGTTTGCTGTTTCCGACTGAACCTTTAGAGCTACGTGTGGGTAGGTAGGATAAATATATTTATTTTCAACTGATAAAAGTTGAATAAGCAAAAAGATAAAGTTTATAACATGTTAATAAAGAGAAATTTTAATCCAACAAACATAAACACTTAGAATGTCAGATGAGAAGAGAAACACAGAATGATTCAGATCTAGTTAGGTGACTTGACATTTACGTCTGTTCTTGGCAATAAAGGGTATGGGGGAGGGTCTGGGAGGCGGTCCCTGTCAGATATTAGAAAATTTTTGAAAAATGGAACTATTTTGGGCATATCTAAATATTGAACTTTACAAACAATATTTTTTTATTTTAAGTTCTCTGTATACGTAGCATTGGCAATTTTGTTTTGTAAGAGTGGGGTGCAATTTCATCTAATGCACCCCTGTTCCCATGGCCATGTTCAAATGTCCTGAAGAGTTATGTACATGGAAACAACTGCCTACATTTTTCTGTATAAAATTGTCACATGGAAAGCTTGACCCAAAAGCAAAAACTGTTGAAATTAAAGCATGTAATTGATCTTGATTTAAATCAGCAACTGGACAACAGCGACGTTTCAGATAATGATCGAACTATTAAAGGAAATAATTCAAAATTTTGTCAGTCAGGCAGATTTTATAGGGTGGGTCAGAAAAGAGCAAACAAACAATATTTAATTTAAGCCTTACGAGTTCAAGTATCGCTGCAGACAAGGTGTACTCCTGGACACCATGATATAGCTGAAAAATTGCTGAAAGTGGCATTAAACACCATTCAAACAAACAAACATTCAAAAGAGTTGGCAAAGTACAGCTGTAGACAAGCTAGATTTTTCATCTCTAAGATGGCAGATTAAAAACAATACTGTAAGTTGTCAATGGTAATGTGTCCTTGGCACAAACAGG
Source organism: Limnoperna fortunei (assembly GCA_944474755.1). Lineage (NCBI taxonomy): Eukaryota > Metazoa > Mollusca > Bivalvia > Mytilida > Modiolidae > Limnoperna > Limnoperna fortunei. The sequence continues at coordinate 31,842,550 of OX104123.1, forward strand.
TAGAAATTGCTTCATGTTTTCCACTTTTTCTACATTTCATGCATGCATTATATTTTTTTTGGTTTTGTCATCACTTTTAGCAATGTTTCAGTTTTTATTGGCTTTCAAAGCTAGAACACATGGAGATGGGATAAAACTGAGTGTTTTATAAGAGCCATTGGAAGGAAAACTGTTTTAAAATTAAAATTCTTTCAAAATTATAAACATTTAATTTTAATCATTTTTTAAAACAAATTTATATGCAATTAAAAGAATTACTTGTTTATACTGTACAATTATATTTCACCAGTACAATGAATGCTTTTGATGCTAAGATGACTTAAAGCTCTCAAAATCCTAAAAAATTCCCTGAGGTTGGTCTCGAACACCCTGCCAAATGTGACTCGCAAACTTGCAACCCACTTTAACCACTAGCCCACTGCTGAGCACCTACCTGCATTATGTAAATACGGATACAATGGATCATGCACAACTTGTAGTTCCCACATAGCTACATGGATAATCTTCACAAACTTACAGTATATGATACCACCACTCTAATTTTAACATTCTTGATATACTCATCTATAATAAAGAGTGTACCTTTCCTCTTCCTTGCCACTGTGCCTTCATCTCCAGCTTTTTGGTTGTTGGTTTGATCATTATCCTCCACATTAACCTGTTTCTTGTCCCTTCTAGCTCTACTATCTGTTTTTGACTTTTGTTGGTCTTTAGCTTCCCCATGTAGATAAGTTAATGGTACATTGCTTTCTGGGAGTAATTTTTCTTGTATTTTCAGAGTATTTGTGTTAAAATGGTCTAAAAAAAAATTAATAAACTTTTTAAAAAAAGTTAAAGCAAAGAAAAAATGTGCCTGCCACATCAAATAATTGCATCATTTATGTAAGAGTTGTGTCCCTTTGTATTCCATTCAGTTTGAATGACAATTTCTACCATTTTATTTTTTCCAATCTTATCGTAACACCAGGTCTTGTGACACTCAGAATTTAAAATACAGTTTTAAATTATCATGCAAAACATTTTTGCTCTATATAAATTTAAAATTAATACATCAACACTAAAATTACATAAAATATCTGACCAATATAGACATGATAGACAAAGTCTTTATACAGTATTTATTAAAAGGAAGTGATTGTTAAAATTACACACTATATGGAGTTAGTCAAAAGAGTTTGACAACTTAGTATATCACTATATGTAATATTGATATATAGACTGACCCTTCTGTACTAGAAATGTTGCCTTATGAATTGAATATGTGTCCTCTGGTTAGGGCAATTGTACATAACACCATGGCCTTATTGAGAGGGGTACTATATATGCATGCGAGGGAGCATATGTAAAGGATTTCACTTAGTATACACATATACATGTAATCTATTCCCCACTGCTACCAAGATACAAATGTACATAAATACTAGTACTACTGATATCTATTTTTCGTTTTCTGTCCAAAACATCTACTAGTAACACTAATTAAGAATTCTCTCTTTGTATATTTTGGAAGTTACCCCCCACCCCCTTCCCTGAGCAAAAACATGGCTGGTCATTCAGAAAAATGGAATTTTAAAACTTAAGACCAACAATTTTCTACTTTCAATACCATAAGCTAATTTTTGTACAAAGCATTAGATTTGGAGGTATATAAATAACTGCTTCATCATTAATACATGTACTTTACCTGAAAGAAACTGTTTCAATTTGTGAGAGACATCTATAGCACCATCCCCGTGTGACAGTTTTTGGTGTAAGAACTGAAGACCAAGTGTTGTACCAATACACATGGTTGTCATGGTATCTGGGTTAAAGGTCACCAATAACAATTTTTGACCGGTTTCCCAATCCCACTGTAAAAGAAAGTAATATATAAAAGAGGTATATGACACATAAAAAATATTGCAAGTAGTGACACAAAATAGGTTTGTTGTAGAGTTTGTGTAGTACATGTATCTTCCTTTACCGGACTTGAATTTAGATTGACAGTGAAGGGCGTGTTGCAAAGGAAAGAACTGCTTACTCTTCCGAAGCACCTGATTTACCTCTCATTTTTCTGAGAGTTGGTGTTGCTGGTGTTTGTTTGTTTGTGTGTTGTTCTGTTCTGTTTTTGTTGTTGTGTGTCTTATGGCTATGGTTTTTCTGCTTTTGGACTTCAAGGTTTGATTGCCCCTATGGCACAATGTATTTCTTTGCTTCTTTCAAGGAGTTATCACCCCTTACTGGTATTTTTCTGTCAGTTATATAAACAGAGAATCAGAAAAGACCACATCGTCAACAATTCTTGGCTACATGTAGCTGTTTTGTCACCAACCCAGCAAAATAGCACCCTAAATATTTATTGTAGATAAAACTTGTTACAAATTTTAGTATGTTTTATTAAAAAAATTACAAACTACATATATATGTACTAACTAACCATTGTGTAGGGGTTCACAATTTTTTAAAAGCTTTTAAGAATGACCCAAACTATTGCAACAGTAAAAAGTCAACTATGCTACACATAGAAAATACTTAATAAAGATAAAGATTAATACTAAGTTAGGTGTCAGGTTTAGCAATCCTTCCCCACTCAAAAAAACACAAACAACAATAGTTTGGTCAGTTCATCTGTTGGATTCTACATGTAAATGTATTAGCCCCATTTGACACCGAAATTCAGAATTAAGGCCCTAACAAATAGATTTCTAGTTATAACACCTGTATGAAGATTTATTACATTATCATACATGTATATGATATTTCCAATTACAATTAATGTGAACAGCAACAACACTAGAAAATGTAGTATTAAGAATATAACATAAATAATTAACATTTGGTATGTAGGGGAAATAACTCTTTCAAGAAATGTTTGCTTGTTTGTTTAAATTGGGTTCAATGCCACTTTCAGCAATTTTTCAGCTATAAAATGATGACCATGCAATACCCAGCGAAAACCCCCGACCTTTGGCAGGAAAACAGGCAATCTTCGCCAATTAATTTGGAGTCGAGCACACCCTGCCCGCAGTTGACAGGCCACATCGACCAATAGAAGATGAATAATTACCTTAACCACTAAGCCTCAGAGGTCACTATCAACACATGTAAGGGAGGAACTCTGAATATGTGCAATGAATATGAACGACACTACTTGCCCTTTGGAACATATGTATAGATGTATGAGTATGCTGTTTCTTTAGCTTTATTCATGTGTCTTGCAAGTATTTCATAAAAAAGGCAGACAAAAATTTGTTTTAACTATTTTTAAACAACAAGAGGTCCACAGTGAGTTGTTGATATCGGAGGACGGCAAAATATGTATGACAAAGTCAGTCTTCGCGCTAAACTTTTTTGGTCACAGGCCAACTGGGCCTGTACCTACAGAATTTTACAGGCCCACAAGAAAATTAACAAACCCGAATTTTTCATGTAAATTGTTAGAAGGTAAATACTAAGTCTAAGAAAAATTCAATAAAGTTGCAGTAAAATCAATTAAATAATTTTCAGTCATTTATTCTCCTTGAAAATAACATTAGTATTGTCTCTCAGGGAAAGAACAAGGAGAACTTACTTTTATCATTTAGTGTTGGTATGTGCAATTTTATATTTATATGGATGTATCTTGAGCAGTTTAACTTAAGTTATTGATAAGTACTACTCAATGAGACCCGAACACACAGTAAACTTCTGTTATCCCACATTTCCATAAATATTCAACATTAATATGAAAAAGAATCAACTGCCACAAGACTGTTAAATAAAATAAACGTTTCTTTGTTATTAGTACATAAGTTATAATTGTGGAACATAAAGTAGAACTAAGAAGTAGAAAATTGATACATTGTCAAACATATAATAGTATGTATCTAATGTCAAATGCACCACCTAAAATATTTATACAGATCAAAATTAATGTTTTTGATAGTTATTGCCAAAATCTTGACTGTTTAAATCTTTACAACACTCATTTCAATACCAGCGGCATGGTTATTTGCAATCTCCGGCCATTTGTTCGTATCCGCTCCGGAAATTCCCATATACTTTTGCTTTGAACTGGTATCTGCTCTTTATTTTCCTGCAACCCTTTATGTTAATGGTACAAGTTATATGGGAACCAGTTTACTAAGACTGGTTACAAAATTTATTGAACTAATGGGACCCTTTTCATATTACGTATCTATTATGGTTTTGTTTTTGAAAGAAATTACGGTATGGCAAGTTAAAATAAATAAATTATACCCATCTCTGGCGGTTTTTTATTATCAAAATGAATTAACAGCTTATTTCTTGGCTCACGCCAGCTGGGCGTCCATAGTTAAGAGTTTTAGAGGCCCAAACTTAATTTTACCCGCTGCGGGCATCGGACTACCAGTTTAATTCGAAGACTGCAAAGTGTGGAAAAAGCTAACTGACCACCTAAGCTAATTATAGAGTTATTACCTATTTTTGTTTTAATAGCCGAACTAAATACTTACAGAAAGTCCTGCCTCCTCATAGACCTCTTTACACTTTTTGTTCATTATATAGATCAGTTTCCAGACCAACTTAGTTACTTTCACAGCTTACATCTTGTTCACTATAATTTATAGTTTCTGATGTATAAATTTGCTTCTTTAATCCCTGATATACAGTAGAATCTATAAAATAACAAATGTACAATATATAGCAATGTACATGTATTTGCATGTCTTCATTTATACATGGACCTTGTAGAATAATAATGACTGATGGTGTAGTGGAAGGCCAATATTTTCTGCAAGGTCAATATAAAGTGTATAACCTATTATAGGATTGAACACCGTTTTTCGAAGTCCGAAGGACTTTTATGATATGTTTGTGAGTGAGTTGGTCTTGTTGATATACCGATAAATCCATTGAAAATGGTGTTCAATCCTTATAATCCTTTAAAATTGCATTAAGAAATAAATTTTCCTATTAAGGTATTCTCAATTCCATGTTTCTTGTGTATTTTGGTAGCAGGGATCGTCGACCTAACGTATGAATATTTTGTTGATTTCTACGTACCAAATGTTATATTCATAAACCATCTTTTGATTTTAATAAATACAACTAAGTTTTAAATTAAATCTATAACTTTATTTTCTTTATGAAACACAAGAATAGCTTTAAATTTAATAAATCATTAACAGCGATTTAAAATACAAATAATTTGTCACTGCCATCGATATTGAATGCCGCCATCTTTGTTTACATTGGTTACGCTAAAAATAATTCTGTCAACGTCATTTATCCTAAAATAAATTGAGTCAACTTCATTTATCAAAAAATAAATTTCGCTAAAAACCTCAACCGGAAGTAATACAGACCAATCAAATAAACGTATTTCTAAATATGCAAATCATTTTAGAATTACATTGTATACAACTATTATTAACTACAAGGTCAATATAAAGTGTATAATATATACAATATTAGCACAAAGGTGTTCACAGTTTACACACGACCAAAGCAAGAATCCAATGAAAAGAAAATCCTATCAAAATTGGACAAACAAAATTCAAAAATCACATTTGTTTTCCTTCATTTACTAGTACAATGTATCTAGAAATGATACACTTTTGGTAGTGTGACAACTAGATCTTTACCTGTGATAAGTAAGATTCAATGCATAGTTTGTTTACAAAATGTGACACCTTTATACTGAAAATGAATTCAACACAACTAAAATCTACAATAATATTTATACTTATAAAATTCTATCAGTCACGCAAGCCTAACGATTACATTAAATTTTCAATGGTTCATCATGATTATTACGAAATTCAACAGTATTACATTAAATATAGTATGGCTGTGACGTCCAGATTACAGGAAAAACTTCAAATATGTAAATTAACTATACTAGTAGGTAAAATAACCAAGAATGCCATTTTATAACGGGCTGAATAGATCCAACAAAATACAATACATAATTCAACATTATTTTTGTCACAAACTCACAATGACATTATTTTGATGTTTGTTTGTTTGATGGTGTTTAACGCCACTTTCAGCAATTTTTCAGCTATATCATGGCATCCAATTTTTATTGGGGTTCAAGAAGCCGGAGTACCTGGAGAAAACCCCCCGACCTGCAGTAGGAGGCATTATTTTGAGTAAAGTTTTATAACTTATAACACATGCCAGTTGTTCATGGCTGTACTGAATTAATATGCAATATTAGTACATTGTCAGAAAATATACAGTTTATTTGAACGAGCGTTAGAAACAGGTAGAAATGCGAGGCTCTGCCGAGCATTTCTCACCTGTTTTGCGGCGAGTACAAATAAACGTTATATTTTCTGACAATGTATGAATATTGTTTTTATTCTGAAACCAGAAAATACATTTAATACTTATGGAAAACATGAAAAAAGTGCACTTCTAGCCGATTTTTTACTTGAAAGTTTCGGCGTATATTCGAGTGATAGCCTGACGTCACAAACAAATATCGTATTCGACAACATACCCTAAACCAGAACAGAATACTAAATATCGTTAGAAGGACAAGGGTACCAGGAGTGACATCATTATTTACAAATAAAGCTTTGCTTTATTCGCAGGGTCGTATTTGTATAGTTGAAGCGGTAGTTGCAGAATAAAATATGCATTGCTGGCATCATGCAATGTGGTCAATAAAGCAATTTTCACAACTAGATATCATTACCTGACACAGCAGCTACTAGTACACCCACAATATCGGGGTCTTAAATCAGCAGCAGTCTAAAAGACTGAGCTATAGAAATACTTTCCTAAAGTAACTGATTATGACTGCATTTATCACTGCAATTACACTACAATGTCAAGCACGACCTCAGAATAACCTTGTTCCCTGGTGCAATATTTTGTATTTATGCAAACTTCACTTTCAAAATTATCTCAGGTCACCAGTCTACTACCCAGTTTGATTGGTAGTTTGAAATGCCATGATTTGGCCAAATTTTTCTGCATCTTGTTTCCTCTGAATTCTGCCAGAATACATGTACAATTTAAATAAAGTAGATACCTGCTTCTCGTTTTCCAGCTTTTGCTTGTTTTGAGACCAATTCCCATAGAGTTACTTCCACAAACGAGACTTAAATCTATAAAAGCATTCTTTGATAAAGTGGTATTTTATTTACGTTACGTCATAATGCTTTGTATCGGAATTATGTCAGTTAATACTCTCATAAATTTCAAGGTACACAAATGTATTCTTCAAGTCTTAATGTTTGATACCAGTAACAAATTTAACCGGATTCATTGCTTGTAACACGACTATATATTTGAACAGGAAGTTCGCTTACGGTATTGTGAATATTTAGCCAGGGTCCCAGGCTAGCCCTTATAATTAGACATGTTAGAAATCTGATCAAATTTTAGATGGAGTACAATTGACGACTTTCCAATTTAAAAAACGCCACCTAGTGTCCATTTCCGGTACTAAAAACTGCGGCTATAGCCGCAGTTTGTCCTGTTGAAACCTTTTGAAATGGACAATTGTCTTTGATAAATTTTCACGCTTCAGTTGAATGACAGGTGTCAATATCTGAGTGAGGAAGGTTATTAAAACTGCCTGCTGTGTAAACATGATCGTTAATTAATTAATCTATGTTCATTATCCTATTTACCTGATGTTAATTGGAGGTAGAACCCCAGCTGTTTTATAGCTTAAATAAACATGGTTATCAGTGACATCCGTGTTGTATTCAAACTCACCTGTTGCCTATGGCTATAGTAACATCTACTTATAATGTTAATTAGATGAAAAATTTAATTGGCATAGACAAACAATATTTAAACAATCCAAAATCTTTATTTCAATATCATAGTCTTTTAGTAATGATTAGCCGTAGTGTTTTTAACAGGAAGTAAAAGGGGAGATAAATCATGTAAAACTGGAAATGGGTCAATTAAAATTGGGTCATATTTTTGAGGGCAGTATTTCACAATGATTCATGCTAAACTTATTATTACAGAAAATTGTAGATTATTTTTATACACAGTGTAAACTCATTTATTAATGATTCATTTACAAAACACCTTATAACTGCTTGTGTTGACAATCTCTGACTTGTGAAGTTGCGTCGACTCAACAAAAAAAACATGAAACCATTTTAATGTTGGTAGCCGAGTCACTCTTTCCTAGTGACGTGTCTTGAATGATACACTTTTGGTAGTGTGACAACTAGATCTTACCTGTGATAAGTAAGATTCAATGCATAGTTTGTTTACAAAAGTAATAATTCGGAAATTTCAAGATGGAGGACTTTGAAGCAAGTATGGCCTTAAGGAAGAAAATAATTAAAAAAAAAACATTTTCGGAAGCGACATTGTATGTTTCCGGAAATAGAATTTCACCTCGAAATATTTTAGGAAATGCCCCTTATAGGTAGTATTGCACCTAATTTCTGAACAGCTAATCAGAGCCTTAAAATAAATAAAAAATAAAGTGTGTATGTATAATTCATTGCACATTTAGCTGCACACAAAAATTGTCAAAACCCTAAGGTTCTTCCTACGCCAGGTATAAGTTGATCTTAGTCATAATTTGTTTTCAAGTTGGGCATATTTTGGTTTTAATGTTCTATGCTCTTCATATTCATGTAGTGTTTGGCATTGCAATTTTTTTGGGTAGAGCGCCTCTGATGAGCCTTGAATAGACGAAATGCACGTCAGGCGTAGCAAAATTTATTACCTGGAACTTTGTTGTATTTTTTATATATTTTTTACTGTCTTTAGAATAAATAATAAGTATTTCAAACTTCCGTTTACAATATCAGACCTTTAAATTCAATTTAAATTGACAGCCCTCAATTTTATGTGTAAATGTAGTTAAATTAAATATAGTTTGATGTCCTAGATCTTCCCAAACCAGGGACCTAGTATAGACTGTCCCTGCCCAAACTAAACGGCTGATATTTAATTGTTCACATGCGAACACTTTTTCTATTGGTTACACGCGGCAATATAATGTTCATAGTTTCAATTGAAGTATTATAAGAACATTTTAAAAATTAGATGACAACCGGTGTTATAACATGTATAAGTATAAATCAAAATAATGGTTATCATATAATAAAACTAAAATAACAATGATTTAGTAAAAGTAAAAGTAAAAATTGGTATTTAGTATTAAAAAAACGAGTCTTATAATGGAAAACGATGTTGAATGAGTTCTAAAACATGCTGCAGACAAAAAAATTAATACCAAAGTGACAATCAAATCTCAACAAAACACTAATACAAAGTCTTGGGACAAACAATAACAAATAAAGAACAAAACAACACACAAACAAAAGCTAGCGACAAAAACTCTCAAGAAAATGCGAGCGAACTGAATTGCACCTGAATAGTAAGCATGTTGTAACACACCCTCCGTTTCGTTGGTAGTCAATCCAGGGTAGGTCAAGTCAAGTAAAGAAAGATACAACATAATCTCTACGACAGACCTACATCTGTACTCGCTGAGAAATATAAACCATATATATATCAAGTAAATGTCTTTGATGTCTTCTGCAATTCCCCCTCCCCCTCGTCAAAACATTGACTGATTAATTGATTTTATGTTTGCTTTATTTCCAGGGAGCAGATTTTCAACTATATTGAGGACGATTACAAGTTAATAAATAAAAAAATTGAGCCTGATGTAGAAACACTTCACCCACTGTGGTTCGCGGTCAGGTTTTCCGAACTATGACCTGACAACCCCACCCCAACGACAGGGCATCCCCTATCCGCCAACTGGGAACGCGCTGGGCAGTTCTGTGGGTTGAGCACTGTGAATCCTCTCAGTATGGTCCCAGAGCCCAAAACAAATCAATAACCGACCAAAAAAATTAGTAATCAAAACTAGAGACACAGTGAGACAACCAAAACTCATTACTTATTATATATTTTGAGAGAACTACGATGCTAATACCTAGATGAGATATCGAAACATACTCATATTGATACCAAGTTGCATATTGTATAGCTGGAAATAAGACTTTGGTCAGCTACTAGATAAAGACAGGGATAAATTATTTAGGGCACACACTACGAAATGAAATAACATTCCACAGATAAAGATCTTGCACAAATAGGAATTTATTTGAGCACGAAAGCTTTTGGGGCCATACTGCACTCCAGGTTGGCTCCGTTAGACAGGAAGGTACTTCCAGAATCAAGCCCAATTTCCCTGCTACGTATTCTAGAAACTCTGGAATCTTACGTTGATTGACAGAAGAGACAGTACAAAGTATCTGCACGAGGACAACGCTATATAATTCAGTTGTACTGGGCTTTCCTTTATGGTATCATGATGTCATATTGCTTAACCCCAATACCAAACGTAAATATGAAATACACACTTCAAATACTTCCACATAATGTTTATTATATTAAAAATCAGAATATAATCTAAATACCAATAATTCTGAAAGTTATATAGGAGAATAAGCTCACAATACAAGCGAGACATGTTATCATTCGACGTCCCCCCTAAAACTGACTTTCTCACAGATATGCTGACAAAAGAGTTTACTGATGACAAACACATGTTAACACCAAACCCTTAAAGTTATTGATATTTTATGTACCACCATTACCCTGAACATTTTATGTACCACCATTGCCGTGAACATGTTATGTACCACCATTACCGTGAACATTTTATGTACCACCATTGCCGTGGACATTTTATGTACCACCATTACCGTGAACATTTTATGTACCACCATTACCGTGAACATTTTATGTACCACCATTACCGTGAACATTTTATGTGCCACCATTACCGTGAACATTTTATGTACCACCATTACCGTGAGCATTTTATGCACCACTTTTACCGTGAACATTTTATGTACCACTATTACCGTGAACATTTTATGTACCCCCATTACCGTGCACATTTTATGTACCAACATTACCGTGAACATTTTATGTACCACCATTACCGTGAACATTTGATGTACCACCATTGCCGTGAACATTTTATGTACCACCATTACCGTGAACATTTTATGTACCACCATTACCGTGAACATTTCATGTACCACCATTGCAGTGAACATTTGTATGTACCACCATTACCGTGAACATTTTATGTACCACCATTGCCGTGAACATTTTTATGTACCACCATTGCCATGAACATTTTATGTACCACCATTACCGTGAAGATTTTATGTACCACCATTGCCGTGAACATTTTATGTACCACCATTACCGTGAATATTTAATGTACCGCCATTACCGTGAACATTTAATGTACCACCATTGCCGTGAACATTTTATGTACCACCATTGCCGTGAACATTTTATGTACCACCATTGCCGTGGACATTTATGTACCACCATTACCGTGAACATTTTATGTACCACCATTACCGTGAACATTTTATGTACTACCATTGCCGTGAACATTTTATGTACCACCATTGCCGTGAACATTTTATGTACCACCATTGCCGTGGACATTTATGTACCACCATTACCGTGAACATTTTATGTACCACCATTACCGTGAACATTTTATGTACCACCATTACCGTGAACATTTTATGTACCACCATTACCGTGAACATTTTATGTACCACCTTTACCGTGAACATTTTATGTACCACCATTACCGTGAACATTTTATGTACCATCATTACCGTGAACATTTTATGTACCACCATTGCCGTGAACATTTTATCTACCACCATTACCGTGAACATTTTATGTACCACCATTACCGTGAACGTTTCATGTACCACCATTGCAGTGAACATTTTTATGCACCACCATTACTATGAACATTTTATGTACCACCATTGCCGTTAACATTTTTATGTACCACCATTGCCGTGTTCATTTTATTTACCACCATTACCGTTAAGATTTTATGTACCACCATTGCCGTGAACATTTTATGTACCACCATTACCGTGGATATTTTATATACCGCTTACCGTGAACATTTTATGTACCACCATTGCCGTGAACATTTTATGTACCACCATTGCCGTGAACATTTTATGTAGCACCATTACCGTGAACATTTTATGTACCACCATTGCCGTGAACATTTTTATGTACCACCATTGCCATGAACATTTTATGTACCACCATTACCGTGAACATTTTATGTACCACCATTGCCGTGAACATTTTATGTACCACCATTATCGTGAACATTTTAAGTACCACCATTACCGTGAACATTTTATGTACCACCATTACCGTGAACATTTTATGTACCACCATTACCGTGAACATTTTATGTGCCACCATTACCGTGAACATTTTATGTACCACCATTACCGTGAGCATTTTATGCACCACTTTTACCGTGAACATTTTATGTACCACTATTACCGTGAACATTTTATGTACCCCCATTACCGTGAACATTTTATGTACCAACATTACCGTGAACATTTTATGTACCACCATTACCGTGAACATTTCATGTACCACCATTGCCGTGAACATTTTATGTACCACCATTACCGTGAACATTTTATGTACCACCATTACCGTGAACATTTCATGTACCACCATTGCAGTGAACATTTGTATGTACCACCATTACCGTGAACATTTTATGTACCACCATTGCCGTGAACATTTTTATGTACCACCATTGCCATGAACATTTTATGTACCACCATTACCGTGAAGATTTTATGTACCACCATTGCCGTGAACATTTTATGTACCACCATTACCGTGAATATTTAATGTACCGCCATTACCGTGAACATTTAATGTACCACCATTGCCGTGAACATTTTATGTACCACCATTGCCGTGAACATTTTATGTACCACCATTGCCGTGGACATTTATGTACCACCATTACCGTGAACATTTTATGTACCACCATTACCGTGAACATTTTATGTACCACCATTGCCGTGAACATTTTATGTACCACCATTGCCGTGAACATTTTATGTACCACCATTGCCGTGGACATTTATGTACCACCATTACCGTGAACATTTTATGTACCACCATTACCGTGAACATTTTATGTACCACCATTACCGTGAACATTTTATGTACCACCATTACCGTGAACATTTTATGTACCACCTTTACCGTGAACATTTTATGTACCACCATTACCGTGAACATTTTATGTACCATCATTACCGTGAACATTTTATGTACCACCATTGCCGTGAACATTTTATGTACCACCATTACCGTGAACATTTTATGTACCACCATTACCGTGAACGTTTTATGTACCACCATTGCAGTGAACATTTTTATGCACCACCATTACTATGAACATTTTATGTACCACCATTGCCGTTAACATTTTTATGTACCACCATTGCCGTGTTCATTTTATTTACCACCATTACCGTTATGATTTTATGTACCACCATTGCCGTGTACATTTTATTTACCACCATTACCGTTAAGATTTTATGTACCACCATTGCCGTGAACATTTTATGTACCACCATTACCGTGAATATTTTATATACCGCTTACCGTGAACATTTTATGTACCACCATTGCCGTGAACATTTTATGTACCACCATTACCGTGAACAATTGATGTACCACCATTACCGTTAAGATTTTATGTACCACCATTGCCGTGAACATTTTATGTACCACCATTACCGTGAATATTTTATATACCGCTTACCGTGAACATTTTATGTACCACCATTGCCGTGAACATTTTATGTACCCCCATTACCGTGAACATTTTATGTACCACCATTGCCGTGTACATTTTATGTAACACCATTACCGTGAACATTTTATGTACCACCATTGCCGTGAACATTTTTATGTACCACCATTGCCATGAACATTTTATGTACCACCATTACCGTGAACATTTTATGTACCACCATTGCCGTGAACATTTTATGTACCACCATTGCCGTGTACATTTTATGTAACACCATTACCGTGAACATTTTATGTACCACCATTGCCGTGAACATTTTTATGTACCACCATTGCCATGAACATTTTATGTACCACCATTACCGTGAACATTTTATGTACCACCATTGCCGTGAACATTTTATGTACCACCATTACCGTGAACATTTTATGTACCACCATTACCGTGAACGTTTTATGTACCACCATTGCAGTGAACATTTTTATGCACCACCATTACTATGAACATTTTATGTACCACCATTGCCGTTAACATTTTTATGTACCACCATTGCCGTGTACATTTTATTTACCACCATTACCGTTAAGATTTTATGTACCACCATTGCCGTGAACATTTTATGTACCACCATTACCGTGAATATTTTATATACCGCTTACCGTGAACATTTTATGTACCACCATTGCCGTGAACATTTTATGTACCACCATTGCCGTGAACATTTTATGTACCACCATTACCGTGAATATTTTATATACCGCCATTACCGTGAACATTTTATGTACCACCATTGCCGTGAACATTTTATGTACCACCATTGCCGTGAACATTTTATGTACCACCATTGCCATGAACATTTTATGTACCACCATTACCGTGAACATTTTATGTACCACCATTGCCGTGAACATTTTATGTACCACCATTACCGTGAACAATTTATGTATACCACCATTACCGTGAACGTTTTATGTACCACCATTGCAGTGAACATTATTATGCACCACCATTACTATGAACATTTTATGTACCACAATTGCCGTTAACATTTTTATGTACCACCATTGCCGTGTACATTTTATTTACCACCATTACCGTTAAGATTTTATGTACCACCATTGCCGTGAACATTTTATGTACCACCATTACCGTGAATATTTTATATACCGCTTACCGTGAACATTTTATGTACCACCATTGCCGTGAACATTTTATGTACCACCATTGCCGTGAACATTTTATGTACCACCATTACCGTGAATATTTTATATACCGCCATTACCGTGAACATTTTATGTACCACCATTGCCGTGAACATTTTATGTACCACCATTGCCGTGAACATTTTATGTACCACCATTGCCGTGGACATTTATGTACCACCATTACCGTGAACATTTTATGTACCACCTTTACCGTGAACATTTTATGTACCACCATTACCGTGAACATTTTATGTACCAACATTACCGTGAACATTTTATGTACCACCATTGCCGTGAACATTTTATGTACCACCATTGCCTTGAACATTTTATGTAACACCATTACCGTGAAAATTTTATGTACCACTATTACCGTGAACATTTTATATACCGCTTACCGTGAACATTTTATGTACCACCATTGCCGTGAACATTTTATGTACCACCATTGCCGTGAACATTTTATGTAACACCATTACCGTGAAAATTTTATGTACCACCATTACCGTGAACATTTTATATACCGCTTACCGTGAACATTTTATGTACCACCATTGCCGTGAACATTTTATGTACCACCATTGCCGTGAACATTTTTTGTACCACCATTGCCGTGAACATTTTATGTAACACCATTACCGTGAAAATTTTATGTACCACCATTACCGTGAACATTTTATATACCGCTTACCGTGAACATTTTATGTACCACCATTACCGTGAACATTTTATGTACCACCATTGCCGTGAAAATTTTATCTACCACCATTGCCGTGAACATTTTATGTAACACCATTGCCGTGAACATTTTATGTACCACCATTACCGTGAACATTTTATGTACCACCATTGCCGTGAACATTTTATGTAACACCATTACCGTGAACATTTTATGTACCACCATTACCGTGAACATTTTATGTACCACCATTGCCGTGGACATTTATGTACCACCATTAACGTGAACATTTTATGTACCACCATTACCGTGAACATTTGATGTACCACCATTACCGTGAACATTTTATGTACCACCATTACCGTGAACAATTGATGTACCACCATTACCGTGAACATTTTATGTACCACAATTACCGTGAACGTTTTATGTACCACCATTGCAGTGAACATTTTTATGCACCACCATTACTATGAACATTTTATGTACTACCATTGCCGTTAACATTTTTATGTACCACCATTGCCGTGTACATTTTATTTACCACCATTACCGTTAAGATTTTATGTACCACCATTGCCGTGAACATTTTATGTACCACCATTACCGTGAATATTTTATATACCGCTTACCGTGAACATTTTATGTACCACCATTGCCGTGAACATTTGATGTACCACCATTGCCGTGAACATTGTATGTACCACCATTACCGTGAATATTTTATATACCGCCATTACCGTGAACATTTTATGTACCACCATTGCCGTGAACATTTTATGTACCACCATTGCCGTGAACATTTTATGTACCACCATTGCCATGAACATTTTATGTACCACCATTACCGTGAACATTTTATGTACCACCATTGCCGTGAACATTTTATGTACCACCATTACCGTGAACATTTTATGTACCACCATTACCGTGAACGTTTTATGTACCACCATTGCAGTGAACATTTTTATGCACCACCATTACTATGAACATTTTATGTACCACCATTGCCGTTAACATTTTTATGTACCACCATTGCCGTGTACATTTTATTTACCACCATTACCGTTAAGATTTTATGTACCACCATTGCCGTGAACATTTTATGTACCACCATTACCGTGAATATTTTATATACCGCTTACCGTGAACATTTTATGTACCACCATTGCCGTGAACATTTTATGTACCACCATTGCCGTGAACATTTTATGTACCACCATTGCCGTGAACATTTTATGTACCACCATTGCCGTGGACATTTATGTACCACCATTACCGTGAACATTTTATGTACCACCTTTACCGTGAACATTTTATGTACCACCATTACCGTGAACATTTAATGTACCACCATTACCGTGAACATTTTATGTACCACCATTGCCGTGAACATTTTATGTACCACCATTGCCGTGAACATTTTATGTAACACCATTACCGTGGAAATTTTTATGTACCACCATTACCGTGAACATTTTATGTACCACCATTGCCGTGAACATTTTTATGTACCACCATTGCCATGAACATTTTATGTACCACCATTACCGTGAAGATTTTATGTACCACCATTGCCGTGGACATTTATGTACCACCATTACCGTGAACATTTTATGTACCACCATTACCGTTAAGATTTTATGTACCACCATTGCCGTGAACATTTTATGTACCACCATTACCTTGAATATTTTATATACCGCTTACCGTGAAAATTTTATGTACCACCATTGCCGTGAACATTTTATGTACCACCATTGCCGTGAACATTTTATGTACCACCATTACCGTGAATATTTTATATACCGCCATTACCGTGAACATTTTATGTACCACCATTACCGTGAACATTTTATGTACCACCATTGCCGTGAACATTTTTATGTACCACCATTGCCATGAACATTTTATGTACCACCATTACCGTGAAGATTTTATGCACCACCATTGCCGTGAACATTTAATGTACCACCATTGCCGTGAACATTTTATGTACCACCATTGCCGTGAACATTTTATGTACCACCATTGCCGTGGACATTTATGCACCACCATTACCGTGAACATTTTATGTACCACCATTACCGTGAACATTTTATGTACCACCATTACCGTGAACATTTTATGTACCACCATTACCGTGAACATTTTATGTACCACCTTTACCGTGAACATTTTATGTACCACCATTACCGTGAACATTTTATGTACCATCATTACCGTGAACATTTTATGTACCACCATTGCCGTGAACATTTTATGTACCACCATTGCCGTGAACATTTTATGTACCACCATTGCCGTGGACATTTTCCAGAAACATAATCATTAGAAGTTGAAACCAATATATCTCTTTTAATGCTCTCTATATAACTTTTCAGTACGAATAAAATGTTAGTTTTTTTTAGATTTGCAATAAAGTTAAATCCTGTTACAAGATGTTTAACTAGTTAACTCATTATCTATACATATCATACGTATATCCTTGTTCTAATGATTAAGTAAAATTGTTATTTTTGTAGGTCCGTGTGAGCCAATAAGACAATTTTTTCTCTTCAACATGTATTTTCCTTGTGTTTGTTCATAGGTGCATCTTTAGTGATGTCGCTCTATTTTGGTTGGTTAGACGTGTCATATTATACAGTAAGCGAAAATATTTGTGTATTGCCTATACCTCATACAGGTATAATCACGTTACAGTACATCAACAACTTTTATCTTGTAGTTTTTGTATCAAAAATCACGTGTACACAGATGTTGTTATTTCATACAATATTTACGCATCAGTAATTCTTTTGCTGTATAAGAACGCAAAAAATACATACAAGACACATATTCTTAGAATATTTCATAATAACTGACATACCTGCTAATTAAATGAGATCTCTACAAGTATTATGCTTTTTGGGAGTTATAGTTTTCAATAACGCCGTAAGTAATCATCGTTATAATTTTTAAAGAGAACACAAAACATAATTACAATTTTAATATTTTATATGTTAATGCAGTAAGTTGCTATTTATATATATTTTAGCCGCAAAAGAAACTTCGCATTTCAGAAAATTAAAAACTTACAATAAAATTAATAATAAAAAAAATTGATAATAGAATTTTAACAAGGTTATCGTTGGTACTTTGTATGATTTAAGTCTGACAAAAATGTATGTTGTACTCTAAAGGTCCTTGGACCAGGAACCAATAAATCAAGTTATACTAGTCCCAGCTTGGACAAATTGTTAGAAAAAAAACGCATATCTGACAAATTATTCGATTTTTCAAAGTGTGAGTTAAAAGTGCAGCAAATACGTCAGAAGTTGTAATAAATCGATGTAACAGATGATCGTTATATCTACATATATTCACTATATTGTTTAGAAACGGAAATCAGCTGCATTAAAGATCATTTTGTCGTTTTAAAATATACGTCCTTTTACCACAAAAGGCTGCAAGTTTGGCGAATTAAGTTTTGCACTCCATCTTTTAAATCAGACAAGTGAACATATCATTTACATATATTAAGCAATTAGGTATAGTAGTGAGACTGATTCAAAATTTGTATTCAAGTTGATTGACAATCATTAGGAAATATTTTAAATAGATTTGGGCTAAGTGTGTCTCTCTACAACTCCAACTGGTGATCTAAGTCAGCAGTTAGTCTGATTTGTGTTTTAATAAACATTATATTTTGTGATTACATTTTAAAATATTTCTATGGAAATGTGTGCCTTTAACAATTCAATAAAGCTTATGAAAAAAAACTAAGTTTGACAGTATCGAAAGCTTTTTTTAGTTCACAAAACATGTTAAGGGGTTTAGATCCTTTCTTGTATGTTTTTCAGTAAGTATGTTTAATATAAAGAGATTATCACTAGTCCTATCCCAGCTTTTCCTGCATTATTTGTCTGTATTTCTTAATTGGTCAGATATGCAAGAGCTTGCAGTGGGTATGCTGATTTTTTTGAAAACGTCACCAATTTCTTCGAGATAGACTTGTATACCAAAGTTACAAGAAAAATCTACTTGTCCGCGCTTTTAATAAGTTACAGTATAGATGCAGCAAATTTTAAGTATGCTTTTGCTAATGTAGGAGATTAAAATTTTTTGCAGATATCTGGTAAATGTCCAGCGCCACCACAATTTGATCCAGAATTTTGTGCACGTGCGCTTTTCTTGCCAGGATGTGACAGTGACAAAGACTGCATTAAAAGTACAGTATATATTTAAAGTCAAGAGTTTTAACTAAATTCATCGTCTTTTCACTATATACGTACATAATTAGAACGCGATGGGAATCTTTGAATACATTTCTATTGTTTAATTTCTTACTCCCAATATTTCCTCATACATTCGTTTTCTTTTTTAAACTTAACACAGTTTTATTTTTCAGAAATTTTTTAGCTTTATCATGGCGTCCAGTCTTTATTGGGGAAAAAACCGGAGTACCCGGAAAAAACCCCGGACTTGCGGTAGAGAAACTAGTAATCCTGGTCAATTAAGAGTGGAGACGAATATACCCTGCACGCAGTGATACTTGAACCCGCAACCTCAGTTATGACACACCACGTGATCAATTGTAGATGACTAACTACCTTAACCACTCGACCACCGAGGGCCCCACTCAGCTTTAACATACCTCTGTATGATGAAAGATTAGCCATCTCTAAAATATATCACTCAATTCTACCTTATAATATAAAAATAGTAGCTTTCTTATGGATTATTTTTACCAGATAACCCTACTCGAGTAAATAAATTTATACTATCCTTTTCTGCATGTAACCCTTGTTGTTATGGGGACGCGTGAAGAAGATGTGTTTATTGCTGTTTGGGATGTTCAGATACTCAGACAAATGCGACATCAGATGTCAACTTTTCAGACAAAGGTCTAAACGTCTAAATGGAGATTGTAACGCTCTCTGAATGTTAAAAATGGCAGATCAGAAACAGTGTTATCTTCATCTTTGGTAGCTTTAGAAGCATTATAGCTATAGTAGGCATTTTAATACACATATATTTTCAAGTGGAGGTTTTGAATATACTAGTGACATGTTCGTTATCTTTTGTTCTTTTGCTAATAAATATATTATATCCTTTGTCATCGGCTATTTAAATCGTTTACAGAGAACCAAAAGTGTTGTCCCGCTGGAAAATGTCATGTTGCTGGTTGCGTGTATCCTTTGAGAAGAGTCAAGGTAAATTACAATCTAATTTGTAAAAAAGGATAACTTAATTGAGAGAAAAACGGCCTTAAAAGACAAGTGGTCCTTATAAGTGGTCCTTATAAGCAGGCTCAGTTTATAGCTTGTTAAACGAAGTTAAAGACCCCAAAAGAACGTTTTTGTCAGGACAGTTTTCTACTAAGGAGGTATGCTTAAAATCAGTTGAAAGTGTATAACAACAAATGTTTAGTACTTAAACATTAGTTTTTTCGTCTATTTTAATTTTTACCATATTATATTTAAACTGTGTGCGAAATGTAACAGCCGATCTTGCTAACAAATGTCTACATGACATGTATAGACTACTTTTGTAAATATATGGCGTTATCTGTAAATAGTTTACAGTGGACGGAACTCTTCGTTTAAAATGTTTAATACAAAATATTGTGTTGAAAATTCCAGCGGCCATTTTGATAGCTTAAGATGGCCTTGAAAAATCGTTGAATTGAATTTTATATCCTTTCACAGCTAAAAACGTATAGAGTATAAACATGAAATGAAAAAAAAACATTGTATTTTTAAGTAAAATTGTAAGTACCCGTCTGACAATATATTATGTTGGAGCTTTAAAATTGTTGCAGCGATCTGGTACCTGTCCAATTCCACCACGATTTGATCCAGACTTTTGTGCACGTGCGACTTTCTTAAAAGGATGCGACAATGATCATGACTGCCTCAACAGTAATGTATATTTAATGTATTATACCATATAATCTCCACGCAAAGGATTCTGGGAATTCTACGTCAATCACAATCACATCTGCCACGCCTAACTCTATGAGAGCTATCTATCAAAGCGTATAAGCTTCGCTTACAAACGCAGTAATTTTAATATAAAACTGTATAAGAGTGTATAAATAGATTGTATAAAAACAAATAATTTACGAATATCATTCTTTGTTACAAACGTCACGGACAAATGTAGTCACACAATAAACGAGGTATGACGTGTGGCAGAGTTTATATATGGGAACCAGTGCCGGAGACTGTATACAACAATGTTCACAAGTGCATACATATTGCTATTGAAAAATGATAATCATATTCTATGTCAGAATATTTCTAACATAGTTGTAATTTTACAGCAGAATTTAGGCTTTTTATTGAATTTTATTGTTGGCATTTGATATACTCTTCTGGGCATGAACATATTAGGCATCTTAGTTTTTTATTATAAAATCCGTAAACATAGGACAGTGATACAATAAGGATTACGACAAAGACACACAACGTAAAGAAGAAAAATAGTCAATAACAACACAAACAAAAAATGCGGAACTTGAATATTTAAAAAAACAGGTACACCCAGGCGCTCCAGACGAGTATGCATTGTCTAATTAATCTACTTGAACAATCGTTCCTCATCCAGTGAAAAAATTTAACCAAGGAACGAAAAGTCTAACTATAGCTGAAAAAAAAGATCTCATTTTGGAGATTGATTTACCATAACGCCGAACTAATTTTGGTGATGGCGTCATTAAAACTTCTACAGATATGCCAACAACATAAAGGCAACACATCCCTGTTTAAAGATGTATTAAGATACTTAATGAACAAGTATTCATAACGTAGACATAATATTGCCGTTTTAATTTCTTTAATTTATTTGTTTTTAACAGGAAAACAGAAGTGTTGTGCCACTGGTATTTGTCATGTTTCTAATTGTGTTGATCCCATAGAAGAGAGAACAAGATACTAGTATATACTCTATTACTTAGGAGTCTTAAACGTTTGACAACAGTACCGAATAAAGTCTTCTGGTACCCAAGTCCCAACTTCTTAGGATATTTAGTATTCTGTTCTGGTTTACGACATGTTTTTAAATACGATATTTGTTTGTAACGTCATGCTATAACTAGAATACGCGCCGAAAACTTCAAGTCAGTATCGGCTAGAAGTGCAATTTTTCATGCTTTTTTAATTTGTATAAAATGTATTTTTAGGGTTGCAGGATAAAACAATATTCCTACATTGTTAGAAGATAGAAATAATTTATTTGTTCTCGCCGCGAAATAGGTAAAAAAAAGGCTCACGGATCCTCGCATTTCTATCTCGTACAAATAAATTTAATATTTTCTCACATTGTTCGAATAATGTATATTTATCAGTAATAATATACGTCATTAGTATGAGCTATTATTGAATAAGATACGTTTCTGTGTCTAAATTTAATTATCGTTTGATAAAAATATACTCTTTTATGCCTATCGACATTAGACCAAAACGTTCCAGCCACAATTTAATGTGATACAAGAAGAAACTTTATTTTAATACAACAAATAGCAAAGAAAATCGACCGAACAGCAAAAGCCAAAAGTCATGGACAGCTGCAAATCCGAATATAGACAAACGCAATAGAAAAACACAAAAAAACAAAAAACAGAAAGAGAGTAACCCGAACCCAAATAAAAACCGTGGGTGCGCTCAGGTGCTCCAGACGAATAAGCAGTGCCAATGCAAAAATGTAAAAATTACAGGTAATGTAATATTACAAAAGCAGTACATGGTAGAAAGACATAACCACGACTTAAAAAACTTGCTTTAGAGTCAACAGGAAAAACAGGTTAAACATTGACGATAAAGGTTTGATATACCAAATCAATTGGTCATACAAATAAGTCTGCGACAGTAATGGAGCACTGGAATTGTCATTGTTCATAGAGGCTACAGACGAAAAAATTGGATCCAGATTACCTCAACTTATTGCCTTTTTCTCGTTTTTAGTTTAGGTTATCTTTCTTTATATATCATATTGTACATATCATATTTCATTTTGGGAAACAAGGCTTAATCCTCAAAATAATGCGCAATGCGTCTCCAAAATGCAAAGTGTAAATGCACAATCGATGGTAGCATTGTCCGGTAACAATATGAAAAACCTGGCTACAGACAATATTAGGTGACGCGCCTCTTTTCGAGCAAGAAAAACCCTTTTTATAAAAGTTAAGTAAAACATATGAACAGCTATATACGGCAAATTTCTCCCTCTTTCGACCATTTTCTGCAATTGTTTTAGGGATTGTTAAATTTTCTATTGGGAAATGTTTCCCTCTTTTCAAATTGTTAAATTGTTAACTTGTTTATGCCAGCAATATTCGGAAAATTCAGCTCACTAATATCAATATTTTATTGCAGACACATTTTAGAAATATAGACATCTCATGGTTATTTTGCACAAAAATTGTGTATATATATTTATGAATTATGACTAGCAATACTAATATTAATCATGAACATTTCAGATGATTCCAAAAGATTTAAACTATTTTAAAATATGTGTAATATTAATAAGAAACATCTTGCTTAAAACATGTCTTTGTATGTCCTTGAATTAAAGTTTTATGAGTACTCCGCGGCGGTAATTTAGATTTTTTTGTCTACCTGCCCAACTTTGTTTCGTTTGCTAACAAAACAATTCAAATAAAACATCGTAGAACTTTAAGCATTCACACTTCTGTTTACATTAAATATCATTGGTCAATTCAAATTTAGTGCAGCAAAAATGCTTTGTTTGTTCGCGTAGTAATATCAATTGGATTCTAACAAATTATAAAGAACTTCTGGAAAATTTAGAATGAAGATCACTATCTAAACTTGCATTAGTCTGAACCTTTGTATCTTTTTTTAATCTGTATACCATCTTGTCTCATGATAAACTAAAATCCGGTCTTAAAGAAATCGTATATAAAGCCTTAGCTTCCACATATGCCTACTCAAATATAGTTTTAGGTTACAACAATACGTATTTTTCTACTAACAACAAAACGACAAGTTATGCTACAAAACAGAGCAGGTTTATAGTATACTGATTTTCTAATTTGACAATATACTTGTAACTTTTGGAGGGTATATTTTTCAGCAGATAATCGGAGTTTCATTGGGTACATACTGGGGCGCACTCTTGATTTGTTCCTGTATTCTATTGATGATGTCCTTTTAATTAACAACTCTCAATTAACCGAGTGGCTTCCATGAATATATCTTTCAGATCTTGAAATTAAACAAACCATAGGCACAGCTTTATCTGCCTCATCTCAGCACAAAAAGTTACGACAAACGGACAATTATAATTTCAAAATTATTAAGTTTCCTCACTTATTTAGCAATATTTAGCTTTTGGGGCATACGGTGTCTATAGTTCTCAATTAATCAGGTATGCAATAACCTGCAGTGATTATACTAATTTTTGCAAACGTCATAAATTTCTCTGGTATAGACTTATAAGCCAAGGTTGCAAGAAAAAACAACTCAACAAGTTCAACAAGTTATAGATACCATTTATGTGGTGTTAAATGTGAAGATATGATTGAAAATGTTTTCCAAGGACCATGTATGCGTTCTGATTGGTTGAATGGTTCTCTACAAAGTTTGAGTTTTTTGTGCCTATCCAACATCCGTGATGGCCGCCACCATTGAACACAGCTTAACATAGGACCCTTTGGAAAAAAAACATACAATCAGCTATTCTCCGAAACCGTTCCACATATTTAAACCAAATTTTGCAAAAATGAATCCGGGATAGTTGTCATATAGCAAAAGTAGTGAACGATGAAATATGCAGGTTTCGATTGTCTTCGTCTAATTCACCAAGACCATTTGAAACACAGTTTATTGAAGAAATTAGCAATAAAAGCAATGCATTCAGGCTTTTTATCCTGTTTTATGACTGTTGGATTGTTTATGCTATTAGTGTGGGTTTTGAACGCACAATTGTTGATTTTAGCGATAGATGTATAAGGAAATAACACATCGTTTCATAATTATCATAATTTTGAATTTCCACAAATCTGGAGTATTCGGATTATTGAAATGATAGGAAAAGCAAGAACAAAGTTGTAACCTGGTTACTGGGTATTGGTTATCTCAGAACTGACTAGCAGGTTTAGAGATCCGGAGTCAAAAACGAAAGAAGAGGACGGTAAGTTACACGAATATATCTGTTGCCATTAGGATGAAAGTTACCCCCATACCGAGTCAATCCAGTTATGACGGCGACCATAAATTTACGAATGGCCGACGTCAAAAAGCAACAATAAGAAACAATCTATAAGTAAGAAAAATTTTAAGCAAAACTGAAGACACTGTAAAATCTGCTAAATGACAAAAAAACTTATACTTTATCATGTTGTTTATAGTGAATATACTAAAATGAGATAGATATTAACCAATATTATAAAAAATACTAGTTTCATATTGAATAGCTAAAAGAAAGAAGAAACGAAGAAACAGACAACAGATAGCCACAACACTACTCCCCCCCCCCCGCCCTACACACACAAAACCGAGTGACTAGAAGTGACAATTTTTGACTGCTACCAGAGGAATACCTGGGTTTGGTTATATATGACTCACACAACGAAATGAAACAACATCCCGCAGATAATACACTGCTCAGACATTATTGGAACATGACAGCGCTTTGTGTTCTATTTCACAGCCCAGGTCGGATCAATTAGAGCAGGATTGTACTTCTAGGACTAAGTCTTGATTTCATGCAACGTTTTCCAAACCGATTCTAGCAGGGCAGGAACTTGACGACACTTTACTGCAGAGGCAGTGGAATTTTTTTGTCTGTTAACTACGCTATATATAAGTAAAATTGTAAGCTAGTTTAGATAAGCAATAAGTTAAATCCAGTTACAAGATGTTACACTGCCAATCTAATTTCACATCATATGTATTTCCTTGTTTTAATGACTAATTTAAGTGAATTTATCAAATAGTTATATTATATGCCGTGAATGTGAGCGCTTCATGAGTGTTTTTTATTCTTCGTCATATAATTTCCTATTGTTTGTTCATTGGTGCATCTTCAGTGACATGGCTTTATTTAATTTTAAGAAGACATGTCAAAATGTACAATGAGCAGTAGTGCTTATAATTCTAACATGTAAATTCACGTTACAGCGCATTTACAACCTTTATTATTTCAGGTTTAGTTACCAGTAACTCTGCTGTATAAGAACGAAGAAATGTATACACGTAAACAGATTCATATCACCTTCATAATAAGTAGCATATCTGCTAATTGAATGGGATCTCTCCAAATATTGTGCGTTTTGGGAGTTATAGTTTACAATAACGCTGTAAGTTATGATCGCTTTTACATGTAAAGGAAACTGATGTTCGTGATTTCGTGCTTCGATATGGGTTAAAAAGAACTAACAAATTTAACGTTTGTCAGTACCAGATGGTTATGGCAGTTAGTCATCTATATATTATTTATCAAGTGTCTATATGAATTGAGGTTGTAGGTTCGGATCTCACTACGGGCAAGGTGTGATCGACGCCCATCTTAATCGACAAGAATTTCCAGTTTCTTACCGAAAGCGGAGTTTCTCTGGGTAATCTGGCTTTCCTTAACCAATTAAGACTGAACGCCATGATATAACTGAAATGTTGCTGAAAGTGGCGTTAAATACCATTCAAAAACATTTTATTTGCTTTCGTATTTACATGTATGATTAAAGAAATGGTTTTACCCCCACCGCCGCAAAATCAAATTTTGGAATTCTAGTGAATAGGTGTTATAATTTTACGATGCACATTATGTAGATGCATTTAAAGATTTCATAATATAATTTCGGTCAACAGACGATATATGAACAATCGGTCTATAATCTGATATAATATGATTGTACAATAAAAATCTCTTTTATTGGTCTTTAAAATTGTTTGTTATTTAATTGGTAATAAAATCTTAAAGAACAAAAGGAGGTGTTCATTAGCATAACAATAAACTTAATAAAAAGAATAGTTAAAAAGGGGTCCTATACTTAGTTGGTTTACCTATCAAATAACACTTGTAGCTTCAAAATGTTAAGAATTTGCATCGGTTTTGAAAAGTAAAATACATGTACATTCAATAGCTGCTTAATACAGACGGGTTCATATAATAGTCAATTTCAATTGATGTTCATAGTACATGTTCCTTTGTGCTCTCATTTTATAGGTCTTAACGAAATCATCTGCAGCTATACCAGAGAGTGTAAAACATTCACTGTCGTGTCTTCATACGGACAGATAATTAAAATATTATTTTGGTAGAATTTTTAAAAATGGGTTTCGACAGAAGGTGATATGATTAAGTTATATTGATAAAACTGTCATTTTTGTGTTTTAAAAAAGGTTTCTGACAGTATATGATATTATTAAGTAATATTGATAAGATTGATTACGTGTTCAACTTTAACAATTGAACTTATATTTCTAAAAGTTCTGGTATTTCATAATATCTAGACTCATAATATTTTTTTAAAGCAAAGCAGGTACGGAGTATGTCCACCTTCATTACGGTCAGTGATATTTTGTGAGCCTGGTATGTCTGA
Organism: Limnoperna fortunei; assembly: GCA_944474755.1. NCBI lineage: Eukaryota > Metazoa > Mollusca > Bivalvia > Mytilida > Modiolidae > Limnoperna > Limnoperna fortunei. Next base: position 31,870,572 of record OX104123.1, read on the forward strand.
TTGTACAGGTATCGGAAATGATTCAGATTGCCCAGGTAAGTCAGGATTATTTCATTTAAAACACGTATGTTGCAGCCGGTTAAAAACCTGCTGTTTTCAAGAACAAACATAAAAAAAATATGGAGGCCGCAATAAAAATGAAAAATTGCTTAAAGTGGCGTTGAACATTCAAACAAACAAATACATACGGAATAAAATGACAAACGCAAACTACAAAATTACAGGTACCCATCACATGTAAATCATAGAAAACCTGTTACTGTTGCCGAATCGATCTCAAAACATGTCATCTAAACCGAAAATTGTTTAATTTGAATTAGATTGAGGTTAGCTAACAGCTGAGTAAAAGTACCATTTATTACTATGTTTATAAAAATAATGTAGCATGAAATTAGATATTAGTATACATCAATGATGTTTTTCTAATCATGCGGTTTGAACATACAGGAACAACCATGAAATGTTGTGAGGGAGACTGTGAAAAATTTAAGTGTAAAGAACCTAGGTCTGTAAGTAGTTACTTAAAATAATAGATAATTACTTTCATTGATTAAAGCAATAAAATGTGCATCACGTTTGGAATTGATACAAAAATTAAAATCGTATGAGCAAATAAACTATTTATGACATGTAAATATCATGTTTAAAATATTGCTTACGTAGATTTAAACTTAAAATGAAAAAGAAGTCCAAATGCGTAAGTTATGCTTCATATTAGGCGATTGCACCTATTTTAGAAGCCAAAAAGTTCTCATTAAGTATTAGAAAATGTATTCGAGTTCCATCTAATGTCTTATGGAAATTAATTATGTATTGAAGTTTGAAGACTAGAGAGCAAAGAACAAATCTACAATTTCATTTTAAAAAATTCTTACAAACATATATATTGACCGTAAAGTTCAAATATTTTTGTAACCGGTGTGAATTTAAACATGTGCATTTGAAAACAATTTTAGTCTTTTCAACAACATATTCATTTTTCAAATAAGCAACCAAGGGATGAATGCGGACCCCGAAATCCTGAATTAAGGTGTTTTGCTTACATTCAACGTTGTAATGCCGACTCTGACTGTGAAAAAGGTGAGCTAGAAAAATACACAATGGATCAATGATAAAACAGTATTTTTCCAGTAGATTTTTACTAAAGGTTGTACGTATTTCTCTACAATTGACACTAATGCAACATTGCTTCTGTATATGATTGGTTAATTAAACTCCAGCAAGCGAGTTTGCAAACAAAATAGCGTGTAAATGCGATGGACCAAACTATATACAATTGTGACTGCCAACATAAAAATATGAAATATTGGCACTAGGGAGGCTGCACAATCCAAGCCTTATCTTTAAGAGGTGTGTTTGAGGTGCAGAGATCGTGGGACACTCCAAACACTCCAGTCTGCGGCCCTAGTTTAGGAATCATGACCTGATAAGCTCTAATTGAAAAGGATTTTTCTATTCTTTAGATGGGGGCAAGATGGGCAGCAATGTATGTAGATATGGCAAAACCTTATTAAGCATTGTTGCATCCCAAATTAAAATGTCCTCGACATCTTACAGTTATTATCTGCGGTAGCCAGATGAGGTTATATTGTTTTTTCGTATTTGCGAGTATCGCAATCGCAGTTACATTTTACGACATATCACATGAAAAAACGCAAAATACCCGGATTAACCAATATAATGCTCTTTTCTAATGTTAGATCTCTTTTCACAAGAAATTTAAATCTTTCATTATCAAGATACTGAGATATAATAGATTGATTGCATGTGAATAATATTACGGCTATATTCAGGCTGAAAACAAGTCAACAAGCAATGCACAAACATGGAAATGAATGGACCAACGTGAACAAATTCTAACTAACTCTAGAAAAACAAAGATCGTTGGGTAGTGATAGAGAACTACGTGTTTTAAAGCTTATTTACAGAAGACGTCATTATTGAGCAAGGAGCTCTGCACGATTCAAGTATTTATATGTTTGTTTGTTTGTTTGATGATGTTTAACGCCACTTTCAGCTATATCATGGCGTCCAGTTTTTATTGGGGGAGGAAGCCGGAGTATCCAGAGAAAACCCCGGACTTGCGGTAGGAAAACTGGCAATCCTTGTCAATTAAGATTGGAGTCGAGTACACCCTGCCTGCAGTGATAATCGAACCCGCAATCTCAGTGTTGACAGACCACGTGATCAACAGTAGACGAACTACCTTGACCACTCGGCCACCGACGCCCCTCCAAGTATTTATAAATAACACAACTATTCATTTGCAAAAATCAAGAATTTAATAAAACTTGGTAAAATTATTGCCTCCGCACAAGGTAAACATCAATAATGATAATTTTTATAAAAACAGACGACACGATTGTAAATTTCCGGTTAAATTTATAATGTAAGAATGCAAAACAAGTGCATTTACAGACAGATATGGCACATAAATATTTCTTGACCAGTGAACAACAGTGTTGTTTCGCTGGCGTAAGGTGTTAAAAGAAACAATAAATGCGTTATAAATGAGTAAATGAATAAATGAATAAATCATAAACAAATAATTCGTTCGAAACGGGTCAAAATAAACAAAGAATCAATACATGAGTTAAAAGGGGTTTAAACTTTTAAATTAATACTAAATTTAAGTCGATTGTTTTACCACTGCTCTAGGGCAAATCTGCTGCCAAGATGCATGTGGTACTGCCTGCAAAAATCCATATGAAGCACAGGTAATGAATATGTGTGTTCCGATATGAAACGCATATTTTTGTTATTAGGCAATTAAGTGGTATATAAGATAGTGACACTGACTCACAATTTGCATCCAAGGTAGACTGCAAATCATTAGTTAATATTTCAAAATGAATTTCGGCTTAGTATGTCTCTTTATATAACTCTAATAGGTGACTAAAAGTCAGCAGTCTGTTTTGTGTTTAAATACACATTATTTTGTGATTACTTTTTTCATTAATTCTGTGAAAATGTGTTTCATTCACAATTAGAGAAAGCTTATGAAAAGAACATTAGTTTTGATTGTATCAAAAGATTTTTTTACAGTTCACAAAACATGTTAAGGTCTTTAGATCCTTTTTGCATGATTATCAGGTAGTACAAAGAGGTTATCAATAGTTCTAGTACAGATATTGTCTACATTATCTGTTTAGATTTCTCAATTTTTCAAATTTGCAAGGGCTTGCAGTGAGTAAACTTATTTCGCAAACGTCAACAAATTCTTCAGTATAGACTTATATACAAAAGTTACAAGAAAAAACTACCAGAGCCCGTTTAAGTATAGATACAATTTCTTTGTTGATAAAAAATCTCTTGTGGAATTATTATATCCTTTCACAGCTGTAGTATAGAATGTAAACGTAAAATGAAACGGAAACATTTAAATTCAGGTACATTTTAAGTACGCTTTTGTTAATGCAGATCTAAAATTGTTGCAGAGATCTGGTAAATGTCCAGCGCCACCACAATTTGATCCAGAATTTTGTGCACGTGCAATTTTCTTGCCAGGATGTGAAAGTGATAAAGACTGCATTAACAGTTAAGAATATCTTTAAAGTCAGGAGTTTTAAGTACATTCATCGTCTTCTCACTATATACCTACATATTTAAAACGTAATGGGAATCTTTGAATATATTTTTATTGTATAATTTCCAACTGTCAATATTTTCTAATACATTCATTTTCTTTTTTTTAAACTTCACTTAATATATCTCTGTATGATGAAAGATTAACCATAGATGACTCCTTACTACTTTATATTACAGCAGTAGCTTCTTTATAGATTTTTATTCCCAGAGAAACTATACTCGAGTTAATACATTTATTCTATTCACATCTGTATGTAACCTAATTGACATGGAGACGCGTGACGAGTGACAAAGATGTGTTCGTTGCTGTTCGACATCAGACGCCAACTTGTCAGCCAAAGGTCTAAACGTGGATTGTCACGCTCTCTGAATGTGAAAAATTCCAGACCAGAAACAGTGAAATCCTCATCTTTTGGTAGCTTTAGTAGCTATATAGCTATATTATTTGTGTAGGCGCTTTTATACACATTTATTTGTTAAGAGAACATTTTAAATATACTATTGACGTGTTCGTCGTGTAATGTTTGTTTACTTCTATATTGCTTGTAGTATTTTGTTCTTTTGCTAATAACATTATTTTTATAATATCCTTTGCCTTGGGCTATTTATTCGTTCACAGAGAACAAAAAGTGTTGTCCCACTGGAAAATGTCATGTTGCTGGTTGTGTTGATCCTTTGAATAGAGTCAAGGTAAATTACAACTAAAATATAAAGGGAGAAGTAAACTGAAAGAAAATCGAAAACATCAGTTGACAGTGTATAAAATAAGTTTTTCGCTTCTTTAAAATTAAAGGCACATTAAACCGTGCACAAAAATGTAACAGGCGATCCTGCAAACAAATGTCTACATGTATAGGCTACTTTTGTTAATAGTTTACAGTGGATGTAACTCTTAGTTATTGCACAATATTATATTGAAAATCACCGAATTCCAGAAGCTATTTTTAAAACATAAGATGGTCTTGAAAATATCGTTTTAATTTTTATCGTTTCTCAGCTTTACACGTAAACATTAAATGAAAAGAAAAAATGGTAATTTTAAGTTAGATTGTAAGTACCCGTCTAACAAATATTATGTTGGATCTTTAAAATTGTAGCAGAGATCTGGTACCTGTCCAGCTCCACCACAATTTGATCCAGACTTCTGTGCACGTGCTACTTTCCCTATAGGTTGTAAAAATGATGCTGATTGCCCTGACAGTAAAGTATATTTAATGCATTTTACCACAATTTTTTCAGAAGTGCATACAGTTGGCCGTTGATACATCATAATCATATTCTATAGCAAAATATATCTAACCTTGTAGTCTTATAGCAGAATTATACAAATTAGACATCCGTTCCTCAAAATCATGCCGGTGAAAAAATATAATCCATGATAGGGAAACCTGTATATGGCTCTAAAAACAATCTGATCTCTTTTGGGAGTTCGATTTACCATAACACTAAACAAATTTTGGTGATTGCGGCATTAAAACTTCTATATATGCCATCCAGTTAAGGGCAACACATCCCTTTTAAAAGCTGCTTTGAGTTACTTAATGAACAAGTATTCATAACGCAGACAAAATAATCAATTTTTAATTTCTATAATTTATTGTTTTTTCAACAGCAAAACAGAAGTGTTGTACCGGTATTTGCCATGTTGCTAATTGTGTTGATCCCATAGAAGAAAGAACAAGATACACTACTACATAGGAGTCTTAAACATTTCACGAATGTGCCGAATAAAGTCTCCCGTGTCCTCACTTCTTACGATATTTAGTATTCTGTTCTGGTTTACGACGTGTAGAATAAGATATTTGTTTAGACAATTTCGAGTCAGAATCGGCTAGAAGAGTGTGTATAAAATGTATTTTTAGGGTTGCAGGATAAAAGCAATGCTCCTTCATTGCAAAAATTACCGTTTATTTGTTCTCGCCGTAAAACAGGTAAAAATACTCTCGAGAAATAGCATTTAAATCTGTTTTTAAAGCTCGTACAAATATATTTAATATTTTTCTTACCAGGTACGATTATTTAATATTTTCTTACAATGTACAAATTTTTAATATTTTCTTACAATGTACAAATTTTTAATATTTTCTTGCAATGTACAAATTTTTAATATTTTTTTTAAAATGTACGAATTGTTTATTTATCAGTAACAATATATCCTTAGTATGATCTATTATAATAATTATATTGAGATACAAAGCGTTCCCGTATCTACATTTAATTATTGTTTAATACAAATAGTTTGTTTATGCATTGCCCTATCGCCATTACACAGGCAAATTTGAATCACGTGAGTTTCACGTGAGATTCACCCGAATCGAGCTTATACGTGAAACTCACGTGAACAATTTCACGTGAGTTTCACGTGAAATTCACATGAGATTCACGTGAAATGAGCTCTCACGTGAATTTCATTTTCACTTTATTTTCACATGTAAGCTAAAATCAAAAGGGTTTTTTTCAATTATTATTTGTTGCTTCATGCATATTTTTTAAGTGTGCAATCAGTTGTAACTGTCTGTTTCAAAGTTCTATTGAATTGATTGTTTTAATTTATAATTAATTTACATTTAAACCTTTACTTTTATATATATATTCAGGTGTAATAGAATACACATCAAGTCTAAAACCATATACTGTCAGTACTGATTGCTTAAACTTTTAACAGCAAACGGAAAAAGAAAACCATGCACTAAAAAGAAACAATCTGAATATATTTGCTTTAAAGGAAAAATATAACAGTGAATATTTGTTTAATTATAACAGTTCTTATATGAATGTAGGCGCAGCCTAAATGCGAGCATCGAAGATTGTTCATGTCGTTACTTCATAGCCCCCTAACAGTGCCTTAACATTCCATTGATGACGTGACGTCTTATCTAATGTGTTGGTGACGTCACAAAACTCAATTTCAAATACAGCGTTTCAGATTGAAAAAAATTTGTCTGGCATTTTTGTAGTAATTTAAAAAATAAACACTTTGATTTTATCGATGTCAAAATTATTTTTGTCTACTTTTATATTATATATTTTTTCGTTCGTCTACAATATTTTCTTCGGATAGCTCAGCTACCATCTGAAATGGATTTTTTCATATGGATCACGTGACTTTTTTTACACACACGCACAAACCGTATAGCTCGCATCTGTGATGCTCGCTATTATTAAAAATATAAGAAATTAAAAAGTTCTTCAGAGTTTTTAAAATTGTCATCTTCATTCAACCTTAAATTCTCATTCCCTGTAAAAAAGTATATTATTTCAATTGTATGCATCTAAACCTTTTGCAAAATCCAGAAATGCATGTCATGATTCATTTTATTTGCATTGGAAATGCTCGTGTCAAATCAAATCAAACTTTAAAGATTCTATTGGTATTTATAGATAGTGTATGTACAGACTTACAATTTATATCTCTGTCAGATATTACTATTGATGAACATGTGAAAACAAAGTGTGATGCTTGAGCTAATATGGTACAGGCATGTTTCCGTAACCTGAATTTGAACAGTTTTAAATACAGAAGATTTTTCAAACTGCCTTTCAAGGAACAGTTCTTGGATTTGTGTTACATGGTTTTACCATGACATTGCCTTAAAAATTGCTTTTCTTGGTTCATTTCTACCCTAAACTATTCTTTGGCAAAACGATGTATGTGAACGTAACAAACGGAATTTGCTTATTACCCCATCTGAGCACCCTAATTTCACTAATTCATATGTTTTAAGTGATTTCACATTGCTGGAAGTGTTTTTGTTACTTTTTTAGATGCAAATGTAGATAGGACATAAACCAAACAATCAATCAATTAAAACTTTAATTTGTATTTTCTCTGCTTCCTTAATATATATATTTGTTACCTATTGTATCTCTCTATTCTTTTCTCCTCCCTGTCTTTTAAATCTTTCCACTGGTTTATGTTGTCATCTTCAAGGATTTGTTGTAAAAATCCTTGAAGGATGACCAGAAGTCAGGGAGGGTTTCATCCCTTGCTTTCCCAGCAGTTTTTTTGAATGGCAAAAAGCTCTCTGCAAAATATAAGTGCTATAATTCAAATATGGGCTATGAATCAAAGTTTTGTTATGAAGATATGTGTAAATACCTGACGTGTCAATATTGTATGATTAGTAAATATTTAATTATAATCAGAATAACAGCTATATCCACATATAATGAAAGAACAAAAGCTCTTATTGTATATAAGATAATATATATATATATATATATATATTTTTATTCTATATATATAGAATAAAAGGCCATCCATCAGCATATCTTTTCATTAAAAAATTAAATTCTAAACAGTGATCTTCTTTATTATTAAATTGCTTTGTGATTTCTGCAAGTTCAAGGTCCGGCAATGCTGATATATGTAAATTAGTTGACCAAGCTGTAAGAAGTTTATAAGCCTTATTTCAGAATTATATATGGAAAATGACTGGCTGATCTTTCACGAGAGATAGAACTTTTAAATTCTTTTTGCGAGTGGAGCACAAAATTCTATCACGAGTTGAAGATCCGCTTTTCCAAGAATACATGCAAGTACTTATGTCATCATTAATCAAATATTGTTCATGTTGTGTTCTCCTAGAAACTATCTATGTTCGCATTGATAGTTTTGTTGTGATGTCTAAAACATCTTGTCCTTTGAACTGTTTTATTTGAGACGTCAATGTAAACAAGTCATCTGAATGGAGGATTAGTGACTTGAGATGCCCTCACGTGAAAGCAACTAACAGTACCGGTCATCAATTCGAAAACGCCAATTTTTGGAAGAATTGTTGTTTCTTGCTAATAGTGTGTTTAACTTCAATAACTACTTAAAATTACGACTGCCATGTTTTGTTTAGCCTCTGTGTCTGAGCACTGGCTGAATCTGCCAAACAAGGCATCTGTTAAATTTTTTAACGATTTTACCTCTAGATCCTCTGCCTCTGGCGTTTTATTCAGCATCTTCAAAAGATTGAACTTTTTAATAGTTTTCATTATTTTTTAAAACATTATTTCTAACAATATAATAAATGTGGTGTGGCAAAGAGCTTAAATACAAATAAAGCCTAGCATCCATTAACTATACCTGATTAAAATATACCATTTCTATATAAATTAATATTTCATTGAAGGCAGCTTCAGCATGCTTGTTTCCATGGCATTGGCAATTTTTAAATTGTCGTTGATATATACGTAGGTTGAGTGTCATATGTACACTTAATTCCATATCTCATTTTCTATCATTTTCTATAGGTCATGATGAACCTTAATTTCACATGAAATATATTAACATTTCTTATTTTACACTCTGTTGTTCTATAATAAAAATTGTAAGTAAACTTATTAACTACATGCATAATTCTACCAGTATACCATAATTTACGATTTTAACTTTGGTGTATAATCAGACATTAAATGGCCTAAATAGTTTGAGTCAGTACATGTATCAGTCTTAATTGCAAACAAGAAGTAAATATGAGGCAAAAAGTTATAAATCATATAGTTTGAGTTATCATGCAAAAGTAGTCCGTCCTACAAAAAATGTACTGAAGCAATGTTTTTGGTGGTATATACCTAGGATATAAATGTATCAGTGCATTATTCAAATGCAAAAAATAAAATATAGGATTGAACACCGTTTTCAATGGATTTATCGGTATATCAACAAGACCAACTCATTCACAAACAAAAAAAGACTTTTATGATATGTTTGTGAGTGTGTTGGTCTTATTGATGTACCGATAAATCCATTGAAAACGATGTTAAATCCTTATAATTCTTTAAAATTGCATTAACAAATAAATTATCCTATTAAGGTATTCTCAATTCCATGTTTCTTCTGTATTTTGGTAGCAAGGATGGTTGACCTAACATATGAATATTTTGTTGATTTTTACGTACCAAATTTATTCATAAACCATCTTTTGATTTTAATAAATACAACTAAAATCTATAACCTTACTTTTCTTGATCTATCAAAAGAATAGTTTTAAATGTAACAAATCATTAACGTCAATTTATCATACAAATAATTTGTAATCGACATCGATATTTAATGCTGCCATCTTTGTTTACATTGGTTAAGCTTAAAATAGTTCGGTCAATGTCATTTATCCAAAAATAAATTTAGTCAGCTTCGTTAAAAAAAAATTAATTTCGTTAAAAACCTCATCCAGAAGTAATCTCGACCAATTAAATAAACATATTTCTAAATATGCAAATCATATTAGAATTATACAACTATATATCCCTTTCCTATAAAGAGATCATGTACAATCATATTTAATATCCAAATATATCCCAAAGCACACATGCGGTATTTCATTTACCTTATTTTTGGTCTGAGACCTAAAGTCTACCATCTTTCTGGAGGCAAATCTAAGGCCAACACCAATCACCTCTTGTCCATCTGCATCTGGGGCATATATTTTTTTAAAGATTCATAAGTTTTGCCTTAAAATTGATTAAAAGAATATATAATATAATAGAGTTCAAAGACATATCCTATAATTAATGATAATAATTTTTTCCTTTGGAAACATAAAGCCAAAAATGCGACTTAAAATGGGATGTAATATTATAAATACCCTGCCACATGAAAAAAAATGCAGGTTTAAACATGTTAAAGTGGCCAAACTCATTTTATTATTATTATTATTATTTGATGAAAATTGTTTTAAAAATGACATTTGACTAATTTTTTCTTTGTCAGATAAGGAAAATTCAATTTCAATTACATGTACATGTGTTGGAGTCGTCTTTTTTTTATTATGTTCTCAATAATGAAAATTCAGTCTTATTATAACTTAATTTTATCATTTACATCATGTAGATGGAAATTGAACTTGATACTTGGTAGAAAAATATTTTAACTTCATTGATGAAACTTTTTACAGATTCCAAATCTTTGTCATAATCTGTATGTAAAGCCTGTTGATTCTGATGATATTTATTCTAAGATAACAATAAGTTGTTAATCAATTGTCCATAATTTTTTTTTTACAAATTTTTATTTTTTTTCATGTTTACAGTCTAGTAGTAAGTACTTTATACCTTTAACTCTAGATCCTGGTCATTCAGAAATATATTCCTGGGAAATCTACTCTTTAAGTAGTCTGTAAGTGGTTTCTACAAGTTATTTAAAAAAACCAACATATTTTACGAATAAAATATTATTAATACCAGACTGAAAATACCCTAAGGATCAATCATACGAAGTTATATTAAATTCTGTTCTGTAGTTTTAGAGGAAAAGAATTTTGAAATATTGTTAACGGACGACGACAGACAATGGACGCCAAGTGATGGCATTATATAGCTCACATACATCTTTGATCCAGGTGAGCTAAAAACCCTATCAAACTAAAAAAAATAATTGCTGTAAGAATTATTCTAAACGGTATTTTTTCTATTTCCAAGTGTAAGACTATTCTCAGTTTGAATGTAACATGAGTCCTATAAAACTCAATTTAGTATTGAATCTATATATGGAAATACAGTAAAACATGTGCCAAAAACAATTATTGTGATAGCTAACGTAATTGTTTAAAAAGAACTAAAATACTGCTTAAATAAATGAACCAAGAAGAAGAATACCTCCATATTTGTTTTTTCAATCCTAAAAATTAGACTTTTTCCAACTTTGGCAGGGCCTTCTTTAAAGGTCTTCATTTCTGCTACTGAAAAAGTTTAAAATAATTGAAATAAAATATTGCTACAAGCATTTACTTCTTTAAAGGCATTTTATAAATTTGTGGACAATTTCTTTCACTTTAACCTTATTTCAATGTGATTTTAATATATATAATGTTGATGATTTTAAACAATTAATTTGCTCTCACTCATAGACTCAAGTTGTTTAGTAAAATATTTGTGCAAATATCTCAGACCCATTTATATGGTCTCTATTGGATAAGTTCATGTCCAAGATCATGGACAATTTAAAATAAAGGTTGGTTGACTAACGTATATTTAACACATTAGAAAATCATAATGTCTCGCATCAAATCAAATGATATTACAAAATACAAATTCCATTGGAACGTATGCAATAAAAAACAGTACCAGTTTTAATCAATTTTTAGGACAACAAATGACCTATTGTTATTAATAACGAACTATAACACAACAATACTCACTTTACAGCACTAGCTTTACTATACAGGCAGTAAACAGTAAAAACAGTCAGATATACCCAACAGTTGGTCATACAAATGAGCTGTGCAGCGTGTAGCAGAATACAAAAATTCTCATCGATCTCACATGCTACAGACGAAACAATTTGGACTCAGATTTTGTGGGATTAACCTTCTCGGTCTTATATTATATCGCACTGTAAAAATCATATTTTATTTTGGGGGAAAAAAGCTTAATTCATGCGTAATGCGTCTCCGATTTGAAAAGTGCCCAAGCAAACTCGATATTTTCAGTGTCCTGCTAAACACTATTTTAAATCTTTGACATTTCAGATGATTTTAGTACATATATGATATGTTAAGTGTAGTATGTCTAAGGAAACACTTTGTTAAATACTATGAGCCTCAGTAAATAGTTACTTCATTTCAAATCTTTTCTGACCGAATGAAATTAAAATTTATCCGGAAATACCAATAATAATTTCCAAGGATTTTTAATGTTAGCATTCATAAGGAGTACTATTTTCTGATTTTGGCTAAACACACATGTTCTTAAATTGAATGCTCAAGATTGTCACATACACGTACAATTGCAGAAATTCGCAACGAAAAGTTGTAGGACTCTGAAGCAAGTATGAACTTGAGGAAAATAATGTAACATACCTTTCGGAATCAACGTGGTATGTTTACGCAAACTTAATGACACTCGTGATATTTTCTCTTATAGTATTTTATATTTTTTCACTGGATACTGGTTCCGCTAAATAATTTATATGTTCCTACATTACCCGGTCATCTTATATTTCTTAGAGGTTTGAAATAAAGTTGTATATATTGCCTATTTAACTACACACACATTTTTACTGTTTTAAAAATAAAACGTCTTCGAACTGACGAGTGCCTCATTGGCCAGTGGTTTAGGTAGTAAGTCATCTTCTATTGTTCACGTGGTCTGTAAATACTGAGGATGCAGGGTTAGTCTCAGTGCGGGCAGGGTGTACACGACTCCAATCTTACCTGACAATCTTACTGGACTCCATGATATAGCTGAAAATTGCGTTAATCACCAACACAAACAATATTCAAACTTACAACACTCTTAGTTTTACCCTAAATATGTTTAAGAAATTCAGATTCAGTTTAAATTAACTGCACGGTATGGTTCATTGAAGATTTTATTGTTTCTGACTATGACGATCTTTCGTTTGCTGAAGTCAAAATTGATTCATGATTAGTTTTGATGATATAAATATAAATCAAATTTTTCAATTGTTTAACCGAATTAAACTAAAATACTCTATATAATTGCAATAATTGTTTTGTGTTTAAAGGTTTATAAAGTTCTTTAACAAAAAATATCAGTTATTTTTGTATGTGCAATAAATTTAAATACAGTTACAATGTGTTACGCTTAACTATCTTTAAATATCAAAGTTATTTACTTGTCCTAAAAATAGGATAATTTAAAAAGATGTCATATGCAGTCACAGTATGGGCTGAAGAAATTTCTTGCGTCATTTTTATCATGCTGTTTGTTTATTGGTGCATATTGAATACAGTAGCTCTGTTTAAGTTTAAAGAGACGTGTTAAGTTGTACAATAGGCGGAAATAATTTAAATTACACATAATCCTGGCATTATAATAACGTTATAGCGCATCAGAAACTTTTATATTGTAATTTATTATTTTCATTTGCCTAAAGCTTTTCTACATTTTTTAACAAGCAGAAGAATTACTGGTTAATGCAGATGTTGCTAATTGTGTGAAGGCTTAGTTAGCACACCAGTTATTCTTCCAAAATCTGCAGACCGTAGTGGGTTACGTGCTTAGAGTGTGTCACCTTCCTTGCTTGATGAAGACCCCTTTTGTAGATTTTGAAAAAGAATATGCTCATTGTAGCGGCAAAATTTTCCGCCCCTGCCCATTACTGCGTACTTTTCCAGTGACAGTCAAACTTTTGTTTCCCATGTCCCATCCTACCCATTTTGTCGTTGATTTATTGTTTGTTAACTTGTTGTCGTCCTGAATATAGCTGAAATACTGCTCGATGGACGTAAATCCATCAATCAATTACTATTAATTGATGGAAAGATTACAAGTAATAAGTATTCATGTCAAAATAATCAACGAAAAATAACTATATGCCACAGAGAAAAAATGGAGAGTTGCATAGGATAGGACGAACGTTTTGTAGTGGCTACATAGACCTGTTAATATCCTGTATGGTCCACTGACATACTTCTATTAGTGTTGCGTCGCAACTATCCACACACAACGGTATCCAATATCTGTCATTCTGGGAGGCACTAAATAGGCTTTAGATGTAGCCGAGATTAAAAAATCTTGCTGATTGTTCAAGTCCACACATAAGATGGAGTTGTTAGATTAGAAAACCAACATTCATGTATGCAGATCCAGTTTGTAGGTGCATTTACTGAAACATCAAGTTTGTTTTGTTTCAAATTGCATTTATCATACAAATACATTTTCAAATGTTTTAATAAGTGAAAAAATTTGCATGCATACTTTGTAATTACCTTAAAAACCTCAAAAATATAAACATAAATAGTTTCAATAGAATCTAGCAAAGCTGCATAATTTCCATAATGTTAAAATAAATGTATCAATACTTCAAACATTCTAATTTTAATTGTTTAAAAGAAAAGAATAATTTAAAACGACTGATAATAAATTTGCAGGTTTTATTAGAAATGGTCGCAATAAAAAAAATATGTGGACTTTTTATGTTGTTAAGGTCAAAATAACACATCCGGTAGCAAAATGACATAATACAGAAAATTGTGTCATCCTGATTATAAAAATATATGGATGATGAGGACTTGTTATGGTAGTTACCTTGTTGGCATGACTTTGGCCTTAAAATAGAAGCACTTTTCCTTTTGATGCCATGAAACATATGTTTACTATATAATGTCTAACCGTTTTCCAGTTATAAGCAAAAAAAAAACGATAAGAGCAATAATTCGAACAGGTTCATTGAACTCTTTGCACATTTCCGGGTGTGATAATCAGTTACGGTTTGCACACTACACACTACAGAGAATAAAGCTAACCCAACCAATACTTACAGCTTATTTATGGTAACTATTCACACTAAACACATCACATACGAATTTCTGCTAACAAGGGTTTACAGTGTTTAGGCATATACCTCCCTTACTTAACATAGATCGGATTTACAGATCTCTTGGTATGACCGACTAATGGTAAGAAACTGATACGTTGCGATTATTATTTTTATCAAAATCATTATGAAAAGATTTTGTCAAACACTGTGAATTTTAGTGGTGAGTAACTGACCATCCTAATCAAATATTTATTCACAGTAAATGCATTTGAGTCTTATATTTTATTTTATTTTATATTTGTCGTATATTTTGTAGAAAAGGAATTGATATTTTTGTAAACTGTATAAACTGTAATTTCTCACCAATCTGAACACGGTATTGGACTTATGGCATTTTACATCTTGTCCTGATCTGAAAAAATCTGCATCCCAATTACTGTAATTAAATATTAGCGAACACATTTGCAGCGTACAGGAAATTTGTATTGAAAAACTGGTGTAAATATAAATCTTCAGGGACTATTTAGAACAAAAGTAAAAAACACATTAGATTAGATTAGGATTAGATTAGTATTAGATTGTATGTGCCTGTTGTTTTCGTATATTTTTTGACGTAGAGTAATTAATTTGAGTGAGAACCATAAGGATATACGTCAATACTTTAGATATGTTTTTGTTTTTTTTTTTTTTTTTTTTTTTGGGGGGGGGGGGTAGGTGAGGGCGATTTATTGATGAGATCAAAGTACGACTAAAACACGTCTGTCGAAAAAGGGATACAAAATAGACCCAGCAGATGATACGGCCAAATTGCGATCAATTTTTGATACAAAATATATATTCTTTTCATTTTGAGCTAGAAGTGCATTTTAAATCAACCTTATCAGAGGTCATTTAAAGTTTGATTGTCATAATATGTTCAAACTTACTAGCATTGATACAATGATGTTTATTACGATTCCGTCACGCACACTAACTTTGGTGACTTGCATCGTTTTAACGGACGTTAGGAACCAGCGGGAATTTTCATTCTTTAACGACTCGTGTAAGAAAGAATGTTGTCATAACAAAAGATCGAAGACAAACCACACAATGCAGATATAAATAATCATAAATATGGATTGCCATAGAAATAAGCAAAGAAAAATAAGCAAAGAAATACCTTAGTGATAATTAAATTTGAATGACTAAAACACTAATACAAAGCCTTAGCAAAAGCAACAACAAACGCACAAACAAAAGCCAGTGAAACGAATTGTAATCAAAAGGGTGGAATAGTCGGTGGTTTGATTGAAATGTTGGTAGAAAAATAGGCGCATGAGCTAATCTAAAATAATTCTAATCGGTCGTTGATCGTGTTAAAAAGAGATTAGAAGTGCTAAGTAAAAATGTACAGTAGTTAAATCAAATAAACCAGACGCGATCTATAGGGTTTCCCTTTAAGCTACTAATCATTAAAAAAACGAACTGTTGTAACCTAGTTAAAACGACTGTTTATTAAGCAGGTTGGAGCTTCGTTTGCCAAGTGATTAAGGTAGTAAATCCTCTACTATTGATCAAGAGCCTGTCTACAGTGAGTTAGCCGGTTTGATTCTCAATGTGGGCGTTAATCACTATTCAAGCAAACAAACTTAGTAACAAGATAGCAAGCGAACAGGTTTGTGTATTTTTTGGAAGCAAAAAAAAAACCTTATTACGGGAAACAAATATCATGAAATTACACGTGAAATTACACGAAAAAATGTAGACTGAAGCCACATTGAAATCCTAACCAGAAATCGATTATGTATGCTATTCACTGTACTTTGATCGCAAGAAGTATGGTTTTTCCATTGGATATGTTTATATACTGACAAGAAAATGAAATAAAGTTCGTTTAAGGCAATCGGTCATACCGTTAATAATCAAGGAATTGTTGCTCTATATTTTTTTCTAATGAAACAGTATAATCAATACAGGTCGTATAAGATTACGATAGTAATATTATTCAAATAATACTTTTGAGTTAAATAGTTCCTTAAGTAAAAATTAGTCATTTTTAGATTAGCAATATTGTTGCAGCTGTTGCACTGCTAAAATAAATATTGTATGTATTTCCTTGTTCTTACAGTAATAATAATAAATATAAGTGTGTCTTGCAACTGATTATCTTTTGCATTCAATGTGAGCGATCACAATTTTTTCTTATTATTTGTTGTTCTTTCTGCGTGTTTTTGGAGAAATGAATATGATCTATTGTCAGTTTATACAGACGTATTGTAACATAATAGATGACATTTTTATATAGTTCCCACAATCACGTTGAAAGATTAAGGTACAGCAAACCTTTATTTCTACTTTACACTGATTAAACTTGTTGTTCTGTACTTTTAAACCGTCAAATGAAAATAATACACAGTTTAAAGCCGTATCAAATCATATTCAGATGTTGTTTATTTCATGCAAGTTTAGCATAAAACAGTAATTATTTTATCAATCTGCCCTATAGGATAAATTTTATAAACGGAAAAATATTACACTCATAATATCTAGTGATAGAATGAGATCATTCCAAATATTGTGCTTCTTTGGAGTTTTAATTTTCAATTATGCCGTAAGTTTTAAATGACATAACATGGTGACATATATAATTAATGTTAGTGTTTCGATTGCAGTCGTTTTATCAGAAAAAAGTTGAGTTGAATGCTAGATAAATTAGCTAGTGTTTCGATATTTTATTTCAGAAGTGAGATTTTAAAATGTTTCATCCAATTTACGTCATCAATCTCAGGCGCATAGTTCATTCAATTCTCCGCAAACAATAGGTAACACTACACCCAATATGACATCTGCCATACTTTTTTCGATTTCATCCTCTTTTAAATCTGTGGTTAAATAAAACATTTCACTATCAAGCAGAAGAAACAATCTAAGTTGTTCTTTTTAAATAAGATTACCAATTTTAAGTTTTCATACCAGATTAAAAATGAAGCATTTGACGTGCGTTACATTTACATGCTACTTCTACACAATTCGACCAATAAAGGATAAGATGCCTCTTGCCACTCTGCCCGAGATATAATTGTATTTTTGTTGTATATATAGATATTTATTAGAAACAGAAAGGGAGTATGCCCTCCTCCGCGGGTAGATCCTGCACTAATAAGCTGTCTACGGGTAACAGATGTTAGTCCTGCATGTCGACATGATTCAGATTGCCCAGGTAATTAAAATAGTATATCACCGTGCACCTAGTTTACAGCTTGTATCAACAATGCAAACATCACTCACATGCGTATTAATCTGAAAGAGCATATATTGGTTATTAAATTTGTAGAAAGCAGATGCTTTTGGGATCACGGACATAGAGTCTTAATAAGACGGACGTATTATTCTGTTTAATATTACTAGTATAGTGATACCCAGTTAAAAGAGGGTTTATTACGAAGAGAATTACAAATTTCTTCATCATTGTTTCCCCTGGAGTGTACAACCCTCCAGAAAAAAGTGCATTAATTTGACAGCTATACTTTGTAAATACGAGGTAAAACGTAATTTGAGTCGGATTTCCGCATCTCCTTAAACGATATTTACTAGATCATATGTAGCTGAAAGTTACATGAAATTGCATTAAAAAAATGTTTCCAATATACATTAATTTAATCGTATCAATAGTTATTTTTGTTTTCTACAATCTTGCTGTTTAAACATACAGGATCTACAATGAAATGCTGTCTAGAGGGCTGTTCGGTTGAATGTAAAGAACCCATTTCTGTAAGTCATTCATAGTCATGTCGAGAAAAATATATCAATCCAGAAAGAGGATATAGTTTTTGATTCAGCAAAATGTATATTCGTAATAACGAGATGGATGTTCCAATAACGATCAATTAAATCATGGTGATGGACGTCTGAAAGGATACACTTGTGTAAGTAGCTAATAGACAGAAGTGTCCGAGCTAGGAAAAATGGAAACCAATCGCAAAATTTAGCTTGACGTATTAGTTAAAGTATAAATACCATACATCGGTGTTGCTGGAGTGTTGCTATCGATGAGCAGAAGGTAGACAATTGGAAAGTAAATGTCATCACGTCTTTAAGTCTAATTTTGTTTTTCGACTCTATGTACAAATCGGAGGCCTTCATAAGGTTATTTGTGGCCTCTTTTATTTTAAGCTAACTAAGGTAGATTAAATGTTAAAAAATAGATAATTAAGCAGTCTGCAGGGACAAAACATCATTGACAGTTGTGAAATCTGAAATTGTGCTAGTGTTTTATCATTCTGTATCAGTAGGCCTTAAAGAACGTCACAGAAATCCCCCTTCAATAATTAATTTTTTAGCACTTGATTTAGTTATTAACACGTAAATAACACGTTCGGTATATTATATAAAAAATAGCAAAGGACACCGACCGAACAACAAGACAATTATCAAGTGGTATATGTCGGGTCCTACTAAAAGCGTCCTTTAGCGCCATGGAAAAATAAGTATACATTGGGTCCTACTAAAAAACGTGGTTAATTGCCAGGGAATACGACAAAGTACTCACATTATCAAAGACATGTAGATTACGACGTGTAAATTATGTGTGCTTGCCGTTTCCTTACTAAATAATATCTTTGTTTTGAAGCATACAAGTTGTACGTAGGTAGGACAATTTCATGATTACGGGTACCTTATAATCTATATATAATTAACATAATGTAAAGGTGATATGTTTTGTGTAATCATGACGTCACAAATGCCTAAAAGATGTCATCGTCGAAATAGCGTCCGACTCGGAAAAGAGTGGCTTTGATGTCGACGAACAAATTTTAATCTCGCAGGTCGAGGTCTATTATGTGGGATTAGTAATTTCAGAAGATATCATACCTTTATATTATTAATTCCTCCAATCTGTAATTAAAAAGAATACATCAGATGACATTTCTAGTTGTTTACACATTGATACATTGATAAAAAGCCCTGATTAGAAATTATAATTTTAAAGCAAAGCAGATACGGAATATGTCCTCCACGTTTGCCACCCAACACAGCTGAAAAATGTCCAATAGGAGCAGGAGCAGCTATATCTAACTGTAAAGGCACTGGACAGGATTCGGATTGTCCAGGTAAGACAAACCAACGGAACTCTGTTATTTGTAGCTTGTACCTAATTGTAGATAAAATATGTAAGCTCTTAATAAACAATCTCGTCAGGTTGCTGAAAGCTGCCAATAAATACAGATCGGCAAATCCAGAAACATTTTTATGAAACATATAAATTACTAAAACTGGTGTTAACAGACTGAATTAATAGATAATTAATCCGGTGTTAACAGACTGAATTAATAGATACGTGTGCACATATATAAACAACGTTGCCAACCTTCAACAAGTGCAGATCCCACACAATGTATTCACACGTCGAATAAACAAAACAAAACAGAAGAAGCTTCTTATTTCAAAATTCCTATACCTGTGATCATCGCATTGCAGTAGTCACATACTTTTTCGCAGATTACTAAGATAACAATAAGCAATTTAACTAAGACTTATTGAACTTTGAAAAAGCGCTTACGAAAGTAATATTTACATGTGGTTGTAAAAATTGCCGCATTGCTTATTGACAAAATATTTTTATGATGACACATTGTACGCACCTATTATATGCCTACTCCACACTTATTTATTGTCGGAGAGCTGTGGTTTAGTAACTTTTAAATACGAAGAGCCAGTCTGCGAGATGTAACATGTTTGAAGATTGCTACTCTTGCTATTTCCAAGTGATAAGCCCTTTTCTCTTTAGATTTAATGCTAACTTGTGTTCTTGCTGAATATAGCTATACGTTAAATAATCAATCTGTCAATAATTACTCAATTACATGGTTTCTCACCTGGAGCGTTCTCCAAATAGTCTGAACTTCGCATTTCTGATAGAGAGTGAAGTTACCTGCCCCATTTATGTTCTTACTAGCAGTAGTTTGGCTAATGCAATTTGCATTATATTTTTACACAGGTCGTACTCGACAATATCTGAATATGGTTTATATCAATCATCACGAATAGGATTCTGGATAACCTACGTCAACCACAATCCTCTCTTTCACACCATCGGTTGACGCCATCAGAGATATCTCTCATGGCGAACTCGCCTTGCGTACAAACGCAATACTATGTATGTAAAACTTTATCAAATGTGTATATTAAATATACTATATAAAAATTAATATGATATCGTGTATCTTTTTTACAAACATCCGTCTTTGTTCAGAAACATTATGGGTCGACGACAAATGTAGACACGCAGTAATTTGTGGCAAGGATTTATCTGCAAACCAGTTATGTTCTCTGTGCCAGAGAGTGGGCATATATATGCTGGCTAGTTTAAACCATAGTTGTAGGGTTTATTAATTACGATTTTATGAATTCATTGAACAACTATTAAAACGTTTTTTTGTGTGTTTAAGGAAGAACACAGAAATGCTGTCCATCTATGTGCTTTTCGTTGCAATGTACAGAACCCATATCTGTAAGTAAGGTAATAAGTATAATGACCATTCACCGATAATCGGTTATTTCACGATAGGATGAAGACATCTCTACTATAAACTTTACTAAATATTGCGAAGTTTGAAAGAAATCTTGGAAAGCTGATATTAAATCAATATACATTATTTAAAAACACAAAGTATTTATTGTGCAAATAATACCAGACTGTATTAATAACTACAACTAATAATTAATAGTTAAATCACATTAACAATTACCAAACTTACGTTATACAAAACTATATTTAAATAACTGGCTACAAATTATGGTCGAGGTACTATTTATCACGTGGTCTGTAATCAATTAGATTGAGGTTGGAGTCTCATTGCGGGCAGGGTGCACTCGACTCCAAATTGATCTAATTGACAAGGACTGTCAGTTTTCCCACCGAAGTTCGGGGTTTTCTACGGGTACTCCGGCTTCCTCCCTCAATACAAATGGACGCTATCATATAGCTGAAATATGCTTAAAAGTGGCTTTAAACAACATTATAACAAACAAACAAATGATGAAAGTAAAACAAAGTATCTTACAGTCCATACATTTATGTAATGACAAACTTCTTATACATTTTAAAGTTTTAATGTACATTTGGAAGGAATATAACATATATATGAAATTCGAAATTATTGTTCCTAAAAGTGCTCATTTTTGTACTTAATCATATAAAATGGTAAAAATGGCATGGGTTTGTCTAGTTTTTCTTTTTTAATTCATCAACATAAGCATTGGAAGGAAGAATGTGGACCTCCACCTTATCCAAATATAAGATGTTTTGCCTACATTCAAAAATGTCACGCAGACGCTGACTGTGGCAAAGACGAAGGTAAGACTTTAATATTCTGTTTTTGAAGAAGCTATTGATCTCTACCAATTAAGCTTTATGAAAAAAGAATCATTTTGCAAATACCGCCAGGAACACTTTAATCTTGCTCAATAGCTTCCTATATCTCATCAAAACACAACTTTCATTCCAAGTTTAGTTTAGTAAGAATACCGAAATGTTCTCTTCATAATCATGAAATCGATGTAAACTTCATTTTTTCGAGCTCCGTTATTAATCGGTCAATTATTGCCATAAAAGTTAAGAATACAGCTATACATGCCATGCGAAAACAAACAAAATTATTGTAAGAATAATAACTAGGAACAAGAACCGAAAGTTAAGGGACTATTACAAATCCGGATATTGACAAACATAAACGCAAAACCAAAAACCAAAACCACAAAAACAGAAAGTGAGTAATCCTAATCAAATTAAAACTCATGTGCTCTGGACGAGTAAGCAGCGCCTGCGTCTAATTCTATTAGACACCCATCGAGTTACTCGTAATCATGTCTATAAAAAAGTCAAATCAAGAAATATGAAAGACTACCTATGACTCAGCGAAGATGTCCACTAGTATTCGAAAGATTGATTTCTCATAACGATCAATTCAGTCATGATGACAACCATAGAACTTGTAAATCGATAAAATAAATCCGTGTTTGGGTACCTTAGTAGCAATAGCATTTATTAGAAAAATGTACACACAATACGCTGGAAACACTGGAATGATGAACAGGAAGATGACAATTGGAAAGTTGAAGTCAGCACGTTTGTTGTAGAGTATATTTTGTGGTTTTTTCCGAATCTCTTGCTAGAAGTAGGTTTTATATGCGCAAATTTTAATTCCGATTTATTGCCATTATTATAGTGAATAACATACCGTCGTGCTACTCAGAATTATCTTCAAAGGTCCAGTAAAAAAGCTTGTAAAGGATGTACAGGTACAAACAGTTATCGCGGCATTTCAAACATTTTTTTTTGTTTTGAGTCTGTGAAATAAAGAATAGAGGCTTAATTTATTTTCACAAACGTAACCCCTTCGTAGTAAAGACCTCGTGATTAATCGGCGTTTATATAGCACCCTGGTCAGCATCAAATCCATTACCCAGCAAATGCAGATAGAATGTCATGCATTGGAACGTCATGTGAACTGCGCATGTCAGTACACGAGGATGTTTTGCTTCCTACTTCTACCTACACATTAAAGGATCCTTCCCACCACGTTACAACAAACAAATGATAAAATGAAAGAAAAACATATTGATAAAACGAATGCATTTTATGTGCACTAGACGTATTTTTGTAGGTAAAATTTGCTGCGGAGTACCATGCGGAACCGCTTGCAAAGATCGTGTTAGAACCTAGTTCAGAAATTTTCTTATTAAAGAAAAAGTACGTTAGACATGTTTTTATTTTATTCATGGATGATTAAAATTGTTCTAATGGAAACACTCTGGTCTGTAATTTAAAAATCCTGGAATTTGTATAATTGGGTAACATTGCGCTGTAAATGAATGCACATTTAAGCTCTGTTCGTATCATTAACATTGAGCAGGTAAACAACAGGCTTTAATAAAAATAATTACTCGATTCTTTAAAGAATTTATCTTGATTGGAGGCTATACCTTGTCGCTGCATGTTTGGCGCAATTTCCGAAGATGTTATAAACTGACTAAACAATAATTAATATAAAAAATTTACAAAGATTTTGAGTGGGAAAATAAAAAAAACATTTGTATGTTTCGTAGAGCGTAAAAAAGCGTAAAACCCCACCATATGCATTAAAAAAATATCAATGGCAGAATCTAGAATAACGTATGTTATGAAATATGCACTCAGTACACTAGAGCTGCTTGAATGTTGTATTGAAGTTATCAGGTTTTTCGTAGAGTTTAGTTTGTAGTTTTCAGAATCTATTGCTAGTAGTATGTCTGAGCAAAGAGCTGACCTAAATGTATTCGTAGTCTCTTATTTCAAGATTGCTACGGTAAACATTAATGCAATTAATCACCAAATAATCAAGCAATGTTGAGGGAAAATATCATCAATAAAAATATTAATGGTCTGGTTCAATGTCTTTTCATTCTTCTTCAACAGTACATCGACTTGTCCTGGCCAGTAAAATTGCTTCCGTACTTGTAAAATTTTCTTAAAATCTTGAGTTGCTGGCAGTTATATGTAACGAAAAATTGTGAAAAATAATCGTTCGGGCTCGTGGGTCAAAAAGTTTGCCGTGAAGACTGCGTGTGTAAAAAAAACATGGGATCTATATGAACAGGCTTAGTTCAATATGTTTAACCAGAACACAATACCACACATCGTTTGGAAGGGAGTACAGATGTGCCAGGAAGATTTACTCAGTTACTGGCCAAATAAAATTAAAAAAAAAAACGTTGTTGGCAACCCGTATTGTACCACAACTGTAATGGTTGCTAGATATATACTAGAAAATGAATAAATATACCAAGAAATATTAATTTGTTGTGGTTTGTTTGTTTCATTATAAAACTTTATGTTTCCTTTGTTGCTGCTGCACATTTGAATCCTTATCTTTGCAGCTTTGTAGCTTAGGACTTGAGAACCCAAACTTCCGATATGTTGTGCTGTTTTATGAAGATAAAAATAAAAGATAAAAGTCGTATTATAGAATGTGCGTCATAAATACATTATTTTTTACCACTTATCTTCTCAAAATAAAGGGTTACGATCAGTAGTTTAGCGTACATATTTCCAACCAGATTGCACGACATAACCTTACCTAATTTACATATGAGTTTAACAGACTAAAAAATCAGATAGTAGTCTTGAGAAGCGACTATATTAAGAACATTTGTGTGATATTAAACAATTAGAAATCTGAAATGTTGTCTACCTTTTGGTAGATCGTTTCAGTTTCTGTAAGTGAAGAATGTAGCAAAAATGTTATTTTCTAAATATTGAAAAAAATCTCATATCTTACACGTAATTGAAATGTTAGTGATTAGAATTTCATCAACTGGCCGTATGAGAAAATACATTGCTTACTACTTATTTGCAAAGAGTTATGTTGCGTCTTTCTTTAAAAATCAGGTTGAATATTTTCTAACAAAACGATTCAATCGAAATATGTTTAATAATTCGTGGATAGCTATATTTCAGAAAAAAACAAAATAACATCAGCAACAACGATAAGAATGTGAACGTCCACGTTTTGTCCAGATGTCGGAGCCGTACAAAAACACTCTACATAAGGATTTCCAGACAAACCAGATGTTAATTGTACGTCTTAATTACCTTTCTTTAGCACCAGTAAAAAAATCCTACCAATTGTAATAAAACCTCAGTAAAAAGTATTCTTTAATTAACAACATATTGCTATATTTAACAGTTATATGTTATTTGTTTGTTCGTTTGAATTGGTTTAACACATCTTTCAGCAATTTTTTATCAATCTCACTGTGTATCCAAAATCCCAAACCTTGGGCATAACAGGCTATCTTTGTCTTTTCAAAATTGGAGTCGAGCTCAGCCTGCACGCAATAAGACTTGAATCTGCAGCCCCATTATTTACATGCCGGTGATTAAAACCAAATTACTTACTGTCCATTTCTAGGCCACTAAGATCTTGGTTATGTGTTGCAGAAAAGAGTATATATTCAAATTGTGTTCCACGTCTAGCTTACATGGTCCATATGTTCTCCTTTAATATCAGATTTTGCTTTATAGATGAGGTCCTATTTTAAAACTGTATTGGTAGTTTAGTTGTCATATCTTTTAGAATATGCTTATAATAAATATTACTACAAACAAACTAAAGTTATATCTCAACCGAAACATCATATGTTCTCAGGACGCTCTACTTTAATTTCGAAATAAATGAAATATGTGCTTATTAATGTACATTGTCTCTTTGGTATACTGGAAACCGATCACCAAAAATGCGCCTGGGGTATCTCATGGCCGCTGATTTGTAGTGAAACATGATATATTTATTTAGGATCAAATTTTGTTTGTAATACTGTTTAACTGTTCATGCATTTTCGATACATATTTGAAATCCTGCTCAGTTGGAGAGTCGATGAATGCAGGTTACACGTGCTTCTGAGTCAAATCAGTTTACTATACAATATAACACAATATCGTTTTGAATAAATGGGTTTGATTTTTTTCATATGTTCAACTGCATTAGACACTTTAGTGAACAATTGGTATATAATTCTAGCCAAGAGTGTTAGTCAGTATATAACAAAAATTAGGCGGTAAACAACACATGGGTTTGGTATTGCCGATATACTAGAAGTGTCAACTGTATTCTTATTAGAATACGATGAATTATTTCTTATTTGTGGAATCAACTTATCGATGGTATCGTTCCGTTTCCACGAAGAATGCTTACGTCATCTGCTGTTTTCGGGGTAACTTCGAAATGATTCTATTTTTCCTACATTGTTAAGAAATATAACTAGATAAGAGTTTATTCAAGTCAAATATCAAATATCTATTTCATCCAAAGACTTCTATTATAATGCATGAATCTTGTGTTAAAGTAAAACGTTTTCCTTGTAAACCATTGTGTGAAAAGAATTTTGGTGCAAACAATGTAATAAATACTAGTAATGATTTTATTGGGATGCCAACACAAGATGTCTCCCAAACAAACTCCATTACAACTATAATCTTGAGCACGTTGAAAACCCAAAATACAAACTTTTACGAATATAGTGCAATGCACTATATAATGACTCCCGTTGCAAAAGAAATTGAATTCCAAAAGTGGATTGGAAAACTTTAGGTTTGTTGTTTTGTTTGAATCGTGTTTTAACGCCACTTTCAGCAATTTTTCAGCTATTTCATGGCGTCTAGTTTTTATTGGGGGAGGAAGCCGGAGTACCCGGAGAGAACCCCCGACATGCGGTAGAAAAACTGGCAATCCTTGTCAATTAAGATTGGAGTCGAGTACACCCTGCCTGCAGTGAGAATCGAACCCGCAATCTCAGTGTTGACAGACCACGTGATAAATAGTAGACGAACTACCTTGACCACTCGGCCACCGAGGCCCCGGAAAACTTTAGGTTAACCCTAACAATTTCTGACGTTTCATATTGCTTGGACATTGCATCTAAGACAAACTGTGCAGACAAGATTGCACGGAGAGAAAAAAGGGAAAAAAAGAAGAAGAATAACTAGTTATAATTAGCTATTAGAGGAATACCTAGGTTTGGTAATTTATGGCGCATACAACGAAATGGAATAAAGATCTTATACTGCTCAGACATTGTTGTAACATGAAAGGTTCCGTTAGATCAGGAATGTACTTCTATAACTGACCGAATCTGGTAGGACTGGAACGATGATTTCTGCAGAGGCAGTAGAACTTTTTCTGCATTTAAACTACGCTATATAATTGAAATAGTTATTTCGTTTTAAAGGTTTATTAAGATCCTCCAGCAAAAAATTTAAGTTATTTTTAGAAAGGCAATAGATTAAAATCCTGTTAGAAGATGTTAAACTGTCAAACAAGTTTCACATCGCATGTATTTCCTTGTTCTGAAAACTAAAGTGAATATATCAAATAGTTATACTTTGCGGTCGGTGTGAGCGATTAAGACAATTTTATTTTCCTTGTGTTTGTTCATTGGTGCATCATCAATGATGTGGCTTTATTTAATTTTAAGTAGACATGTCAAACTCTACAATGAACGAAAATGTATGTTTTGCTTAAAATTCTAACATGTAAATTCACGTTACAGCGCATTTACAACTTTTATTACTATATACATGATTAGTTAACGCCCCAATAGTATTGCGATATAAGAAGGAAAAAATATACACGTAAACATATTTATATCACCTTCATAATAAATTAAATATCAGCTAATTGAATGGGATCTCTTCAAATATTAGGCGTTTTGGGAATTATAGTTTTCAATAACGCCATAAGTTGTCATCGTTATTATATGTACTGATATTTAGTATATTGATACCATTAGTTGATATTTATATAAATCTATATATACCGAACTGCAAAAGAACCGTTGCATTAAATTTTCGCTTTAATTATTTTTACTGATTTTAAAGAACGTATGTACCTTAAACTTCTCGTGGATAAAATTTAGAACAATTAAATGTTTGTGATTTTCGTGCTTCGATATTGGTATTGAACAAATAACAAATTTAATGATTGTCAGCATCAGGTGGTCAAGTGGTTTTAGGCAGTTAGTCATCTATTATTGAACACATCTCCACTCTATCTACTCTGAGGTTGCGGGTTCGAGTCTCACTGAGGGCACGGTGTTCTTGACTCCAATCCTAATTGACAAGAATTGCCATTTTTCTTCACAAAAGTCGGGGTTTCCCCAGTTCTTCTGGTTTTTCTCCAACAATGAAAACTGGACGCAATGATAGAGCTAAAATATCACTGAAAGCGACATTGGACACCATTTAAAAAGACATACATATTTTTTTATTTTCTTTCTTATCTCTTATTAACGAAATTGTACTGCTTTGAAAGTAAGAAAACCGAATGGTCAACAAGAATACAGAAACCGTATTTAGACAAAGAAACACGACAAAAAGGAAAACAAATGGGTGTACTCAAAGGTGCTCCAAATGTTATTGCAAAATAAAAAGTCCATATATAATGAAAACACAACCAATGTAATCTATAATTAGGAAAACAAATAACCGATTGTTATTAATAACGAGCCATAACACTACAAGAGTCAATTTGCAAAACTAGCTTTACTAGACAGGAAGTAAATAGGAAAAAACTCTTTAAACACTCAACTGTATCTAATGATTTCGGAGAATATTGTAAACACAAATAAGACGTTACATTTTAATATGTGCGCATTTGAATATTACATTAATATATGTTACTCCGGAAATTAAAGCTGACCGTGGGTTATTGATATCATGAGAGTTAATTATTGTAATTTCTACAAGACGTAGAACCAATAAACTAAACAAATATTCTCATGTCGGCTACTTTAAAGTAAGGAAAAAAAAAGAATAGTATCCGGCCAATCCGCTTAAAAAAGTATACAAATATTTACCTTTCTCCACAAACTTCTCAGATTTATCAATGTCAAAAGAAATCTCAACGTTTTGTATCATTCCGTCTACATCTAAAAAATAAATAAGATCGCTAGTTTAATTTTATATTCAGATCTGTATTGTCTTATCAGTGATTTATAATAAAGCATGTTCTTCACGTCTTTTCATATGTGGTATTTGTACAAAGACAAAATACAATGTCAGTTACGACTTCAATTTGTTGATATACATCAAAATTATCTGTTTACTCTCATAATGTTTACAACTGTTTTTTTTCAAATTTGAGTTGTTACTTACAGTAAACAAAATGTACAGTGAAGAAAGAAGAATAGTTTTGATTGGACGTACAGGCTCTGGGAAAAGTACTACAGGAAAATCCATTCTAGGGAGAAACAAATTTGAGTCAATTGCATCTCTGGCATCTGTGACAAGATATTGTTCTTTCGGCAAAACAAAAATTAACGAATAGATACTCCTGGAGTTTTTGATACAAGTACTTCCAAAGAACTGATACAAAAAGAAATAGCCCAATGTATCAGTATGACTGCCCCTGGACCCCATGCTGTAATAATGGTAGTGACGTAGATCGATTTACTCCCGAGGTAGAAGAACAGTCAACCACTTTGTTAGTCACTTCGGTCAAGACATGACGAATTATGTTATTCTTCTATTTACTGGAGTAGACAATCTAAAGAGACAGGGAAGACAGTTCTCTGAATTCATTAACACTGCGCCTCCAAATTTAAAAGAGTTTATTCGAAAATGTGGGGAAAGATGCATTCCGTTTGACAACACTGATAAGGAAACCATTAAACAACAAGTAAGCTGTCTGATCAAATGCATTGACAAAATGGTCGAAAAAAATGGTGGTTCGTACTACACAAACGCAATGTATGAAAAAGCAACACAGGAAATTAAAAAAAAAATTAAACAAGAAGAAGAAAAAATTGAAGAGCAAAAGAGTAAAGAGAAAGAAGCTATTGACGAAGAAATCGCCACAAAAATGGAACTAGAGATGAAAAATTACAAACAGAAAATTGACGAAATTATGTCCGAAAAGTTTGATTTGGACAAAGAGTGGAAAGAAAAAATGACAAAGATGGCAGAAGACATGCAGAGAGTACAAGCCGACCTGCAAACGAATGAAACAGCTTTCAGAATTACACAGGAAAAGCTACAACGACAAGAAGACGAGTATAAAAAGCAGTTACAGAGTTCAGAAAAAGATGACGAATTGATCAAAACATTGGAAAGTTCTATAGAAGATACAAAGGAACAACTTAAAAGTCTAATAAAAAATCAAAAAGATTTAGAAAACAGACGAGACCAACTGTTGTCAGCGATAGAAATAGAAAAAAAGACAGCCCGTGAAATGCTGCTTGAAAAGAATATGAAGATGGAAAGAGAAAGAGAAAAATGTTTAACGGAGCAAAACAATTTATTGAAGCAACAAATTGAAATGTATCAGAAACTTGCTGACCAAAATGCGGAGAGTTTAAAACAGGCGTTAGAAGCAGCGAGAAATGTAGAGCAACCTGGTGTAATCAGACGCTTTTGGAAGTGGCTCTATTGATGTATATATTTAATTAATATAGCCACAGACTTTATCTTTTTTAATTATATATTTGTATTTTATCATGTCTGTGAATAATTCACTTTCAAATTTGGATTAACATTTACATGGGCTATAAAATGTATTCTAGACTTTCATAATACAAAATATATTATTATACGCCATTTAATGATTCTGTGCTTTATAGGTTTCCAATTTGTTACTTTTAGTTTAAAATGCAGTGAACGTAAAAATAGCCAATCTTAAACGAATTACAAAACCTAAATTTGATCTTTAAAAATCTTTCAATAATGTATTATTTAATATCTCTATTCGATGTAAAACTGAATACGTGATGCACAATACACGGTTTCCCAAATGAAATTAATTGAACAATGAAAATTATATAATTAATTTCATTGCACTTCTTTGTTTATTATTCTGTAGTTGAAATAGAACAGGTACGCTCTAGTGTTATTTGGCTATTTCTTTATTTAAGCAAAGAGGTTTTTATTATATATACTAATGATTGTGTTATATGTATGGTTTGTTCTACAGCATGATGTGTGTATCTTTATTTAGTTATTTGTGATAAAATATTCATTTACATAAAAGACTGCTTTAATTTTATGTTGATTTCATGCATTAGCTAGAAATACTAGGTAAAATGCTGTTCATTGTAGCCCTTTTCGTCATATCACAATTATAAAATATTACCCCACATGTCTCGTCTATCAGCTATTTTCTTGATATCTATATAGTGTTCGTTATTAATAAAGCTAAAATGGTAGTTAATATAAACGAAGGTAATTATTCATAATATCGAACACCAAGGCAACTTTAAAAATGACAGTCCACAAAGTAAAGTCCAAGTAACCGGCAAACTTTAAAAGAAAGAACCAAAAATATGGCAAATAAAAAGCATATAATTCAAATATCGATACGTTCTTGTTTGTTTTTGAAGAAGTTATATTGTATAATGTATTAATTTCTGTGTAAGGTCGAGGTAAACTAATTCATTGCGAAAATAACACGAGCCAAAATATAAAAAATACAGCTTTTTTTTTATAGCATCGACATTCTTTTAATGTGAACAAATTACTCATAGGTAGACATATTATAAGCTTTTTTCAAAATTATTTATTGTCTATATATAATATACAGAAAAAATATAGTACATTCTGCTTAAAAATTGCCTTTAGAAGCTTGACATATATATATATATATAAATAAGTAAAATGTATCTAGCATCCTGTTTGACACGTGTAGTACAAAGATTGTGAACAAATTTTATCGCTTGCTGACAACTATATAACACAACATCATCTAGTATGCTGTGATAAAATATATTCAATTTATTATACAATTAATAAATTATTTCAAAGAGTTATCACTCAGATGACTTTTCACCTCTAGTGACAAAAGTCAGTAGATAATAAATGATCTTGCTATAATATACAATTTACCTCACAAATATGGATAGAAGTTCCACATAACAATTAAAACAATTTGTGGATTATAACTGCAACCAATGGTTGAGCCAATTTATATGTACACAGAATTATAGACAATTAATGATACAGATGTACCAAACCACAATAGCATTAAACATACAAAAAATGTAATTTATATGGATTCAACACACGCGTTTGTTAGAACCCTTTTTGCGAGCCTAACGGCGTAATTCAAATTGATAAAAAAATGATTTAGTTACCTCCAGTTAGCGTTATTTTATTAATAATTAAGACAAAAACAAGTTAAAAAAGTTAACAAAAAAATTGAAGAAAGATAGTGACACTTGTTAAAAATTTTTCCTGTCGTCTGACAAGTATGGTAAGTTGGTAAGGACTTTTTGCATATCGTAGCAGCTTCAATAAACTTGCTCTATTTAAGAATCACAGAAGGGGCTCGTGGTGCAAAGAACATTATACAATCTAAACATTCCACGTCACAAGGGTCAGCTGTCAGTGTTCTTGAATCATAACTGGAAAAGTCATCGACGAGCGTGTATCACATGTTAGCCACCCGGGGACATGAGTATCTCAGAATGAAACCCAACATCGAGGAAAGTGTCAACAACGAAAATCCACAAATCAAAGTCCGAGAAACCGGTAAACTCAAAAAACAACAAGCAAAAATATAGTAACGACAGCAATGGTTCTGACTTGTTGCAGGCATTTCAAAAGAAATGGTGGGCTAAACAAGGTTTTATGACATGCCAAACCTCCCGCTTTCATTAGAATGTGTGTTCATACATTTAATAAAGTTAATAAATTGTAATAAATATTTTAATAAATATAACTGATTTCTATAGCAGCATTATGAAGGCACAGATTTTGCAAATATAAATTCTTCGGAAAACATCGAGAATACTGAGAATATTAACCATCTGTTTGAAGCAATACCTAAACAGGTCACTCACTAGAGTCTAACCTCAGAAAGCTGCTAGCTCGTTTCTCAGAGTTATTTTATTAGGTGTTTTATAACGTTACAATACGGAAATCCTGACCGGGAAAATGTTTAAATTGCTGATTCATTTTCATTTTGAGGTACATTTGAAATGTGGTCATATTAAAAGAATTAAAAGTTTAAAATGTGTTTGCCGGTCTGTTGAAAACTGGATACCGTAATACCATTATTTACACAAAATATAAGACGAAATCTTTCCTGCTGCAACAAGAAAGAAAGAGTCCAATATTTCCTGAGTATTTTGTTTCTAATTATGGTCATGAGCATTATCCGCACAACACAAAATAAATTTATTTAAGAAAAATAGCAAAGAAAACCGACCAAACAACAAGAGCCAAAAGTCAAGGGACAGTTACAAATCCGGATATAGACAAAACGCAACACAAAAACCAAAAACACAAAAAAACAGAAAGAGAGTAACCCGAACCCAATAAAAACCAATAAAAACCATGGGTGCACTCAGGTGCTCAGGACGAGTAAGCAGTGCCTGCCTCTAATTAGACAGCCGTCGAGTTACTCATTGTCATGTCTAGGGAAAAGTCAAATCCAGGAATAGGAATCACTACCTATGACTCGGCAACCATGTCAGATCGTATTTGAGACACTGATTTCCCATAACGATCAATTAAGTCATGGTGACGACCATAGAATTTTAAGCTTTTCTTATATGAACCAAAATTTTAAATAATTTAATAAACAGTTGCTGTGAAAAGTATACTCGTATCCGTTATACAGTTCCATTTGCTATAGCAATAACAATCCTCAAATGCAAATTAAACCTGATCTGTTTGTAATTTAATCGAACAAATTTATTTTTACTACCTTGTTCACAATAAGACCTCACAGTGATCTTTGCAAGTGAAATGTTGCCATCTTCTTCTAGTGTAAAGTTCTTTTTAAGCAAAATTATTATGTCTTGTGGGTGTATAAAAAAGCTTCATTTGTTAGCAAAGGATTGTAGAAAAAAGAATGACCGTGTCTGTCCGAAGGGTTTTTGCATGGAAAACTTCTTACCGCGTTTGGTCGAGTTTATGGTCCTTTTGTAGATCTCAAATTACTGTTTGTGAAATCAACAATTACTCTCCACGTTACACGGCGTTTTGAAATGCGTCTGAATTTTCATTTTGATAGATCGAATTTCAATAGGAAGTCAGCAATTTTTGTTTCTTAATGGGTCTAATGTTGTTTACAAACGTTCTTCTGCTTTCGTAACGTACAATGGTATTTGGACAAACCGCGAGACTTTTCCCACCTCAACTGCAGACGACATTACCCGAAGGATTTCGAATAGACAACAATGGAATTTTTCTAACGTACACTTCCGTTCAATACAAGGAATTTATAATTTTATAGTGGCATTTCGTCCTTTGGTCCAACTTGTCCGAATTGATTGGTTTTCTTTTTGGTAACTTGTTGCTGTCCCGAATAAAGATGAAATACTGTGCGATGGACGTTAAGCAAACAGATAATCAATCAATCAATTTATTTTAGTAGCTGTCAACTATTAGTTACAGGCGTGTCTCAAAAATAGCACGTCTTGAACAGGTGTAGTTGGAATATCCCATTCTACAAGCAAATACACTGGATAAAGATAAGATTTTAATTGATAACATACTTTGCAGGTTTTTTGGTCATGTTGTCAAACGAATATATAGCATAAACAGAGCATATTCGCGGATCTAGTGTTTACCATAATATATACCGTTACTGATTATAATACATCTTGACATTTATAAACATTATTAGAATGCATTATTCTAAAGACATAACTGCTCCATATTTGCTACCCAATACAGCCGTGTTTTGTAAATGCTTTTGTTCAACCACAATTTCTATGTTCTAATCCAAAATTAAACAAAACTGTAGTTAACTAGACAATTATTATAGGCTAAATATGCTGCAAAACAGTATGTGGAAGTTCTTATTCGATTCCGCTCAGATCACGCGTCAGTGCAGATAAAAAAATTAAACTATTAAGATTTTAAACTACCTTGGGTTAATTGAAAAGATCCATTGGCCCATATAAATTTGAAGAGGCGGCACACGTCAATAAAATTGACAATTATCTTCTGAAAAAAATACCACTTTATATTACCTAGTAAAGCCTAGTAAATCAAATAATCTTTTGGCACTTTTAGACGATCCACTTCCTATTTGATATTATTATTTATGCTGTAGAATATTTTAACTGACAGTGTATAATAGCAATGGCGTTATTTCGTGTCCATATACAAAGCGCAAACGCTTTATAATTTATGAAATTTTGAGCTTTAGATATTTGAACTAGTTTTACATACAGGTGTTAAAAAATAGAAATATATAGGAAGAGAGCATGACTAAAGACAGGTCTAATATTATAATGTTGTAGTCAACGTTTGTAAGAACAGTGCAAATCTTTTCGAAAGTATAATCTCCTGATACATGTGTTACTGTGCAGAACTTGTGATATAAATATGATGTATTATCATTGAACGTTATACAATTGAAAACATTTTTATTAGCCGATGTGATTGATACAGAAAAAATCAGATCACATTTACACCCTGATATTTTAAATTTTTTAAACTGTTCATTCCAAAACAGATCAAATACGGAATATGCTCTCCAGGTTTGTCACCCAACAGAAATGTGCATTAGGAGCCGTTAAGTCTAAACATTATTTTGTACCTGCCTAAAAACTCGAATAATATATACCGTTTCCACAACATACAAACCATCGATGTGATCTTAACTAGAATCGTTATTAAACTCATTTACTAGTCATGTTTCAATACATGTTTGTTGTGTATCTATGCTATACATCTATGTACACGTTCGTTGGACATGATAAATTTTTAAGATATACTTACACCCAAATAAACAATGTTCTAGCCTTAAACAGGTCGGATCACCAGCACACTTTTTCAACTGTGGTTTTAAAACACAAAAGGCTGCGCTTTTTACATTAACTATAGCTCGGAACATCTGCTTTTTATGATCCTTTTGGACCTGGACAAGAAATAGTCACACAGTTTATTATGACAATAAATTGGAAAAGAGACTGAGAATCGTTTTTGCTGGCCTTGACTGGACACATTATTGTTAGTTCTCTTATTAACATAACCCAACTTGACGACGCAAACTATTTAATACATCCACAGTTTATTGTTTATTGCATGTATACTCCTCACTCCTCCAAAAATGTAAACGCCTTTTTGAAATTTCTAATACGTTATGCTGCTTCAAGAAAGACAAAAATAAAAAATAAATGTCTTATTGCAGAATGTATGTCATAAATACATTTTGTACCACTTATCTCCTCAAAATAATGGTTACCATCGTAGTTTAGCTTACATAATTCCAACCAGATTGCACGACCTAACCTTAACTACTTTAAATAATAAGTATTAACATACTGCAAAATAATTAGATAGTTGTGTTCAGAAGCGACTATAGTAAGAACATTTGTGTGATATTAAACAATTAGAAATCTGTTTTTAAATTGGAAGCAACAATTTACCGATATGAAACAAATTTATTTCAGGAACAACGCAGAAAATGCTGTCTACTTTTGGTAGATTGTTTCAGTTAAAGAACTCATTTCTGTAAGTGAAGAATGTAGAAAAAAGGTTAATACTCTAAAAATAAAAAAAAAATCTAATGTCTTACACGAAATTGAAATATTAGTGATTACAATTTCCTCAACTTGTCGTATGAGAAAATACTTTGCATATTGCATTGTTGCAAGGGGTTCTGTTTCGTCGTTCTTTAAAAATCAGGTCATTTACTGTTGAAGATTTTCTAACATAACGGTTTAATCAAAATATTTTCATTAATTCGTGGATAGGTACGTTAAAAAAATACAAAATAACATCAGCAACAATGATAATAATGTGAACGTCCACGTTTTTTCGAGATATCAGAGCCGTACAAAAAATACTCGACATAATGATTTCCAGGCAAACCAGATGTTAACTGTAGGTCTAAATAAATTTTCTTTAGCGCCATTAACAATCTGACAAATTTGAATAAAACCTCAGTAAAAAAGTATTCTTTAATTAACAACATATTTGTATAATTTAAAGTTATATGTTATTTGTTTATGTGTTTGAAATAACGCATCTGTCACCATTTTTCATAAATCTCACTGTAAATCCAAAATCCAAACCCTTCTTCATAACCACAGGCAATCC
This sequence comes from Limnoperna fortunei, assembly GCA_944474755.1. Taxonomy (NCBI): domain Eukaryota; kingdom Metazoa; phylum Mollusca; class Bivalvia; order Mytilida; family Modiolidae; genus Limnoperna; species Limnoperna fortunei. The sequence goes on from OX104123.1 coordinate 31,907,939, forward strand.
TTGTTGTTTTTCAAAGTTGGATTCGAACGCCGCCTGAACGCAATAAGACTCGAATCTGCAATCCCATTATTTACACGCCGGTGATTAAAAACAAATTACTCACTTCTCAAGTACTAGGCCACTGAGACCTAGGCAAAGAGTACATATTCAATTTGTGTTCCTACTCAAAATCACATGTTCCATATATTCGCCTTTAATATCAGTTTTTGCTTTATACATGAGGTCCTTTTTAAAAACTGTATTGGTAGTTTTGTTGTCATATCTTTATGAATATGCTTGAAATTATGACTACTAAAACAATCTAAAGTTATATCTATACCGAAACATCACATGTACTCAGAACGTTCAACTTTAATTTCGAAATAAAATAAATATGTGCTTATTAATATGGTTTAATGGAAACCCATCACCCATCTAAATGCGCCTGGGGTATCTCATGGCCGCTGATTTGTAGTGAAACATGATATATTGATTTAGGATCAAATGTTATTTGTAATACTATTTTCGATACATTTTTGAAATCCTGCTCAGTTGGAATGTCTGTGATTGCAGGTTGCACCTGTGTCCGAGTCAAAGCAGCTTACTATACAATATAACACATAACGTTTTTAATCAATGTGTTTTATTATTTTCAAGGCCATTGTACACATTCTAACAACTGTTATATAATTCTAGCCCCCATTGTTAGTCAGTATATAACAGAAATGTGGTGGTAAACAACACATGGGTTTGGTTTTGTCGGTATACCAGAAGTGTCAACTGTATTCGTATTAGAATACGATGACTTCTTTGTTATTTGTGGAATCAGCTTATCGATTGTATCGTGCAGTTTCCAAGAAAAATGTTTATGTAATCTGCTGTTTTCTAGGTAGCTTCAAAGTGATTCTCTTTTTCCTACCTTGTTAAGAAATATAACCAGATAAGAGATTTGTTCAAGTTAAATATCAGATATCTACTTCATCCAAGGATTTCTATTATAATGCATGAATCTTAAGTTAAACGCTTTCCTTGTGAACCAGAGATCAATTAAAGAAATCGCTTTGCAACAATATTATTTGTTAATGCATTTAAATTTTACTAACATGTTATATCCTCGTGTACATGGCCGATCTTTAAGAAAATGAAAGTATACATTGTTTAATGTACAATTCATTTTTCCATTGCAAACTGCTTGAACATTCTTAGTAATAGCTTCGTCCTTTTCCATGCAATAATCGTTGGAATTACAGGGAATTCCAATTATCGACAATCTGGTAATTTCTACTTCCTGTATGACAAGTGTGCTGGATTGTGGACAAAATATAATACTTCCTGTTGACGATTTCGGACACATCAACATCCAGTTTACTGTAAAAAAAACAATTGTAATAAATACTAGTAAAGATTGTGTTGGGATGCCAACAGAAGATGTCTCCTAAACAACCCCATTGCCACTATAATCTTGAGCATGATGAAAACCCAAAATACAACTTTTACCTAGATAATGCAATGTACTATATAATTACCCCCGTTTCCATAGAAACGGCAGCCAATTTGAAAATTCCTAAAGTGGATTGCAAAACTTCTGGTCACCCTTAACACATTCCCAAAGTTTCATATAGATCGCACATTGCATCTCAGAGAAACTGTGCGGTCAAGATTGAACGGAAAGAAAAAAACAGAAAACGGGAAAAAAGCAAAAAGGAGAAGAAATATATATGATTGTGTTGGGATGCCAAATGAAACCCTTTGCCACTATACTCGTGCATGTTGAAAACCCACAAATATACACAATATTCTTATTTTATGCAATAAAATCGATCTACATATCAAATTTCGTTGCAATCGGACTAAGTTGACGTTTTGTGGGGTGGTTTGGTGAAACGGCTGCCATCACAAAATGGTGTCGTTCACGTCCAATTTGTTTGGAAAAAATACTCAGGATAGTTAGCTGTATCAGTATACCAATTTTCATTGAAATTGATATGGCAATTACGGAGATCTAACAACGGCCGCTATTTTTTAAAACTTTAAAACCGGAAGTCGGAAAAAATTGTTAAAAGTAGTGGTACACTCAGGGTACCATAATCTACCTGTGTACCAAATTTCGTCGAAATCGGATGATGTCTAAATTTTTGAATTTTTAGGGGTGGTGTTCGGATGGCGGCCATTTTGAAATGTTCGCGTACAATTTTTTATGGCAAAAATGCTCAGGATAGTTAGCTGTATCGGTATACCAATTTTCTTTGAAATTGCTTTGGCCATTACTGAGATCTGACAACAGCCGCTATTTTTTAAAAAGGCGGCCATTTTGAAAATTGGCCGCCTTGGGGATTGCAAAAACTTCAGTTCATCCTTAACATGTTCCCAAACTTTCATCTTCATTGGACATTGCATCTCAGAGAAAATATGCGGACAAGATTGAATGGAAAGAAAAAAGAAGAAGAATAAATAATAAGAAACCGGACAAAAACAATATGTCTCCCAAAACTTCGTTTAGGAGACATAACAACTAGTAATGGTTGTGTTGGGATGCCAACACAAGATGTCTTCCAAACGAACCCCCATTGCCACTATAATCTTGAGCTTGTTGAAAATCCCCAAATACAAATTTTTACGATGATAAAACAATGACCTATATAATTACCCCTGCTTCCATGGAAATGGCAGCCATTTGAAAATTCCATGAATGGATTGCAAAATTTCAGGTCACCGCTGACATGTTTCCAAAGTTTCATTATGATTGGACATTGCATCTTAGAGAAAATGTGCGGACAAGATTGAACGGAAAGAAGAAAAAAGAAAAAAAGAAGAAAGAAGAAGAATAATAATAAGGAACTGGACAAAAACAATCAAAACTTCGTTTGGATGCATAAATATATTATTAAATAATATTACTTTCCGTAAAAATTAATCAGCACATTTTTCCCAGTCAACGTTATTGAAATATTTGAAAACAAACTATTGATAGTAGCACAGTTTATCTAATGATCTAATAAAAACAAGATTTCAATTTTGTACATGAATTGACGGAAAAAACACGATACTTAATTTTCTCTTCATACTGGTCGAAACCGGAAACCGATATACAGTATGAAATTATATTCGTATCAGTATAAGTATGTAAACAACATTCATGTGAAAAGGAAACATTGTGTTCCGTTGGAAGGATCGTTCAGATTAAATTGGATCTAAAGTTAATCTTAGAATAAATTCCTCTGTTATACGGGGTATTAAAACATTAAAAGGTCGTCGAATTCGGACACTTAATACATGATACGTGAATTGTCTTCTTTAGACATGTCTCTAAAACATTATTCCCGCTGATTGGCCTTTTTAGATTTATCTAAATTGGCCATTATGAATATAATTTACATATTGCCGTATAGCTTTCGCATAAAAAGAATAACAAGATAAACGTAATATCAATAAAACTTACTGCCTTCAGTCTTGTCACAAAACGTTGGTTTGGCATAAAACACTGCGAAGATAATAGCACCAGTCAAACTAAAGAGGGCCACCATGAATGATACTACACTGAAGACGCACATCCGGTTCTTTTTAGTCCTGGCAAGACCAATCAGTTTCTCATATTGATGTGAGATTCTGTTAGCGATGGATTTTCTATTGTCTTTTCTTAATTCAGCAATATCATCATAGATATGAGTGCTATTCTCTTTTGAGAATCGCACACCTGATGACGACATATCTTGAATTGTCGTCCCCGCGTTAAGATAGACTAGAGGACAATCAATGTTCAATCTCACAGCTGATGACGACATATCTTGACATACCCTCCCCGCTTCCATTGTTATGTGCACTGATTATTTAATCTATTTTGTATTGAAATATGAGCTGGTGAGTCAAAATGTCAAAGTACTTCATTTGTTTAGCAATAAGGAAATAAATAGATAAAGTTTCATTATATAGGGAAGTTATTTAAAGCATACACAAATTCACTGTGAACCTTGAACTCGTCAATATCATGTCATTTGTTATACAGTATTAAACAGTTAAATATTATAAGTGAGGTGTAAAAGAGTGATACAGCCGTAGCTATTTAGGAGCATGTTAAATCGCAAAAATCAACGAGTATTCGTCAACTAATATCCAGAGATGAATTGACAGGTTTGTGGCAGCATGGAGTCCAGCAATATCTATTTACTCTTAAATAGACTGGAAGATATTTAACATGTTCATGTATATGACAGCTTTTGTTTAACTTAACATGTTTTGTAAACTGTATGACGTGTTATAATAATGCCGAATAATGTATTTTAATTCTGTTGTTTCGACATTCCAAAACACAATATTAAACAAGACAATAAACATGACAGAAATATAATTTAGAATCATTTTAACAATAATATTACCAATGCATAATATTGAGGAAATTATTTTGTACCAGGATATGATCAATTGATATCATATTATACATGAACTCTTTATGTTTGTATAAAACATATTTAAAACTCTTATCATTTATCGTGTCAAACTTAAAAAAAATATTGAGTGTTTTGTATATCCCATCCGGCCACCATGTTTTACAATTTTGCATAAAAATTGTATTGTTTACGTAATATGTTAAGGGAACTTGGTGTTTATAGGTCTATCAACACTGATGAATTGAGTTCGCGTCCGACTTTGCTAACGATGTACTTGATGCAAACTTTAAATTAAATCGCTTCTAAAGGTTGATAGCTCCTCTTCTCCACTCTACTGCTAAAATTCTGATAGTGATGTAAAACTCTGTTTCAACAAACATCGCACGTTTAGACTAATTATTTTTTTGGATTAAGATATGATAAACATTAAAAGTTTAAAAGCTTACAACTAACAATTATAATGTTTTACACCTTTCACGTATGTTTTTTAACCAGTATGTACTTAAAAAACTTCATATACACACCTTCGATATGCCGGTTAAAGTTAAAGTCATCACATTTGTTGTAGAGGCAGTTTGTAGATTGTTTGTTTGACTATTTCTAGCAGTATGTCAAAGTAAGAAGGCGACCTATGTGTATTGGTGGTTAGGGAAGTTTAAATTAAAGTAGTTACCAACTAAGCATTGTTCAGGGACAAGACATGATCACTATAGCAAAAGGTGAAATTAAGGGTTTGGGCCAGTGTCCTTTGTTTTTTTTCAGCAGGTCTTCTAGGAACTCAGCCTCATTAGAGTAAACCTCATGTTGGCAAGGAGATCAGCACAATCAGCACCCGTTATAATACAAACATTATGTTGTAAAAGATGTCATCCAAAAATGATTCGAGTTATATGTCAATGATGGATTATCTGGACTAAACCATCTACAGTCTTTACAGATCAATATGTGGATAAAACTTTTACTTGAATTTAATTTCAAATATGTTGTTGTCGATGCAGATGAGATCTCTTTGCATTATCTTTATATTTAAACGATATTAATAGAATGGGTAGTGTACTTGTAGACCCACTACGCTTTTCAAATTGGAGATTCTTGAAAGTCACAAAATCTGTTTGTGGTGATTAAATTTTCCTATCCAAGTAAATGACTACGGTTTTCAATCATGAATACTCAAAATAAAACAAACAGCCAAACACACAGCGTGCCGGATCTGTCATGTGTTTTACAAAACGTTCTTCTAGACTATACACAACAGTTTTCAACATTATAACATTAGGTCTTTAAAATAAAGTGTTTCCTAGATATAATCTGAGCGTAATTTCAAAACCATCAACAAGTTCGATATCTTGACAAAACATACTTTGGCATCAACCTAAATATGACGATATCCATGAAAGTGGACATTTATAATTTTATATGTAACAACATTCAAATATGTACAATGTGTGCCTATTAATTGCTGACTTATTGTTGAACTAGTATAGGGTAATTTCTCTTGAATTAGTTCTAATTTGACCAAGATCTTTATCTTTCGCGAGATCGATATGTCTTGTCCCTGAACAAGTTTAGGTTTTGTGACTATTGACATTTAAGCTATATATTTAATCTTTCGGACTAAGGACTAGCTGGCGCTTTTGCTGTTTAAGGATTGATATTTCTTTTTTTTGGAATTATTGATTGATTTCAATAATAAACTCAAAGAGCGTTTACTTACTGCATTTTATCCGGAGCAAGCGATTACAGTTTTCTATTAGGTTCCGGTAACTCACGTTCACTTTATGGTTTCGTTTTTGTGAATTTTACCAAGTTTCCACTTTATTGTTTTAAAATGAGATGATGATACAATACCCAATTTTACTTCAGCAGTTTTCTATTAGGTTCCGGTAACTCACGTTCACTTTATGGTTTCGTTTTTGTGAATTTTACCAAGCTTCCACTTTATTGTTTTAAAATGAGATGATGACACAATACCCAATTTTACTTCAGCACGTGCACCTTTGAAATATTCATTCACATCTATGATAAAGACATTAGGACTATGTGTTTAAACTTGCTGTTAATTTTCACTTGAAATCTATTATAATTATGCGTTATAACAATTTTCAGTGATATGTATCATGCGACAACATACAACAGCTTAATTCATGTCAAGAAAAGATGAAATTTATTAATATTATTTTCCTTAAAAAAGTATTTTGTCGTTTGCGTATTTAGCTGAATTACAGTTTACAAGGCTTAAGAATCATTTCATATTAAAATTGATTTATAATAGTTTCTCATAGGAAATATAGTTTATATATTTATTTCCCAAATAATACCAGAAAAAACCACTTGAAATAAAGGAAATAAAAATAAATATTATGATTAAAATTAAATATAAATAACAAATTCACTAAACGATACATGTAATAAGATATTTACAAAATGAAGTAGTTGTGAACTGTAACAGTTATTTTTAATTGTATGCAAACCAAAGTGGACACAACGCAAAAAAGAAAGTCATGTATAACATACTGCATTGTAATTTGTTTTATCATAATTTAAATTCAATAAAGTTTAATGAAACATGTGCTAACATAATCTATTCTAGACAAAAGAATGTTAGAAAAACTACAGAAAGGTATCATACAATAATTATTGCTATAGCTGATGTTTATAAAAGGTTACATGTATTGCAGCTTAAGCGACAATTTATGTGATTCCACAACAACAACCTCGAGATATATGATAAAATAATGATATTTTTTTATCATTCGTTAGTATGCTTGCGCAGTTAAAAGCATTATATGTAACTCTACAATAGGTCTCATTAATTATTTGATTTTTGGGGTGTATATATGTAATATAATATCGAAAGGAAATACAACCGTTCTCATTATTGCATAATAAAAATATCAAACTAAAACGAAACAACTTGAACAAAAATCGCCGTATCAAAAACATAAACCGAAAACACAAACAAACGTGAAAACATAATCACAAACAGATAAAGCAGTGAAATGAATGCGATGCAAAGTCAGTGTTTGATAAGTTGAGTATAACTGAACATTAACTTCTGTACTGTCTAAAATACAATATTTAACAACTAGAAAGGACGGCATAAAATGGCTTACAGTAAATATGCAAGACTTATTAAGCTAAGAAATTTTTTTTGAGAAATGCCAACGGTGCTGTTTGATTTTCTGTCGCAAACACATTATTTTATTTGAAAAATATAGTAACGAAAATCAGAATATAACTATACTAAGTGTCCCAGATTTTGTTCTCGAAATAATTTTTGCTTTTACTGTGACGTGGTCAACTTTAGACATACTCTCTATTATATCAATTTTAAAGCATAAACTTTAAAGTAATTAAATTATCAGGATTTCTTTGTCTGCACTAATGTGTAAACAGATTAAAGCTAAGTTTTAGCAACGTCCAAACTATATAGACTGTTGTAATAGAATCATTGAAAATCTCAGATGGACCACAGAACCGTATAAAAGAAGCAATAGGGTAGTATATATTATTCATACGATTTCGTCTCGTAACAGCGGCATTCTTTCGTCATATTGTTTGAAAGTTCTTTGTCCTTTTTTCATTCTTCGCTCTCTTTCTCTTTGCCGACATAATCTTTCTGCTCTTCTTGCTTCAGCAACAGCAGCAAGATCCTCGTCATTTTTGTAAGACCAACTAGATTTGTATTCGTGTCCAAATTTATATGGAGCACGAGCTAGAAAATGTGACAGTGTGTTTAAACGGTGAATTATCATACAGAAAAACTGCACAAGTAGGAGAACTCCGAAAATTATTAGGAAGACAAGACCTGAAATAATTCAAAGTAATTAGGTACAATAATTTTCATATGTCGTTTATAAACAGTAAAGTCACAAAGAATTTTGACTCGTGCATGTTTTATTAACCCAGAAATTGCACGAGCATTCAGGTAACACACTCAGGTTTTACCATATTGAAGAAAATATGGCGAAAAAATGGTAGAAAGATATTTGCATTTTGGCAAACTTTTCAAAAATATGATCTTTAACTTTTTGTGTTGTTAATTATATGTAATCATTATTATTTAAAACAACAACACTGTTTACAAATATGGTTAATAGTACAGAGGAAAGATAAATTCTGTTAATGAAAGGTTTTGAAAAGAACCGGATTGAACAGAAATTATAATGGTATTCAGACATGAAAGAGTTTTAATGTATATTATATACTGCAACATATTGATGCGTTGAATATTTTTATTCAATTTAAAAAATAATAATTATGATGTAACAGAAAATTCTGCTACAAGAATTAGAACTTTTGTGGGATGGCATCTGGAGACTATATTTCTTTCAATATCATTAATTGGTATGTAATGTAATGAGTAAATTGATAAAATGGTTGCTTACTGTCCATCAAACAGTGTTGAAGCTATAACCATGGCTTGAACTAGTTAACATACAATATATAATTTTGGGAAATAGAATGAACGAAGGGCCAAAGGGCCAAAATATGGACAGTCGTCTGGATATCTGTTTAGGGACGACGACGACTTTGCCTATTGTTAGATTACAAACTCCTATTCATTTTTTCTATATTTTTCTATAAAAAAAGATGTGCACGCACTGAAGCTTTCCTTTTTGGTTTGAATGGTGTTTAACGCCACTTTCAGCAGTTTTTTTAGTTGTATCATGGCGTCTAGTTTTCATTGGTGGAGGAAGACAGAGTACCAGGAGAAAACCCTTACCTGCAGTAGGAAAACTGGCAATCCTTGTCAATTTAGATTGAAGTTGAGTACACTCTGCCCCCATTCAGAGTTGAACCCACAACCTCAGTCTTGATCAATAGTAAACTACCTTACCAGTTTGCCATCGAGGAACATAAAGCCTAGCACTACCCACATGACCCACTATAGTCCGCAATCAGTCTTTTATATTATAACCTGATAAACACCTTTTAGAAAGTCTCATTTACCCATCTTCATTTCAGGCGCTAAGCGAGCACCGAGAACCTTTTTTTAAAACCGAGTAATATAATTGATAAAAACAATTTAAAACGATATTTACTGAAAATATGCCATTTGTTGACAATAAAAGCATTCCCTTATATTTCTAGTTTGAACGCTTATATCAATTGTCAGTCAGAGAGAATATTCAGCTCAGTTTTAATCAGTTTTATTACGTCGTACAAATAATTAATAGTACTATACCGGCAATTCAATAAGTACTTTCTTAGGCGTTTTTTACGACTGAATTTAGAACCCCAAAGATTAATCAATGATAAATGATATTGAGAAAATCAACTTAGGTATGTTCGCTTTAAAAGAAAAGCATGTGATGAATTTTAATTACATTAATTTAAATACATTGATTGATAAAGGCGCATCTGAGACAGATTGTGGTATGCACGCCGTTTATTTAAATGTTAAGCACAGAATAAACTGAAATTTTATTTTTCTTTTTTCATGAGTTGAGACAAGCGTCAAAAAGTAGACATTAAAAACACCTCTTCAGTACATTTGTCATACAACTGAATAACCAACCACCTTGCTTACCTTTTACAAAACATCGAGTTTAACTGTGGGAGTTCCATTTCTTTATAATTAGTTTCAGATGTTCATTATTATGAGCTTTTTTATTGTCTAATCCACGGGGTACGTTGTGTTTTATTTCTCGATATTGATCTTATTTAGATAGAATTTTCTTGCTATGTTTTATCACTTGAATGAATTTAAAATAACTGTATAAATTAAACTTTATTATGATCTTATGGATCATAACTGGCTCCTTAACCATCTGTGGACCCTGAAAGCACCACTTCAAGTCATGACCTTTTTTTTCGGGTTATGTTTCACATCGAAACATAATTAAAGGTCTCCGAGAAAACGGTTGGACAAAATTTGGATGGAAGAAAAAAAATAATAAAAAAAAAGAGAAAAAAATGTCACCCATACCTTTGTTTGGGAGCCATAATTACCGGTCAATATGTATTTACACCCTAAATTTACAGTTGAGTATTATCTGTTGCTTAACACTTATACATCAGAAATAATCACAATAACTTTAATACTTTGTTTCGTATCATACACGTGATATCTTTATAAATGTGTGTTAAACCTTACCTACTGGATTACTTCCTAACACAGTCAAATTGATTTTAGAAGCTAAAGTTAAAATAAGGACAAGCCACAATGAGTTGACTGCTAGCAATATCATTAACCAAGTATTTCGAAGCTCCTCTAACTTAGCTGCAAAAGAAAAAAAAATTAATTTAAACAGCACAATTCATAAACATGTCATTTATTGCTCTTGCATATATTCCCATCTATATAATGTAGTACCCTAAGACATTAACAAATGTACAAATTCCTTTGCCTTCTCTTGAGGCAAATAAACTCAAAAGTGTTAAATTGATCGGAATATGAGATAAGGTATGACAATAAAGGAAAGGAATGGGATCCATTTGCTACATTATCCTCGTTACATTATGTTTTAACGCACATGTTTATTTGAAGCCGGTATTAAATGCCCTCTGTTATTCTGGTTATTGGTTCTGACTATGTCCCTTAGTCAATATTTCGTCTTGCTAGGTGTAATGTGGGACATTTTGTGTTGATAACTGAATTTTATATGAACTACTTTTAGGATGACCGATTGAGAAACGTGTTTACTTAAATAACCAATTAAGATCGAATTGTTATAAATCTACGCAAGTTCTCACTCTTTAATTGTCCTTCAATGCTGAATGCCTCAGACGTTGGTTTTAAATGGGTTTCTGTCAACTTCTTCCAAAAGTCGTATTCTGTGGGATTTACACTTTTTATGTCATGTTTTACAGCGTTGTCTAATTTTAGTTTAATGTCGGCATTAAGTAGTTCTTCTGAAAAAAATATTATTAGTCATTCAGTATATATTTATCACCAAACGCAACGAAAGCCAACAAAAAAAAAAAACAACAGTGTTATATTTTATTTAGTGCATATTAATTTTTGAACGAAGTATCCTAAAAAAGTGAGATTTTAAGAAGTAAAGTAGCTATTTTCTATTTTCAGTGCAGTTAAAACAACCATTTAAAAGATTTTGTTACATCTACCGTGTATATAAAATTTGATGCAACTAAAGGTCTGGTTCATCGATATATAAATACTAACCTTTTGTTGGTGTCCGTAGGAATTTTATTGCATCCAGTAGTCGTTTTACGTGTGCTGAAACAATTAATACAATTGATTTAGCTTATTTTTGTACAATTTTTGTGTTGACAATAATCGCTAAAATAGATTGCTCTGTGGCTGTGGATATATATTAGACACACTGAAAAGCGTTAGTATTAAAGTACAATATTTTGTCAACAGTAAACGCCCTATAAAATATATTGGTCTTGTCTGCGAGACCTAAACCGAAAAAAAGGTTTTATTCGTTATCCATTATTTAATCTTTTCTTGTTCAGCATGACGAATGATAAAACATCAACAAATTTATCCGGTAGTAAGAAGCGTTTAATATTGTTTTCGTGGTTAAGATAGTTCGTAAACTATTGATTAATTGGTCTGTCAACACTGAGATTGCGGGTTGAAGCTCACTGCATGGAGGGTGCGCTCGACTCGAATTTTAATTGACAAGGACTTGCCAGTTTACTAGGTCGATGGTTTTTCCAAAGTAGTCCGCTTCCTTCCCCAATAAAACTTGACGCAATGAAAATGGTGTTAAACTACATAAAAAAACAATATCTTATTCTTATTCCTTGTTTTGTTTTAAACATTACTCTGATGTTCATTTTCTGGTTTCAGTGTAAAGTAAAAGAGTACCTGCTTTTGTTATTCCCAACTCAGTTTCAATATCTTGGCGATCAAATGATTTTAGTTGTTCTAAATCTTTAGTGGCCCGGATGTGACATTTTGTAAATGCCGGTTTGTACTCTTGTAGACCTATGTCCTTTAACCATGTTTCAACGTTGTCCTATAAATTCAACATATAAATGTAAGGGTAGCCGAATACTGTACATTCATTAATATTCATTGCAACAGACAAGCAACGTATATAAGTACACATAAATGCCCATGTTGTTCTGCGGCTTCGGTGGTTATTTTGTCCTGCTAATGATAAACGGCGTGTTAACACAGGAGATTGAATGACTTCTGGTAAGCCGTGCTCGGTTCCAACATTCACATTGATTCTAAGGTTCTTGCGAAAGGTCTGGGTTTTCAGCAGGTAACGCGGATTCCTTCCCGAATATAAAGTAGACGCCATGATAAAATTTAACAATTACTAAAAAGACGCATGGAGCAGGAGTTATTTAGCCTTCCTGAGCCCCCGGAATTTCACCCATCTTATGGTGTAAAATAGAAGATAAAACAGAAATGTTTTGTTACATTTTTGAATGTAGCAAAGATCAAGGCTTTTTAACTTAATTGTTTAGTACATTATTTAACCAGGAGCAAAAATTAACTCCTCACAACATTGCGGGGTAAAGTATAATCTATAAAGCGACAATAACAAAGAGTCAAGTAAAAGTTTTATATAGATTTACCTAACAGTTTTATATAGATCGAATAGTCAATTAAACCTTCAAATGAGAACATTATGTTTCATTTTATAAAGTGATTATTAATATGCACTGCCAACATGTAAACACGAAAGAGAGTAATAACGCGCAGTATGAATCGAACCAACCAAACTTACATGAATGTGGATAAATTGCTGGCAATTCTTTACCAGTTCCAAATAATAGTAAATGATACAATGGCTGTTAATTTAATCCTTGATGAGCATTTCATCAGATTATGCTTCAACATAATCAGTGCATTTTTTGGTTATCTTTCAAACGTTTTAAAAACGTCAAATTTCATTAGACTAAGTGCATTTAATACATGAAGCAATAAAAACGCGTGATTAACACACTTAAATTGTAATGTCTGCCAGCCCTGTGTAAACTTCAAAGATTTGACTTACTGGAACTGCAGCTTCTATTAGAAAATCAGGTAAATCTTTAATTCTGTTTTCCAGCAAGTTGCGTTGCGTTCGTTTCTTAATACCAATTCGTTTCAAATCCACTTCTGTTATACCCGCTAGAAAGCTTGTATCGTCGTAGCCGTGTTTTGTCAAAAGTGGAACATATTCTGACTACAAAACATCCACACATAAAACTACATGGTATATATCATATACTAAACGCCGTTAGAAGACATTATTACCAATAAAGTAAACTGTATGAAAAACGTATCAGTCAAAACATATGGCTTGTCCGGTCGTATAATACACTTTTTGGCACTTTCTCTTCAATTCTATCAAATTATTATATTTGTTGTCGGACACTATTAACATCCATTTTTCATCGTCGAATCATAGGTATATTCCTGAAGATGTTTTTATCATAAGAATGTTTTAGCTTTGGAATGTTTCATTCATATTAGATGTTAATGCCTCGTAAATTATGTTCAGTTCAATTCAACGTCAAATGTTGATAATATTTATTACTTACAAAATTATTTAAATGTTATAATAAAAAATGTACCCTTTTACTTACAGGTACATTTTGTAAACTAAATGTATTTACCTTTAATCCAGTATCAATTTGACCAATCCAATCTTCAACTTTAATAATTTCGTCTTCATCACCGCAAACATAATCATCAGTAACTGAAAACAATCAAAATTAAATCGACATTTGTTCTGAGAACAAATCAGAAGTTCTTTCTCACTGTACCTCTAAAGTCAGAAAATATATGTGATGCTATGGGATTTTGTATTTGTTTGCTAAGCACAAAATGTCACTTCCAGTCATAAAAATGAGTTACAAAACATGTATGGTTGTTAAGGACTTTCTTGCCCTTTGCTAGGGACCAAATGCCAGTCATGAAATGACATTTTAGTAAAGTACATCATTCAGATTATAAAAATATATATGGTTTGAACTTGACCTATGACCTTTGACCTTTGGCTCAAATTGAACCTCTTGTAATACTGATCACTTTAAACCTATATATTTACTATATTATCTCTTACCGTTTTTAAGTTGTAACAAAAACCCGATTCAACGAAACGCGTCAAGGGATGTGGATCGAAAACGGTCCATGGCACAGCTTCGGGCCAATGTAATAAATGAAGGTCTCGATAAGAGGAGTATGTTTCCATTTTATTGTCTGCTTCTATCTTTTATGGTTTATGAGATAAAGTGCTAATAAGACCTTTGGTGACCTTTGACCTTGACTTTTGACCTTTGACGTAGACATTTTTAAATTTAATATATGTCACTTAGGATCAACGGTGGTGGATTGAGACATTTTTCAGGTCAAAACACGTCAGCCGGAAGTCGATTCGAAAAAAAATTTCGTACTAAATCATCGCCATAGGTCCACCGACGTTTTGTACTTTTCAGATTTTGATAATCTGCTACGGTTTCTGAGTTTATCTGCTAACAAAGGTTTAAGGTGTTGGGGCAGATAACTCTATTACTAAAAATAGAACGGTCTCACAGGGTGAGCCAGGTCATCACCTTATATGAGCGATTAAAAGTACCAAGTATCAAAATGATATGTCAAAACACTTTCTGGCAAACCCATTTGCAAATTTGGGGAGAAAAAGTAAAATAATAATCATAAGAATTACAAGAAGGTCTTTCCACTGTAGTTGGAAAGACCTTAATAATATGATCATTTTTCGAAATTGTCTTAAGCATAGTTAACAAATAATCTATTTTGTGATTTGAAGAGTAATTTTACCTTTTAGATTTATGGATTTGGAAAATAACGTACAGCTTTAATAAATATAGTTGCCTTATGTGGGCTGTATATTATCCTTGCCAATAAAAAGATATATAGATGGATATAAGTAGGGTACGGCATTATTTTCGGGATTTGTTTATCTAAAACAATATTCTACAAAGGCAAATATCTCGTTTCAATAATAGCTTTTCAAATGTGGGACTGGGCGTAATTTTCTTTTTATATATTACAGTCATCCAAAATAAGTAAAATTTACTGGCAGCATTTACCCCAGAGTTGACAAACCATACCAGAAATACCAATAGAAACGCTTTCGTCTAAGCTTGCATTACGCTCATATAATGCTTCTTTAGATGGTCTGGACATTGATCTGGTTAGATTTAGCTCTAGGTTACTTGCATCTGATGGTATTCTTTTCATTTGTGTAGCCGGAGACTCGTTGACTTGTATATTTTTTCCTTTTGTTTCATCGTCATTTGGCTTTTTTCGCTCACAACAGCTATATATTGAAACAAACAAAATTGCGTACAGTGTGTTTTGGTCGGAATTTTAGATTTATTATGGACGGATGCCATCATAGTACGTTTTTAAAACTGTCTATATGCGTGTGTTACTCGCACAGAAACTCCAGGATTTGCACCTTCAAAGCCTCTCTAGCTTGTAGAGTGTCATTATCATTTCATGTCAACATCCTTAAAACTTTATTCTTTATACACCATTTTCCCTTTTGCTGCATATGTTACCCGATAACTGGTCTATCAATATGTGTAATTTGATACATACGGCTTTCTTATGTTTACAATAGGTAACATTGTACTTTTTGTATGTTAATTTGAATTGAATAGTCTATAGACGGTCTGTATAAAATTAGATGATTTATAAGTAAAGCAAACGAAATATTAGTCGAAACATATATCTATAGTACGATATTACTAACATTATTTTGCATGTTACATGACCAGAGTCAATGACAATGTCAAACTGGGAACAAAGAACGCTGAAAAGATATAAATGAGTTAGTAGATTTATTCACCCATGACGTTGGACAATAAGATTTGATCAAACGCATTTCTGTCTATTGTTATGATGCATTAGACGTATACTTACGAAAGCACTTGTTTTAAAATCTGTCCTAAGTATTCGTACCATTTATTTGTTTTCGGTGTTGAATTTTCCTGTTTATCTTCACGGGTTCCTAAAAAATCAGAAATGAAACACATCATGATTAAAAAGGTCATTCATTATACGAAAGACTGTGTGTTTGTTTGTTTGTTTGAATGATGTTTTAACGCCACTTACAGCATTTTGTAGCTATATCATTGCCGGATGCCGGAACATCCGAAGAAAACCCCAGACCTTCGCTAGGAAAACTGGCAATCCTTGTCAATTAAGATTGGAGTTGAGTACACCCTTCCAGCAGTGAGATTCGAACCCAAAACCTCAATGTTAATACAGAAAGACATGAAGCCAATCAACATAATACAATTTAACAAAAAATTAGAACGCACAGAATGATTAGTGAGAACCAATCTCAGGAATACTATGGTACATTATTGTGCACCAGAATAAAAGGAATTCACTCTAAAAGCACACACCACTATATTTTTTGTCTTTATATCTGTGCATGGCTGGATTGTTCACCAATATATCTACCCTACTGAGTACACAGATATTTTTTCTTATTAAAAACATTTTTACATTATCAAGAAAAAAAAGTCTCTGGTTATATTCTGAGCCTTATACAGGTCTGCATTATTTGATACGGGTGTAATACGAGTTTCGCTTAATAAAAAGAATGCCGTTTTATTATTCTTCGAAATACATACCCATTAGACAATTTAAATACAAAAGGTATTGAGGCAAACGTTAGAAAACGTTCTTAACTACAGCAAAATACGTGTAATTAAACATTTGGCCGTAGTTTTCTTTCGAATTAACATGATAAGAAAATGTCATAAAAGATACCAAAGATACGACAGAAGAGACTCATCGTGTATCGTATGCTGTGATTTAAACTTCTGTCTTTTCATACAGAATCCACCATCATCAACTTTATACACATAAAAAATGTTATGTTGACAAAACAATGACGAATATAGCAGCAGCTGTTCCCATCGAACTAAACATTTAACCCAAGTTCATTGTGAACTTTTCACACAATACAAGAGACTACATTGCGTAATATAGAGATATTAGAATAAAAAAGTGATTCTATAAAATTAATATGCCTAATACTTTTATTAGTAATATACTTTTAATGTGATTTTGAAATCTTTTTGTTCATTGAACCTTGGCAGAATATTTAAAAACAAAAAATAATAATGTCAACGCTCATTGTGTTTGTGAACGCTCTTGTTTCGTAATTCGTTTATGACGTCGTCGTTGTCGTCGAAATTATACGTAATTTCCATTTCAGTAACGATAGGCTTCATGGAACGACTGAAATGTCAGTTTATAAAAGACTTGTAGAATTGAAAAGAACTATAATTTATATCTTTGCAACAGAAAACTTATACAAAAAAAAATTATTGTAATTTCGTAAATACAAAAAAGAATTATATTGTGCACTACAAATCTAGAAAGGATATTGTGTTTTCTGTGATGAAAGACACGCCCTTTTCTTCCTGCAGCTCTAGTCTTTACATATATTTTACAAATAGGTTTCGCCTGATTCGGTACCATATTTGTTTATTTCTTAATTTGGAGAGTACGTCATCCTATATCTCAGTGGAAATATAGTTTTATTATCATAGCTCTCTATTTGCGATCTGCGATTACACTATATGTGTGTTTCTAGTCCCGACATGTCGGGAAAGTATTAACTCTACATTATGACCGAAACTTACGTTTTTATAAATAGATTATGGTATATATGTTCTACATCATATGAAGCTTTCAAAACAATCTACGTTCAGAAAACTTGGGGACAAATATAGGTCAAATAACATATAATCAGTTCTTCCAAAAACAGATAATAAAGATGACTTCATAATTTTGTAATAAGGCCTGTGAACACTAACTTTTTAATTTAAACAAAAAATTGTCATAGGAAAAGAAGATAAAATACCAGGAATATATTATATGGGATTGAATAGTAGGATTGTATTTAGTTGATGAACAAATTACGAATATTTAAGTCTTACCCCAAGATCTGTCCGTTATATTGCAGATACTATATACAATCAACATAATGTAACCTGAAGGTAAACACAAAAGGTACCAAAAACCCTGGAACAGACAGGAAAACTCCGTCAGATGTAATAGTCCGGTCAGAAGGAACAATCCCACCAGTCCACCAAAGTATATTGAAGTGATGGATAATGGCAAATCATTACTAATAGCTGAAACAAATTAAGTTATTATAGTTCGATCATAAAATGAATTTGTAGTAGGCAGGACAGCAGCATTGTTTACCAAGCGACTGATGATTAAATGATTAAGACTCTAGTTTTAATGTTAAAAAGACATCATAATTGGTTGTGTAAACCATTTACAGTAGGATATTTCCTCAATCTCCATATTTAAAACATGTTTATCAACAGAATTTTCAGTTTTCGCCAGATAGACATTGAGAAAGTAAACATTAAACAGGCACCATCAATACACATTTGGCGTTTTCTAACCAGTTGTGCATTATTTCCGATCAAAAAGCACCATCTGGTGTCAATCGGAAAGCAAATTATTTCTGTGAATTTACAGTCATAACTTAAAACTGAACCATTGTGTTTAAAATCTATATTATGTTGTTTTTATTAAACAATATTTTAATTTGTTTTCTAAGCAAAATAACGAGTTGGGCTAAAAACCTGTTCTACGAAACCATACATTAAGGGTTCATAGTTCTCGAGCAACAGAGCTTGTCAGTTTGTCTATAAAAGTTCGGGTCACAATGCGGATTGTGACCACAGTTGGTAACGTGTTTGGAGAGTGCAACGCTACTTGCACGATAAAGACTTCTTAGAGATAAGAGTAGGCGTGTTGTAGCCGCAACAAAAGACCTACTCATACACCATATTTTTCTAATGACATTCAAAATGTTTGCCCTTTGTGCAATCTTTGACTAAGTGATGTACTGTTTTTTTAACTTGATCTCGTACTTTATTTAGCTGAAATGTTGTTTGTGGAACTTAAAGCAATAATTAAATCAATGAAACAAAAAATGTTCTTACTTGTTGCAATTCATATTGTTACATGACGTCATCGCTGTTTCTACCATTAAAATACTTGTTAATATAAAAGAAGTATAGTTAAAATGTAATTATTACGAATATTTTTAATTGACGAAACGTGGCATTGTGGTTTATTAAATGCAAATTGACACAAACCTGTAAAGCGATGTCCATAGTAGGAATGACCCCTTTTCCAGTGTGTATTCGTATCTACCTAATATGTTTAATTTTACATATTAATCTTAAATTTCACCTTAAACGCGATACGGATTCAGTTTCATCTTAGTAAATCGTATATCTAAATTATCATAGAAAGTAATAGAATTGGGTCTAATGTTTCCACTTAAACCTATAGAAAAACAATATCAGTAATGTATGAAATAATGTAGTGTACATTTGCAACAAGTGCAGTTGGGAAGCCTCATAAAACATTAACTTTAACTTACAATCCGGACTATATGTTGGTTCTATGGAATCGTTTCCTTTTTTATATGGTTTCTGATTCAGTTCTGATAAATTTTCCACAATTTGCTCTGCTACTCCTACCACTACAGCCATCATTACCAAAGCGTAAGCAAAAGTCAGGATTTTTGCCACCTTAATTAAATTGTCAAATGCAAAATTTGTATATTAATAAATTCTTTGGGAAATAGATCATAATTTTTTTTCAAGGTACAGCTGAAACCAACGCCTGAGAACACTATGCTGTTCCCTGTAACGACGGAAACTAATTCTTAACCTTTATAATAACTTAATATTATAAACAACTATTTGTATTATAGGCTTATATGGTTTGTTTAAGTTATTGTTTCAAACACATCTAATATGAAAACAGAAAACAAGTCACAAAAGCTTTCTTTAACCATACTGCTCGAAGCCTTTTACCTGTAAGAAACGTAACAATCTCCCTTATATGAAAAATTTATCACGTCGTTTTTTAAAGTTACATGTATTGTTTGACAAACTATTTTTTTAAAAGATGTCACTTAAGATTAATTGCTTACCAGCAATTGAGTTTTATTTGTCATTTTGAGGCAAATTAATCCATAGGCAACACTTATCGCAAACTGGATTATAACAGTCACTATCACATTCAGTCCCCAAGCATAGGCTAATCCTCCTACAATATAAACAAGGGTACAATATGTTTTAATTTGACTACTTCTAACCAATTTTAAAATTACAGTTGTCGACTTTGTAACTATTCAAAATTTAGTCCTCTTGTTTTCTTTTCCTAATTAACGACAGCTAAAGATCATCAGAGTATTGTACTGAGCTCGCGGCTAGTATGAGGCTATTGAGGCATATTTAACCTGTATTTAAAAGTCAGATTATCTAAAATGCATTTCATTACATTTTTTTTATGTAAAACGACATATTAAAATGAACTGGTAAATATTATTATCACGTAATAAATAATAAAAGAATGCAGATATCGAGAAGTATGCAATAACAACATAAACAGACACAAAACACAGAAACAAGGGGCCTCAATGGCCGAGTGGCTAAGGTAGCTACTATTGATCACGTGGTCTGTTAACGCTGGGAGTGCGGGTCGATTCACTCAGGGTTTACTCGAATCCAATCTTAATTGACAAGGAATGCCAGTTTTCCTACCGCAGGTCCGGGGTTTTCTCCCGGTACTCTGGCTTCTCTCCCAAAAAACTGGTCTCCATGATATAGCTGAAAAATCGCTGAAAGTGGCGTTAAACACCATCAAACAAACAGACAGAAATATAAACCTGAGGTACGCGAAGCCCAGTAATCCAATTGGAAGAAGAAAAGTGGTTACGACAAACGGAACAGATCAATGGTCATTTGTGGCACAGATATTCCGTAACGGTAAACTAAGTTATGATGAAGGCCGTAACACTTTCTAATTGGGGGTCAAAATCTTGCCATTGACCATTAAGTAGACAATTGTTATCAACGAAATCTTGATCGGAAATACTGGCACTTAAGTACCTGATCAATTGGGAGTTATGTATTCCATATGCAGTTGCTGTTGGAATGTCGCCACAAAGATGGAAATTTCACAATAGGAAAAGTAAATTCATCCCATAAAAAAAATACAAATTTAAAAATCTTACTTGTATATGAAAAATTTACTAAAGACAATCTAAATCTTGCAAAAATGTTTCTACAAAGTGGTGTGCTTCGTTTTACCTTTATGAACTACATGTGGCAGTTGATGCTTATAAGCAGCTTATCGCAGAATTTTGTACTAATTTAGCATTAATGAAAACAGGAATTCATTCTACAATCTGATGGCTATTAACAAAATATTAAAATTAAAATAAGGCTTTCGACTCTTCTAGTCGTAATAAACTACCTGACACTGTGATCATTACTGTACTTGGTCCCAACAAAGTTGACACTAACAGACAAGCCTGATAAAGTAGAAACACAAAGGAAATGCCATGGTTTAACTTCCTGACAATATGAGATTCTTTTAGCAACAGATACTGGTTCGCTAATGTTGAGCCTATCCAACGACGCCTCTGAGTGTAAAATTCGTCAAATTCTGCAGGGCAGTTGGTATAGTTACAAGAGGCCGCGCAGTAATCTATTCGCCATCCACTCTGTACCTTAATAATGCAAGATTAAGTAATAAAGCGTTCAACGATTCACATTTTGATAAAAGCGATACCCATACAACTATATCCGTAAAACCAAAATATCTGTTATTCAGTTATTTTAACCAAATTCCATACACAAATAACTAGCATTAGTTTTATGATAGTTTATGAAATACTTGCACATTGCACACTGCATTTTTGTTAATTTTATTTACTCCCCGTTGGAAAGTGCATGCTCTTGAATTTCATCTACTGATCAAAAGCATTTGATAGCATACAGAACAAAAAGAATGTAATTATTGTAAGATAATTTTATTCGGCCACTATGTCATCGCTTAGTTAAATAAAACAGAGATCTTGCCAATTTGATTTGTCTTAACTATGTCTATTACCTGAAGAAACTTAGGTGTAACGCAATATAAAGTGACCCCTTAAAAATATAGCAGTTGTGTCACAAATAAATTATCTTAATATTAATTTACTTTGCATTATCAGTTTATAATAATCAAGGCGTGCGATTACATTTGATTATATTTGAAGTATGCATTTGAAGATTATTTTTTGGTTACAAATTCTTGAATTGAATTTGATGCATGTGTATAACGAGAACAACCGAAGTTTCATTTGAAACCTACCATTAATGTGCATAACCATCTGTCTTCCCCCATGTCTTTAGTCAAAAATTCCAAACCTTTCTCTACGTTTGAAGAATACGTTGGTATAATATCCCGCAGCGCCTTTACCCTGTATACGCTGAAACATCCAGGGGCACACAGTACCGATCCTAAAACATGCTCAGATGCCTAAATAAAACAACAGTTATTAAATATATAAATTGTTCTTGAATTGTGTAGTAAAAGTTCTTTTATTGGTAATGTATGATATGTGCCTTGCGCAATACAGTAATAGTGCAGTTTGAACATGACACGTAAATGTGCAAAATTGTTTACCTTTTGAAACCAGTGACCAATGGCATATTCGAACTGCTGATACCAGTAAAGTGGTCCTTCACCTTGTGGAAATGTGCGCGCGCATACAGCACCAACAGCTGTATCTCGTGTCATTAAATCCAGCAAAGCTTCAACTGAATCTGGTGTGAACTTAACATCGGCGTCAGTTGTCAGAATAAAAGCTGTCGTGTCGTCAACTGCAATTGAAAATAACGTTTTTACAGTAATAAAGTCCCTGATTTTCGGAGAACACTGTGTTTGTGTTAAAATTCCTGTTGCTGATAATCGAAACGTAGTGGTCCCATGGTAGTTGAGAAAAAATACTGAAAGCTCTTATTAGACTTTAGTTTTGTATAATAGTTTCATGTAAAATCTTGAGCCTGATTTGCATCTAAGAATATTTTTTTGTGTCATTCGAAACATAAAATGTTATTTTAAAGCTTTTTCCTACTTTTTCAGCATATTTTTTTAGATAAATGTGTATATGTATAAATAAGTATTTATTGCATCATGTGGACAAGTAAAGTATACGGTCATGCGGTCACTCAGCAAGGTGCGGTCTGGATACTAAGTCAAATAAAGAATCATGGCCTGGTCAGTACTTTGATTAAAAATTAAGTCTGAAATATGTGTTTAATTGTTAACTTAAATTTATTGCTAATTAAAGTGTCCATAGTCTGCGATTCTCAATAGTCTGGCTTTCCTCTCCCAATAAATATAAACGCCATGATATGGATAGAAAACTGATAAAAAAACTTTAAAACATTAAGCAACCACACGATATTTTGTAAATTTAAATTACGTTATATGTTACCAGAACAATTCTTGCAAAAACAAACAAAACGGCCATAATAATACTTCCTATGAGAAACAGATGAGTCAGTTACGAAATCGTGTTTTATCATGATACCTTTAAGTCGCCCCTACTATCTTTTGTTTGAATTGCATACTGCCATTTAAATGATTATCTTTATCTTCTTATTTAGACAACTTTATACAACTGACATAGTACCACTGACTTAAACAATTGCTGTCATAATATATAACTGCTTGAGCTATATACGTAACCTAGCAAGTAATTTTATAGCATATACTTCTGTTTATTTGATTACTTGGTGACCAAGTGGTTGTCAATTATCTAATACTGATCACCGGCGTGTGTCAACATTAAGGTTACGAGCCATACTGCGAACAAGTTATGCTTGAATCTCGGCATAATTGGTGTAACGTCTCAATCACACAATTTGAACAAACAGAAACATGCCGTACTGATGATAATCCTTACCTATAGTGTCCTCTTTAACAAGGAAATCTAGGACGTATGACATGTACATGATCTGGCTCCATCGTTTCTTGTTTTTAACCTGCAACGCATTAGGAAACTGGTGGGAAAATGTAATGTAAAATTATTATATACCATATTTACTATTGTGTACTGCGTTCGAAAAATAGAATTGTATGTAAACAAATTAAATTTTAATACAGCTAGTACAAAGGGGATACCAGACTAATTTTTTCTGTCGGTACTGCATATATTTTTATTGCGACGTTTTGTGCATACCTATTTACACATACAGTATGTAAAAAAAAAGAATAATATAACTATGTCATAAAACAAACCCCACAATTAAATTAATCATTAAAAGACAGAATAAGAAATTACGAAAATAAACAACAAAGTTTTATGATAGTATCGGGAGCAATATAACGATAGTAACGACTAAGTCTTGATTTACTTTTCTGTTGTCCTTCAAGTGCACCACGAAGGTCATTGGTTGACTACATCCTTCTCCTTTAGAAGCTGGTAACGCCCAACTTAAACGTAATCCATAAGGGAAATCAGCTTTTGTACACGTATCAACATCACCAGTTTCTGCAGCAATAATAATAATAATAATAATAATAATTTTCTGCAATAATAATAATAATGAAAAAGTCATTCCATTGACTGTCAACTTTAAGGTAAAAGCTGTTAAGATTAATGAAAGGCCGTGACACAAAATGAACCGGTAGCAGTTCCACCAGTTGCACCAGTACTAACAAACCATCTTTTTATGGTAGAATTCAAACATAACGTTACTTGTTCGGAATTCATTTTCGCATACAATATCAATTGGTCTGTTAAGATTTTTCATGTGTCGATTTAATGCTCTTTGTACATTCTGCGAGGTGTTTTTATGATAAAAGCTAACATGTTCATTTGGCACATATTTGGCTTGATTTCCTGGATCTTTAAGCTTTGCCACAGCATAAGTGACGCGATTTATCATTAAGGTCTGCCTTTGTGATTGTTTCAAAATCAACATGACTATAATGGACCAATCTATAAAGTTACACATTTAAAATGTAATATTGTATTCTAGAGTGTGAATAAATTCTACTTTTTACATGTGTAAATAGTGATCTTTATCTTTGTTTTCAGGTCTGAGGAAGTCAGTGTCAATGCTTTTTAAATTCAACATTTCTGCATGAATGCTTGTTTGTTTGTTTGAATGATGTTGAACACCACTTTTAGCAATTTTTAGATATATCATGGCGTCCAGTTTTTATTGGAGAGGAATCCGGAGTTCTCGGAGAAAACCCACGACCCTTGGAAGGAAAACTGGCAGTCTTTTCAATAAAGATTGGATCAGAGTACAACTACCTGTAATGATGCTCGAACCCGCAACCGCAGTGTTGACAGACTATGTGAGCAATAGTAGACCAACTACCTTAACCACTCGGCCAGCGGAGCCCCCTGAATGATTGCATGACATTGTCAAAATTTTTGTAATTTGTTTATCTCTGTTTCTTACATACATGTACAAATAGATCATTGTAGTATAATATGGGAAGTACAAATGTTTCGACAATAGGTCAGAGTTCAAATTCCACTGAGGATCAATTTAGTTAAGTGTATTAATGTTTGAAGTGCGGTATTTAATTCTTGCATAGTATTAACAATATATTCGCAAACTATATTTTAGGGGTACATTTGTACAAGCATATGATTGTATTTAATAATTATTATTAGTTTTTGTGGAAAGGCTATGGGTGATTTTGTTCTTAATTATAGTTTGTTTGTTTATGTGGAAAAGGGGGTAAAGAGTGATCTGCTCTTAATAACCTTTATTTGATTCTTTGGAAAGGGGGTATTTTGTTTTGAATTATTCATATTTTGGAAAAATGGGGTGATTTAGTATTAAATTATTATTATTTGTAAGTTTTGAGAAAAGATTAATAGGTTCTTTCATACGTTTTTGGGAAAGACCGGATGATCTTTCACGAGTGATAGAAATTTTATGTCTTTTCGCCAGTGGAGCGCAGCGGAACGAGCCAAAAGACATAAAAATTTCTATCACAAAAATAAGCCAAAAAACATAAAAATTTCTATCACGAAAATAAAATTTCTATTTACGCTGGACGTAAAACAAACTTCTTATCGAGAAATCATTCATCAAACATTGCCTCCTATATATCATTGTGACCAAACCATCAAGTGTGTCACGGACAAGCCTATTTTTAATGAATGTGATACAATAAAATAATGACTTACTCAGAACTTCCGGTATCAAGCTCAGCAGCTGTAATGCTTTTTCTCCTATTACATTTCCCTTTATACCACCGTCAAAAATTATATGGGATTCGAAATGTCGGTTTCCACTTTGCTTAGCAGCATTCATTTTAGATAAAGATTCTAATAGTTGCTTCATCTCCTCTCTTGTCTGAAAAGAAAAGTGAGAATCACTAATATTTATTCTGTATGTATTTATGTAAGTTGTGATTTAATGTCAAATAAAAGTTCATTAATTAGGAACTAACATTTGTAAATGTGAATGAAAAGATCACAATTAGAATGTATGAACCCTTAAACTGGCAAATAGACCAGTTACATGTGAGAAAGTTAAATTCTAAGGTTTTTCTTTTTTTAAGTCGTAAATAGCCTAAGCCGGATTTTGGTATAACGGTTTGGGGGTTAATTTTGATTTAATTATTTGGACTTTAATATTGTTAAATTTGAGCGCCACTGATGAGTCTCATAGCACAGACGAAACCGTTCTTTATAAGAATGTCTTTTGTTACTTCTCGTTGAACTTTAGCGGTGTTTTGTAAAAAAATATATGAATAATACCGAGAAGGATTAGCTTTCTGCTGATTAGGATACAGTTAGGGGGTGCAAGTAGCTAAAACAGCGGTAAGTAATACCTCTCGATACATTGTTGTACAGATATAGACTTTTGTTCGTTTTACTCGGTCCTCTGGATTTTCATGTGTGTTGTCCATTAGTACACTACGTCTGTCCAACAACATCCACTGGTCCTGAAGTAAACTGTTGTACAACGGCATCCAGAATAACTAACAAATATAGATTCAAAATTGATGATTTAATGGTGAATGTACGGGTGTTCCTTTGATACAAATAAATTAACCCTTTAAAATTATTATATTTAATTTAATATAGGTTGTCATCAACTTTCAAGTGTAAGTGTTGATAGTCAGTCTGTATTTAAAATGACAAAATAACAATCAAGTATTTTGATTTATCAAATTAGTTCAAATCAAAGTACTTGTAATATTTTTAATGTGACATTTTCTATAATGATGTTATGGCACCACTGGATACAATATTTATTTGTATAGCAATACTGAATTGTCTTGAAAAAAGAGCATGTTGAATTATTTAGTCAGCTTTGGTTCATTGTATAATGAATGGGCTAACGTCGTATTTCTTCGTTCAATGTATTTTTCTGTTCTTATGTTTTGTTTTATCCAACAAATATTGTAACATGCACGGGTAGACGAATCCAAACACTTTGAATATTAGGAAGTATTACACAATAATAGTAGATCTTCATTAATTTTATTAAACTTTTATCAGGAAATATTTAGCATGTGGTCCTTAATATTTCTGATATATATAGGTCGATGTCAATGAAGATTATTTCGGCACCTATCATCTATAATTCTTTTTATGCGAGATGACCAAAATATTGATGAGTCTCAATATCATCATGACTGATATTAATAAACCTTGTTTTTGTTATTACAAGAGGATTTATGTTACTTTTTTGAATATAGTTTTACGCCATTGTTGTTAAGAACTGTTATGCCCGTTGCTAGGGACAAAATGCCACTTCCGGTCATGAAATGACATATTTCAATAAAGTATGCATGCTGATTATAAAAGTATATGGTTGCTAAGAACTTTTTATATGATTTACCTTGTTGCTATGGTATGACGACCTATGACATTGGCTCAAATTGAAGCTCTTATCCTACTGATCACTTAAAACTTATATGTTTACTATGTTATCTCTAACAATTTTCAAATTGTTAGCAACAAACCAATTAACCGAAATAAGTCAAGAGCTCTACCACGAAAACGGTTCATCGCACAGTTTTTGGCCAAATCTATCAAACGAAAGTCTCGATAAGAGGATGTATATTTCCATTTATTGTCTGCTTCTATCCTTTGTGGTTTTTTTTAGTAATAGTACTAACAAGACCAAAGGTGACCTTCGAACAGACTTTTGACCTTTGACCCTGACTTTTTAAAATATAATATATGTCATTGAGGATCAATGGTGGTGGTCCCAAGTCTCTAGGACTTACGAGTTGCGACAATTTTCTGCTAAAAAATGAAATCATCGCCATAGGTCAGCCGACATTTTGTAAAACTTCAGATTTTGAGAATCGGTTATGTTTCTGAGTTAATCTGCTAACGAGGGTTTTCGGTGTTTGCGTGACCTGAGTCATCTGCCAGTATGACTGATTAATGGTACCAAGTATCGAGATGATCTGGTAGCTACACTTTTTGCAAATGACGGCGAAAAAATAAAAAAAAAATAACATTCAGAAGAAAGGTAAAAAGTGTTACCACTGCAGTGCTAAAGACATTAAATACAGTAAGGTTTTTAACTACGCAAGACCTTAATGATTTAGCTAAAACATACATGTTTGTTACGTCCACTCATAACTTGGCAACTTTGAAAACAATTAAATACGCGTGCAAACTGCAGTTAAGTTACTATAAACATTTACGACATTTATTCCGCGAAATTTCATGACCGAGCTGTCTGTATCTTGCGATTCTGTAAATTTATTTTGTGCGTCAAGTGCTGTTCTTGAATATTAATGTGCAAATAACATTACCTTGATTCTTTTCTGTAAGACAAATGTTGATGTCTGAATTGCGTACAAACCGGCTGATAAGACTTGAGCTATCCACAGCAAACACAAAGCAGGTAACAAAAATTCTAAATCCTTAGTAGAGTCATAACATATAGATTCATCAAGATAAGGGTTTTTTGCGTTTATAAAGTACATTTCCTTACAAGTGCTTTGAATGTATAACAGTATAAAAGTCACTGGTGTTGACAAGATAAGCGGTATCGCAAAACCTCCAACAGTCATTTGTGTTCTTAATGCATAAAGTCCGAGTGTATATCCAAATAAGCCGGTTATTATGTTGAACAGAAAGAAGTAAGTTTGTCGTCCGTAGTTTGTTGCAATATCGAAACTAAGTGACCATCCTTCGGTTATCTGTGTGATAGACTGTGATACCGATCCTTCAATTACATCCTGCAGAATAAAGGACCAAAATAAAATTGATAACATTTTTGTTAATGACGCAATGATCATGAGTTTGTATGAATATCTCTCGCTGGTTTCCACGTGATTGTCTTCGTCATTGTCGTTGCCCTCACTGTTAACACTGTTGACTCCTTGTCCGGTCGACATATCTTCATATTCCAGACGATCTGTTCTTTGCCAAATGTCCGATTGATTTTGATTCCCTTCCGGCACTAAAATAATTTTCTTATGCAGCCATGGCAACCATGCTATTGAAAGGCAAGTGATTGCAACAAAAACATGCCACATGTTGCTAATCGGAATTTTATCTTTTTTGTAAATGACGTATGTTGTCAGACCGAAACCTGCTACCACCGAGATGGCAGAAAGAATGAAGCTTATTTTCTTTCTAATGTTGTCATTACTACTACCTCGAATATATGCCACAATTTTAGAAAATATATGTCCTAGAAAAACACTGTCCATTAATAACGTAACAACTGCAATTTCATTGGTTTTTAGAATCTTTAAGGCGAATATGCATAGTCCAAGTGACTCAAGAAAACTTACCGCCATACACTGCAAAGACAAAAATATGTTTAGGATATTTTACGAAAAATCTTCTAGTGTCATAATTTTTTGTCTATTTAAAAAAGTCGCATACGAATCAATTTATAGTATACCTACTTTGGATGATTTTAATCAACGAAACACAATTTTGAGATTTAGATACTTTGCTGTTTTGATGAGTTTTATCTTTTGGGACGTTGTATGTCATTGCAATTTCAATTTGTGGCTTTCCATTAATCAAGAAAGCACTTAAATTATTATTTGGCGAATTTTCAGGGAGCTTGTGATTTTGCCCTATTTCCAAAAATCTTCTTAAATCAAGATTGTTTTCCTCAGATTTAAATTTTCGAGCAAATTTATCGTTTCATTTTTGAGTTGAGGATAAGTTGAGAAACTTCTCAACTTCAAATGTTTGATAAAACCATGCCTTGGAGGTATTAAAAAAAGTCTAATCAGAGACGTTATCCATATTTAACAATTATATTTTGTATTTTACAAATATCTCGTTCTTTTCTTGTGGTTTTTGCCGAACAACGTTTCCTTACTTTATTTTATGTTACTCATTTTCACTCTGTAATACTTTAAATATAATTGGTATAAATGAAACAAGTAGCATCGGTCGACATATGGTTAAAATAGTTAGTCATCTACAATTGATCAAGTGGTTTGTAAACACTGAAATTCCGGGGTTCGAGTCACACTGAGGGCAGGGTGTGCTCGACTTCAATCTCATTTGACAAGGCTTGCCAGTTTTCCTATCGATAGTCGGTGGTTTTCTCTGGGTACTCTGGCTTTCACTACATAAAAACGCCATGATATAGCTGAAAAATTGATGAAGGTGGTGATAAACAGATTTATACAAACTAACAAACAATATAAATGAAACTTTTGTATATGATAGCATGCCGAGAAACATCATTAATTTTTACAGGATATAAGCAATGCGTTATACGCTTATAATAACATAATTTTATATATGCCAAGTGAACTACTTGTAACCAAAACAAGCGAAATGTTTTGCTTTGGGGTTATACACAACAAACAAACTTCCGATCTGGACAAATAGTTGATTTTGCAGCAGTTAATTTTGTGGTTGGAGCACATTTTTTCTATTCGTCCAATCATGTCGATTAATTGTCACGCTTTGTTCCTCGTGCGATTCAAGCCCTACAAATATTCTCTGAAAAAAAGTTAGTTTACATTATATTCCTTCTTACTCTATAGAAAATGGCTTGCCGGGACACTGTAGCATCAGACTGTATAATTTATAACACTAAGGCCCATTTCTCGTGTTTCAGTCCTTAATATGTTTTATCCAAATCAAATATCTTTGCTTACATTCATCGTCATTAAACATGTATCTCGTTAATAAGACAACTTTTTGTCTAAAATATTCACGAGATGTCAGATTTTGTTTACTTTCAAATTGATATCAGACAAGACAAAATTCTGCACTAAAAACTCATCGTATTAGTATTGTTATGTCTAAAAATTAGAGATATATATAAAAAATAAAAAATAAAAAATATATATTATGTTGTTAGAACAGCTTCTAGAAAATATATGTAAAATTATTGTATGCATGCAAATGTAATACGCTTTTATCATGCTGCATGCAAGTTTTTTCTGTGATGACTACATCTCAACTTGAATGTAGATGTTAGTAATATATGTACGACTTTGGATAGCTAGAAAAAAAAACAATATCGCAAAACCACAATTGATCCTAAGCCTGTCGTGCCGGTAGAAATTGTAACCTGTGTTTAAGATTGTTCAACAATTATCCTCGTTTAACTCCTAAATCTTTTTTTCCAATTGTACTAAGACATGTTTGTTATATTTTTGGTTTAGTGGTAACAAAAGCCTAAGTTCTGTTTATTAAACGAAATAATGTTCTAAGCTTTACAATCGAAGACTCAAGTTCAATTTAAAACTAGACGTACGTTTTTGTTCAGATATCTACTACCGGATTAAAAATAATCACACTTCAACGAAAATTATTATTATTATTCATTACCTTATTAAAAAGAAATCATCCACGACTCCGCCACCAGTCATATATTGTTTTTCAGTGAATTGTAACATACACTCTCAAAAGATGAATTTTCTTATAACGCATTTAATGGTTGGTATTCCTGATATAAGCATGCTAAGTTATAACATATTTATTAGCTTCTTTTAAAATTGAAACCTTAACTATGTATAAACAACTATGAAAAATAACGTGTATTTACTAAAGGCAATTACGAATAAGGCGTTGTTTTAGTTACTGCCCTATTTTAGTCTACCTACATTTACCTACCAGAATAGCTTTTGTTTTAGTCGGCCATTTTTTGTCCTTTCTTAAAAAACTAGTCCACATAAACCGGACAAAGTTTATAAAATTTGGAATAATAAGTATTAATATTATTAATGTGTAACTCATACAGCACTCTTTGCCATCTGTTTTATTAGAGTCTCCTTGGTTACTGAAGCAGCTTCCGGTCTTATTAAGCTTGGCTGCTAATCCAATAAAACTGAGTTTACTTGTAACCAAACAAAATAGAAATAGTCCACCGAAAGTGATAGTAACAAGCCATTTAGTACAAACAACACATTTAGAAGGTTTTTCTATCTCTGAACTATTTTGGTTGTATATTCGGTCGATCTTAGATATTCCGGAGGCTGAGAGAAGAGATCCGTTTACGGAAGTGCTTGTTTGTGTAGATGATGCTGATGTTATTGTATCGGAAAAGCTGCTCCCTGTCGATCCCATGGACCCAGAATTGTCTTGTCTTTTCATTGCTTGTTGACCTTCTCCTATAACAAATATGAAAACTACAACAGCGTTTGAATACATATACCGGGTATATGAAACTGCTATTTATTATGGGACAATAAGTATGCCATAGTCCATCTTTAGCAGTCACGATCATCGTATCAAATGTGGAAAGAGGAGAAATTCTGTGCTTATTTAAACAAGGATTAGTATTACCGACAAAAATTGAAGAATAAAGTATGTCAATGGATGCAGGTAAAGTATGCGCAGTAAAGGCAGTAAAAACTCGACGTTGGAAGATTTGTTTAGCTATTATATGTCAGAGAACAATATTACCTTTAACAACCAATTAAGGATAGTGGTAATATTGTAGAACTGGATGTATGAGGCTGATTTCCATGATGGTTTATTAAAGAAAAAACGTTAACAATGACTTTTTACTTTTCTATACACAGAAGATGTCTTATCACTGAACAAATCTGTGTTCTGAGACTACGTCAGTTTTACCTATCAAAGGCATCTTGAGATTCAGACACTAACGATTCGACGATTCAACAAGTCAGCCTTATACTTATATCTTCTCAAAATAAATTCAATCGTATATAATAAGTTCAATTCCCCGTTATTCGCTTCAGTTTAACAATGAGTAAGTAAGTAGTGAATAACGTGATGAGTGTCTAATCAGAGGACTGCTTATTTGTGTGTCTTTCCTCATTACGTATGTGGCACAGTAATATAGTTTTCAATACTCGTTGACTGTTCGGCTTTCTTACGTTTTACTTATGAACAAAGCAGTTTTAAGTAATTTAAATGCAAATTCCTTGGGCAGAAAAATAAACGAATAAAATACCAAACTAAATACACAAACAAAAACATAAAAATACAGTCAATTGGTAACAAACTTACAGTACTAAATATCTTATAAAGAAAAGAAAAGAGAAAAATCTGGGCGTGAAATGTTTTCATTAAGGGTCATCAGTTTCTGATTCCCTTTGACAAGTGTTTTGTTTCTTTTTTTAGATACATTTACGAATCGTGGATAAGTGATGGCGCAAAATAAATATGCAGAAATGTGTCTTGTAAAATTCTATATCAAATAAATGAACCATTGTTTTTATTATACAGTCTAACCCTTATATTTGACCACAAATTTAAAGTTTGCAATAAAACGGTCTATAAGGAAATATATATGCATATACAAGATATTTACCGTTGGAAAAACTACGCAGTACGGCCATTGAATAAAGGAAGGAATAAAAAGGAAAACAAAAATATATCAGAAGCAACATGAATGTCTTCTTTTTAAGATAAGTAGGTTCTTCCATACGTTTGCGGGACAGACCGGTTGATCTTTCACTAGTGATAAAAATTTTATGTCTTTTCGCGAGTGGAGCGCAGCTGAACGAGCCAAAAGACATAAACATTTATATCACGTCTGAAAGATCACACTGGTTTTCCCAAAAGCGAATGAAAGTACCTATTTCTTCCGTAAACCAACAACTATCACATCACTATATCCTATAGACTCTCCATTGTTTTACACTCCATTGTCTCTGAGATCCAATCAAAACGCCGGAAACAAGAACGTTGTTATGCTTCCATAACAACGTTCTTGTTTCTGGCGTATTTTATTGGATGACGCAGCGACTACAAATGTGTGCGCGTGAGCTCATCGTACTGGGTTATCTGCACCAGAAATCGGCCACTTACGGAAAAATTTGCAAGACAACACAATTTAACACGGTATTAGACAAATATTCAAACAGAAGTAATCTTTACTACACTCATTCATTAATATATTTATACGAGGGGAGTGTTCTGAGATAGCCTTGCGTAAAAAGGTCACATGAAGGGCATCTCTTCGATGTACAGGTAAATGATCGTTGACGGTGTGACAATATAGTTGCAACCTACCTATGAAATAATACTTAAAATGTAAATAAACAGATTCAGCCCTGGAATGAGTACACATGTAAAAACATAGATACAGGCATGACATAAATTATGAGTCGTTAAGCTATTGAAAAAAATGTACAAAATTTTGCAATTTACACTTATTTGCAATGCTGGATGTTTAAGTAATTACCGGCTAATACGACTCCTATACATACTGCAACCCGTTTTAACAGTTTAAAAGTTGGATGAAGAACAAAGAAGTACTATTATTATTTGTTTGTACATTTTTGAAAAAAGTATATGCTGTTTCAAAATTTTTTCTAGTGTTCGTGACATATAGTTGTAACAAGGTCAAAAAATTTTTTAAATTGTAATACAAAAGTGGTTGTATCAATTCTTAAAAAAATAAATACTGTATGATAACTAAATTTCGTTTAGTTTTTCTCTTTACTCATATAATGTTGTTTCCTAAATTGATTTCAAATTATGATTTTACCTGTACAGGTAAGAATCTTTACCTTGTTTTGTTCAATGTCAAATATGTTTGGAGGCCCAATACAGTTATTTTGCGATTTTCTGTGTTCTTTATTTATAAGGTATCAAAGCTAAATCACAATAAACTCACGGCGTCCTATAACTACACATATTTGATATAAATTAACTTTTGAACTTGAGGGCTAGATCAAAGGTCAAGATGTATTAGGCAAACAGTTATTTACACCTAAGGTATAAACACATTGGTTGATTGATTGATTAAATAGTTAATTGACCAAACCTGTACCATAATAATTGAATGACGTATTTAGTTTTCAGTATTTTACCGTTGATACAGTTTTACCAGCTACTTGTCTAGGATGGGTGCCTCACCTGGACAATCCTTTTTTATTTACCTAGTTTTAATTATTTCAATCAAATTAATCAGCAGAAATTAGCCAACTGACATTATATACGAAATATGCCTGAGAACTTGAACAAAGTGTGTTGCTATTGGGCATTTTGTATCAAGTAGTAAAACCTATAATAATAATTGTGTCTGTGCTTTTGCGTGAAGTGCAATGATATAACCTTCGCTAGAATCTAATGTTTATTTAAGGATTTGTGTAGGAAAAGTACAACGCCCCTTCAACACAACGCAATTATATATATGTATATATGATTTTCTGTTTGCTTCTGTTTTAATTAACAAATATAGTCTATAAGCAAGATATTTCGAAACGAGTCCGTTATAAAAACAAAAACAAACAAAAATATAATCTTGATATGTACATTTAATTATTTAAATATTTGCACAGTGCAGAAATTGCATCCTGACTGTTTACGTAAGTTTCTATAAACATCATTATCTAGTTCTTTACTTTAAATGAAAACATTAACTTAGTCAATTATTATTTAAACAACGCCTCAGAGATTCTTCTATCGCGACAAAAATTTGAGCTGAATAGAAATCTGTCTATAAATTTGAATGGTTTGTGCGTGTTAATTTATGCAGTATATCGTATTTGTATCCTGCCGAAGGTAAAGGTTAAAGCTGGATTAAACATACTACTAGTCTGTACAGTATGTTTCAAACAAGGCAAATGTAGCTTTTAAATGTTTAAAAGTTTTAAAACATTTAGTACAAGTATGAGATAAATAACCAAAATTTCAGCAAGATTAATTTATACTTATATTTGTTTGATAAATAATGACAAATCCATTTATATTTGAAAAACGGGGACAAAACAAATATATGCAAATAAACAACAACACCTTATATGCAAATAAGAAAGCATAGTACCCTTTCCTCATAAAATAACAGACATTTGTACCCATTTACTTACCGAAATTACATGCTAAATCCATGTGTACATCCATGTGAAGACATACCCTTGATTTATTTACAGACGATCGTATATAAGTTTTATATACATATCGTATATCTAGTAAGTATACGAGTAGACGGTAAAAGACATTTTTGTATGAGGGTAATGCTATAGGAGAATGCAATGCTCAGCAGAGCGTTTGCCTATATGAAGTCTTTAAAAATATTTTCATCAACAATAAACGAATGTTATATCTATTCTGCAAATGAAGAATTTCGTGTGATTATTTTTATGTTTTTATTTCAGCATATTATTAATATTTGTGAGCCTCAACCGAATTTATCCGTGGGCGTGGCCTAAAGCATGATTCAATAGTAAAAAACCTCCTCACGTTTGTTTGACAATCGGCAGATTCCTCAATGCATGACATACAAAACCAAGGTTAATGCGTATACAATAATATAGTAAAAACTAATAATAGTTACTTCCTGGTTGAATAAGCATATATACTTTTTATGCATCCATATGACTGCATAGCTAAAATACAATTTAGTAGTTGTATACTTGTCACAAGTACATGTAACTGTTACTTTTGTTTTGCAAAAAAAAAATACTATATACCAAACATTCCTTAATAAAGTTACTACTTTAATTTTGAGTTTTTCCAAATGAGAAAATTATTTTTATACTACCTGTCACTCTTCTCCTTTTCATTTCTTGGCTATGAAATAATTAGTATATACACACATTTCCTATACATTAAATATCCTCTATGTAGGAATGCTGGTCCACAGCAAAAATATATAATTGACATTTGGCAACTCTAGCAAGCCGTTAAGCAATCATGTAATCAGAAGATGACAAACTTAGGTTTATAAATATTAATACGTTAAATAGATAAGGAGTCACACATTTTATTCTAGAAAAACAATAATGCATTTGTACCAAAAAAGAAGACAAAAGAATCCACTATTGCAATGCTAATTAGAATATTAGCTGATTAACAAAAGCGGATCTGTTTAAAAAAATGTTTTTAATAGACAACAGGGATGTTAAAAAAATATTCATAAGTACACAAACCAGACAAGCCATTTTTATATCCTTACAGAATATCCCACCGGAAAGTAATTTATTTAGCAATGCAATCAATCAATCAATCAATCATTAATTCATGTAAAAATTTGCAATACAAGAAATAACTGAACAATTTCATTGTGTTATCTATTCTTATTATCATAATAAAAATAGTACACATTAAGTGGCTTTTGGCTACAGTTGTCTGTCACTATATCTTTTGTTTAATTTACTGTAAAGATTTAAAACGGCATTAATATATAACATATATAATGCGTTAAGGAATGTGATGCAAATTTATATATGTTTGTTACTTGATAAGTAATTTCATACAATATCCTTGCGCTTTAAATTCGATCCATACAAACTCGTTTTAGTCTCAGGACAATACACGTTTATTTACTTTTGAATATGTGATGCATGTACATTGGTTTGTTGATTTTAATACCATGATTAATTTACAATGTGGTTCATTGTGATAATTGCGGAGTTAGCATTATATCGAATACGACAAATAATATTTTTTTCTTCATTTAACTTTCGAGTAGATTTTTTTTCATATTATGACAACGCAGTAAGGAAAAAAAATGTCAAAGCAGTACACATTTTTACAATATAAAACACTGTAAAAAGAAATGAGGTGCAATTTAACACTAAATTATAGTCCATACATTTTTTAAGTATCTAATAAGTTAATCTAACAATGAAAACTCGTAGTTCAAAGAGCTATATGCAAATTCAAATACTCTTGCACAAGGCTATAGACCGTTTCCCCTCTTTTTCCGGTGGCAGTGGTTCCAGAAGATGTATAGCAACTACAGCAATGGTCCTGACTTGGTACAGGCAATTCAAAATAAATGGTTGTTAGACCAGGTTTCATCGCATGCTAAAACTCCCTACCATTACTGTAGTATATGAATCGGTTTGTTGATGAAAATTGAAGGGTTATCATAAATCGTACATGACATCGATTTTGCTGTGCTTCTTTTTTCGTGGTCTGGCTCACTCTTACATTAAAAGCTAGGCATTATATCTAAAAGTCGCTAAAATTAATGTAATATATATATCAATGATATGTCTTTGCTAAGCAATCACAGCCGTATGGTACAGTTCAAATAACATATAACTTTCATTTTCCGACTTGTCTTAAGTCTTTGTATGAGACCTTATATATTCATTCATTTTCCATCGGATTCAATTATTTGCCCAGGTGAAAAGCAGCTTTTAAAGCGCATACAATATAACGACAAAACACTTACAACGTAATCTCGTCATATTATAGCTCTTAAATAGATTTTTAATATTATTACTATAAGATATAAAATCTGTCAAAATGAAATTACAACCTTCACTTTTAATATGACCTGTAAAACATGTAACAGGCTCCTTTAAAGTATAATGTTTATATAATCATCACGTTTTATATCCTGTAATTTTCTCGAAATCAGACGTATGAGTGACTTACATTTATCATGTGTTTTAAAACTGATATGAATTTTAAATTTGATACAATTATTTAAAATAACTTAAACTTCAACAGTAAATTGTCCAAGTTGAAAATAGTTTTTTTTCATGCAACATGCGGGACTAGTATATTATTTTTGTTCAAAAATAAGAATTTTTTTCATAAGTACCTATGTTAGTTTGTAATTAAACGACAACTTGATGTATTCAAAATAATAACATTTATCCACAATTTTACTCGTATGTTTAATAACAGTTTATCAAGACGATAACATATAACCCCCGGCAAAAAGGTGTTTTTCTTTGTTTTCACTAACAGATAGTACATGTATCTCCACCTTTTCATCAACTAAATATGATGCTGGCCGTATGACATCGTTACTTCGAAATTAGAGTAATTATTAAAAGATAATCAAGTTACATTGTTATAAAAAATACACTGCAATAAAATCACTTCAAAGGGACACATTATCTTCTATTACCTGTGGTGATTGCAATTAAGATTTAATGTCTCTTACTAGTACAACTTTGCACCTCAGGTAGCTACACGTAAATGATACGTATCCATAAAATAAAGAACACATTTTATACATAGTAACAATCATTACAACAAAATTACGTTTTCGTATTTTCAACTTACTTTGTAGTGCATTACGATTCACGCATCTCTTGCTTATTTGTAAATTTTATTTTATATTGAAATATGGTTGGAATACAAAATGCATCTATGGTCTTGTATTATTAAAGTGCTGTGAAGAAATATTCAAATACTGTGCAACTAGAAACTAACTAAAAAGTGTGTGCTCGACTTCATCTCTTTTTTCTTGCCGAAAAGTGTGGGGCTTCCACCAGGTTCTCGCGGTTCCTTCTCCATTTCAAATTTGACCCACCTCCCTTGCCGAAAAGTGCTGAAAGTGGCTTATAACTTCAAACAAGAAGTTATTTGTTAGATAATGAAGAACCTTAACTCATGGCAAAAATAAGTTCAAATATTTTTAGTTTTAAGTGGATTAAGAACGCATTAAACTGTTTAAAGACATTATGGTGATTTGACGTCTTGGGTTTTGCTGATTCAGAGCTACTTACAATCTTTAAAAAAAAAATGTTCGTCTCACTAAAATCACAGTACATTACTGTTATTTTTTTTAATGTTGATTGATTAGCTGAGATGTTATCTAACTTAATCCTCTATGTTATAAATGCTTACGCATTGTTTCGTGCGTGATAATGTACGGTGAAAAAAATGGTGCACTCGATTTGAATTCAAGTTTGTCAGGTACTTGTTCTGGGTAGGTGATTCTCTCTTTCGTCTTGTGTACAGATTTTGAGCGTTCGATTTTAAAGCTAGTTTGGTATACTTTAGATTATCAAGAAATATGAACCTTCACAAGCTAGACGTTTTTCCGATATTTACAAGAGGGAAGAAATAACGTCTAGCTAAAGACACTTCATATAAATTCATAACTGCAGGTGAATGCATTACATTATAAAGTTGATGCATCTGAATCGTTATCTTGGATGATCGCGCAAAAATTACACGTCATTTAATATACAAATGTGTCATTCTTTACGATTGGTAACTTCCCGCGGCAACGCACACTTATTTACCACCTAATACATAAAAGCAATC
Source organism: Limnoperna fortunei (assembly GCA_944474755.1). NCBI lineage: Eukaryota > Metazoa > Mollusca > Bivalvia > Mytilida > Modiolidae > Limnoperna > Limnoperna fortunei. The sequence continues at coordinate 31,948,446 of OX104123.1, forward strand.
ATTAAATGTAGATAAGAAGACAAAAATAATTTTAAAAACAAAATAATTTTGAAGTTTAACAGTTTTGTACAAAAAAAAACGCTTCTGTGAATATAGTTAACGATCTTTTTAAAATTTTAAAAAGAGATGTCAGTAATATTATTGAATAAAAATATAGTTTAAAGAATATACTAGTATAGCTGAATATATGAATATTTGCTTGATTGATTGACGTCCACCAAGAAAAATTTTAGCTTATATTCGGGACCTATGAATATTTGAATTTACATATAATCAAAGTACACATTTAATGATAGGGAACTAAGATTTATGTTGAATCAATTTACGCGCAGCACAAAACAGGAAGGTACACAAACGGCGACAGAAAAAATTTAATCATAGTATTTTTTGTTAGAAAACCGCAACAATGCTACTATTTGTAAACGACTGCCGCATTTAAGTAAGGCACGAACTTAAGGAAATGTATAGGAGTTCCTGCTGCAGAAACGCTCTTTCTTAAGATCTAGAGTGTATATGAATAAAATGATTGGCGCATACGCATGTTACAAGATATAGACAGGATTGTTTAACTTTGTCGCCTTTTTCAAGCGTATGACTGTAAACGCTTAAATTATTTAGAAATGTAGATACGGTTTAAGTTATTTTTTTTTAAATTTATTTAAAACATAGGTCACAATAATGTTATTGATCAATGACGTTCATAACAAAATAAATACCGTGATATGAGAATGCTTAAATTTACGCAAATGAGTGTGCTCCGTTATCAGTTATTATGAATTTAGGAAAACTAGTAAATACCTTCAATAATAAAGTAAAAGACTGAAAAAAAACATTTATACCAAGAATAATCATTAAACCATGCATTTACGGTATAGGAAACGATGCACCATACGATATACCATGCGATAAACGAAACGTTACACGATACGATATACCAAACGATAGACGAAATGATCTATCTCACCGTTTCCATCGTATATCGTATTGTATATCGTTTCGTGCATCGTGCGTACATCGTTCGTATGTCGTGCGTATGATTAGTGTTTCTATGTTCTATGCACGATATTTTGATATATTACATATGGAATATAGGACATTTTGTTTGTGATACAGACTTTATCACGGGCAGTATCAGGTTAGCCCGTAGGGATCTGTGAAAAACGGTTTGCTACGTCATTTAGCGTCAACGTCATTCAATCGGAATGTGGCCTGATAAATGGACGTGTTTTTTCAATGATCCTCTGTAATGCGAGTCTTATTTTATCGTTTATGTAATAGTTTGTGAATGAGAATCTTTTAATTAACTCTTAATTATAATATGGGGTGTCAAATTTTGTGTTTAAATATTTTGCTATTTGACGAACCGTATTATTTCAAATTTATGTTGCTAAAACCCAACGTTTCTGACAGCTTTTCCAACTGATTGTCAGTTTCACTTTTTATTGTTTTCTATATTTTGTATTTCATATCATTATCATTTCTGGTAACTGTTTGGTGATGTGTTATTTTTAATTTTCCTGCCGTAATAATTCTTTTACAGTTTTGTGGTTTGTCTGATTAACCCCACAAAATGGTTATTTGCAAGTTCTTGTGGTGAATGAACAGGAATTCGGGATTGTCACTTGCTGTTCATGTTTGTGCAATTTGAAGAGTTTTGTTCAGATTATTTAAATTGTAGTATTGTAAACGGAAGGTAGCTGCGAAAACGGAGGTCTGGTGGTCGCGTTGTGTTCGTTTTCTTTGCCTTTGGGAGGGGGTGGTGTAGATCGTTTTTTATTTCATCCTGTTTCATGTTTGTTTATTTTTGAGTTAGTTACTGTGACATAATCATTGTTAGATTCCTCCGCAGCATGCTGACCCGATACATTCGGTGATAGATGCCAGTACGTTGATACTGACTTTATCTCATCAAAGGGAAAATGTACAAATTACCGATAAATTTATGAATAAAATTTTAACTTTGGAGATCTTACAACCAGGCTGTTTGTAATAGCTTAAAATGTTTAGTCTTTAGAATGTTGATAGTTTTTATTTAGTGTGAATGCAGATTTCACCTAGTACATGAATTAAATAGCAACACAACAACCATCAACGCATTTCCGTGGGATAAAACAGGTAATGTTCTTTGAATTGAATGTTTTTAGGTTCCACAAGGCAATCCTGAAAGCAGAAAGTAGTGGTAATTGAAGTAAGATTGCCATGTTAATGTTTGCGTTAACTATTTTCTTTTCAGATAATGCAAAAGATTGGTCCATTAGTAGCTGTTGTGCAACTGAAAAAAAATTGCCTCTTAGAAACTTAATATTCGTTATAATTGTCTTGAGCACCACATACGTCTTAGAAACAAGTTTATTCTAATCTTCTCTGTTCTATGATTTTCTAAGATTGTCGCACAATTTTAATATTTTGAGTCTCAAAATACATGTATTGTCCCTCCATTTCCTTTTCTGTTGGATTCTTCCTGTCCATGCTTTAACAGTTCCTTGTGTGACTTCTGATTATTGTTTGATATGTCCATATCATTTGAGTTTTCGTTTCCTTACTGAGGTCATAAGGCCCAATGGCTTGTTTTAGTTTTCACTTTCTTATTTGGAATATAATTTTTGTATGAATGCCAAGCTGTCTGTAGAAATAAATCATTTTGTGGACTGAATTCGTTAGATAATCTGTATAGTCCGCTACACCCTCTCATACAGTAATATGTTGATGATCATTGAGTGTTTTGAGTACATTCATTAAAATAAATAAATAAATGAAAAAAAAAACACAATTACGTCAAGAAATATTTGGGCTTGCGTGCCAAGACGTACCTCTTGTATTTGTCTTTCAAAGTTTTTAAAGCGGAAAAAGCGAGAAAGACAAAAAACGTGAAGGGGGAATCTTAGCACGTTTTTAATTTCGCGCTTTCAAGTTAGCATTATTTGTATGTATGTTTGAAGTTTGTTTAACACCATTTTCAGACATTATGTTAGTCTATATAATATGACGTCGAGCGTTTATAGGAAAGAGCTAGACTATCCACCGAAACCGACGACCTTCGACAGGAAAACTGGTACTCTTTGCAAATTTAGGGATGAGTCGAGCACACACTCTCGCTGTAAGTGTCGAACAGAGAACCTCGGTGATCAATAGCAGATTACTGCTACCTTATCCAATGTGGAGTTTGTTTTTATTATAAACGCCTTAAAAATCATTTGCTGTGGTTTTCCTATTGTGCCACAATTTCTAAGAATTCAGGGGTATACTAAAAAAGATTTACGACTAAAGTGAAAAGATCTATTATATATATATATTATTCACTATTTAATTGTTACACAGAATTTAATCTCTAATAAAGAATAAACTGCTAAACATGCTTGTATATAGATGCTTTTGAGTTAAAGATGCGAACATGTAAGCGTAAGATGAAAATCAATTCTGCTTTTTCGCACTTTAGCCGTCACAATTGGCTTATTTTACGATGTCTGTTATAGGCGTTCGATATTTAATGATACATAAGTATGAATGTTTTCCTTAAAATTCGGGAGTATTTGAAATTAGTTACTAGGGTTCACAGAGCTGCCCAGCACTTCCTCAGGTGGCGGATATGGGATACCCTCTCATTGGGGGTTTTCAGGTCATAATACGGAAAAGCCTGACGGCGGACCATAGTGGGTCACGCCCCTTGCACGATAAGGATCTCTTTTGTAGATTTCGAAAAAGATAAGGTTCAAAAAGGCAAATTTTTCCCCTACCCATACCACATAGTTTTCATGTGGAATTCAACATTTTTGCCTCTTGGTCCATATTTCTATAATTGATTGTTTTTTTTTACTTGTTTTCGTCCGAAATAAAGATTAAATACTGCTCGCTGGAAGAAAAGCAAACATCCAATAAACCAATCAATTAAATAAGTTATTATTCAAGTAAAAGAACGCTTTTTTAAAGGGCAAGTTTTGAAAAGGTGCTGTTTTATCGATATGACTGTAATAACAATGTTTAAACCGATCTTTATACACCTGGAGAATGAATGACGTTTTGTTCAAAAATTACTATTTCGTACTGAAAAACGTGTCTTATTGTAACACATTTTTGCGCTTAACTGCAGTATTCGCAGACTTTTCTCCCCGGCGTTATTGGGGCCTCTGTGGCTGATTGGTTAGTCATCAACTAGTTATCACATGCCTGTCAACGGGTTGCGAATTTTTTGAATGACTGCGGGTACGGTGTGCCCGTCTCCAACTGAATTGACGAAAAGGATTGTCGGTTTCAAACTTTACTCCGGCTTCCTCCCACCCCACCCCCAATAAAAACTGGATGCCGTGAAATAACTGAAATGTTGCCGAAACAATCCAGCGTAATTGTAAGTATACCTTTTTAACTACATTTATTGCATGTCAAAGAAAACAACAAGAATCGCTGTATATTTTAAAATATTTTCAACTTTTTGTTTAGTAAACAATGTGTTATGATTGACAATGCTTGTTCAAACAATTCAAAATTGCTTATACATAGCAGTTTTATAATTTAATTTTAAAATGTTGTAAACTAAATAAAACATGCCGTCATGCATTTAATTAACTAGTTTTGACAAACTGCATGCAAAATTGATTTCTGTCAAAAAGATGCCATGTCCTTTGCTAAATGTGAAATAAATCTGTTACTGTTTACAGGGCTCGACCCGCAAATATATCCTGCCTTAAAGAAATTTTCTCAATTATATAATATAAAGATAGTTTTGTGTTTGTTTATTTTATTTTTTAGAACGAGACATTTGTATTAACTATTGTTTTAAACACTTACGTTTATTTTATTATATATTTTATTATAAATGCATATATAATATACAAATGACGCATAATTCGTTTCATCTTCAAATTATTAATTAATAAGAATCCGTCAATAAACTGACCGATTTATGCATATAATTACCTGACGAATTCTGGATCGCACTGATTGGACTGATCGCTGGCGGTTACCAAGGTAATGACGGATTCATAATTTTGGACGGATGTTATCGTCATCAATCCGTCAGCGTTCCAAAATCCGTCAGCAATCAGTTATCAATCAGTCAAAGTGTTGCGTTTACGGGTGCAAGTACTGTACTGTTTGCAATTCTGACCATTAATCAGAATTATGTCAGTGTTGATGCCATTAGTGTACTTGGTCATAAGCATGGTCTTTTCGGCATTGATTTTCATGCCATATGGAGGAGCTGTCTGATACCGGTGTTTACCTTGTGAGATTTTTCTGCCTCTGCCAGAACGTCAGACATGATTTTTTCAAGAAAGATATTGCAGAGACTAGACATCTGCAACCTAACACCAACTGTGGTCGTAAGCCAGTCCCAGATGCTGCCGATAAAGTCGACTGCACTAGTGGCCATGGCATACGGCTTCTGTGAATTGGTTAAGTTGTACTACTTCATGGTTGACCCCGCTGTTTAGTGCTGTCAGGTCTTTAACCAATGGATACACTCTCTAACTTTTGTTGCTTTTTGAGGCATTCGGCTTCGTCCTAACATTGCTCCTTGATTCAGGTTTATCTTTTAAGTGCGTTTCTTGACTTGTCGGTTGACAGCTCTATAGTGTTTGCACCTTTTTTATTAAACATTCTTTTTCTTTATTACCCTCCACTTGTCACAAAGATCATCACAATGTCAGCAGTGATCCAGTGTTTTATAAGTGACCGATACTAGCCGTTTCGGTCCTGTGTGGTCAGCTCCGAGAAGAGTCAGTAATGCAAATTTGTTCTATCATTTCCTAAAATTACTCCAATATATTGTTTTTGTTAGTCAAACTGATTCGTTTACAGGCCTATTTGCTGATTTTCTTATGTGGAAACTGATGTAATCAACAGTCGTAATCACTTTCAATGTCTGGTCCTGGACAGATTCTCGCCTTTTAAACATGATGTAGTTAATTTGTTTGACGCATTCTTCGTGCCCTTATTCTAGATGTTTTGCCAAGGCTATATGTGTTTATCAGCTTTAGTTAAGTTTTCGGTCATCCTTCCTTTGGCACACTATTTTCCTTGCTCCTCTAAAATCTCTTTCTTAGGGATCGGGTCTAGGACTTCATTTGGTTACAAAAGTTTATATTTAGACGTCACTATCTTGTGATGGACATATACCTATAAGACGACAATGTTGAATAGGGTTGCTTTAAGACATATGATGATTAGCCTGCTGGAAACCCCTTGGACATATTTGTCCACTCTGCCATTAACATCCCAGAAATACAGTTTATCACCTAAGATTCCCCATCGAACTTTACAGATTCCTAAGATGGTTGAGTGGAATCTGTTCATCTCATGTGTCAATTCTTAAATCCTGCCAGCAGTGGAATATGTTCATCTCATGTCTCAATTCTTATATCCTGCCAGTCACTTCCTTGTTCGCACATTCCAAGTTATAGTTACGTTAATTCTAGTTAACTTTAGATGTCTGAGAGATGTTTTAAATTTAACAGCAATCACATTTGATTTAAAAAACTCTTGTAATATCAAGTGCTAATTTTTGTATGAGATATACAATTTAAATAAAAATTGTCAGGACATTTCATGAAAATATTGTCTTACTTTTATTTGCTATGGAGCGCTATTAGTACTGAAGTTTTGTGTAAGTAGAGTATATATTACATTGATTGATCGATTGATTGATTCATTCATTCAATGCTTTACGTCCAGCGAACGTAATTTCAGCTGTATTCAGGACGAGAAAAAGGTAACAATACATCGATTGGAAAAAGAAATAGGACATAGGGAACACAATGTTGGGTGAAACAAGAAACGTACGTAGTATGAGTAGGGGCGGAGAATTTAGCCTTTTGTAGCGGCTCCAATGAGCCTACTCTTTTTCGAAATCTACAAAGGGGTCTTCATGGTGAAAGGAGCGTGGCACTCTCCAAACACGTTACCCACTATGGTCTGCTTAATGGCTATCTTCATGATGCCTGACTAAAGTCTTTTTATCCGCCTTATGGGCACTTGATGGGCTGTTCTGTGGGAACAGCACCGGGAACCCTCCAATCATTGTCGCAGTATATATTCCAATAGATCAAATATCACAGGGAATAAGCGGATGAAATACTTATTTGTGATTTTCTAATCTTTTAAATGAGTTATTGGAACATTTGTACGTGAACTTTAAAAGTACGAACCCCACAACAGAATTTAACATATTTGAACATTAACAGTTGATATATTGTTTTAAGAAATAATTGCTAAATTAAAGGTTGTTTTATCATCTCACCGGCTTCACAATTGAAAAACAAATATATAAGGTAATGTATAAGTAAATAAAATACTCAATTTAACAGCACATTATGTTGCCGTACTTTAAAATTTTACAGCATTGTTTTAATTCGAACTTTGTTGGACCGTTAACATACATGTATATATAGCTACATGATGTTCAAGTGGTATTAATATATATTATATTATATTTTATAAAATTTATCAAGAATACACTAACTGACAGTACTTAACTGAGAGTTGTCGAAGTACTACTGACTGTTACGTAATTGAAAACAATGCGCAGATAAACTAAAATTACAATTATGTCATTAACAAAACGAATCAAATCCAAATATATCATTACGATCAAAAGACATTTTCAATGTTATTAAAAATTTTAAAAGTATATTCCAACAGTAATGAGCGAATCATTAATTGACCTTTATAATGCGTGTACTGCGCTTGGGTTATCAGTTCTTTTTCCTAAATTGTAAAAATGCAAATTGTAATAAACAATAATTTAAGTGTGTTTGACAAGTGTAGATAAATAGTGTAAATATACAGACGCCAATTAATCAACAATACAACTGAATTTTATGCATTGACATATCGAGAGCAAAATTAACTTCGAGACAACGAAGTTAAAATTAATATAAATTGTACTTTCCTAAAAATTTTATCGAGATAAGCGAAATATCGTGACAACCGACATCGACCCATCTGTGGAAGAATTCATTGTAGATATAGAAACAACGCCGGGATTTAAAAATTGTATCGACATAACCGAGGTAACGAGTCAAGGGAGTTTGAGACTAGATTTGAATGTTATTTCTATTTTTGGAAATAAATATATTTATCTTACAAAGTAAAATTGACAAGGTCAGTGTTACCCGTAAAGCACTCCAAAGTTAGATTAATAAATTATTATAAGGAAAGTATAAAGTTTCATCTGTTTTTATGTAACTAATGACAGTAACCGCACACCATAATATCTTTTGTATAATATGTTTACTTTGCGAAGACATTTATAAAATTAGAACTAAATATTGATTTTGTAAAGTAAATTCAACATTTCTTACACGAAACTCTTTAATATTAGTACAAATAAACAGTCTCTTTGACGTTTTGTACTTACAACAATTCAATAGCTAATGATATAGCTCGATTGTGTTATAACACTTACTTTGCGAGGGCCAAGTTGTTGAAATATTGTGACATAAATTATAAAATATTGTTAAATTGTTCACGTCCCTGAAGAAAGAGATGATCAGACTAATATTCATTTATTGGATGTCATATTTGTGTACAGTCTTGTGTCACATTTGATCGTTTAAATTTGTTCAAATGTTTTTTTACGCCACTTTCATCAATTTTGAAGATTTATCATTTTTTCTGATTTTTTTATGAATAAAGCCGAAGTCAATATTACCTGTAAAGCAATTCGAAGTTAGATTAAATATTGTCATTACACAAATTTCTAATGAAAGTATTTTGTTTCATCAGTTTTATGTAACTAACGACAGTACACACACACCTAATATCGTTTGTATCATATGTTGACTTTTACTTTTAAAAATAAACTACAAATAGTGATTTCGTCAATGTATAATCAGCATTTCTTACATGAAACTTAAAATTCAAAATAAACAGTTTTTTTACGTTTTGCAAACTACAACAATTCAATAGCTTAAGAAAAAGCTCGTGTCTGTCATAACAATGACAAAGTGAGGAGCCAAGTATTGTTACACGATTAATTATGACCTTCCACGTGAATATTGTTAAATTGTATTAAAAATCCCTGCAAAAGGAGATTATCAGACGAAAATGCATCATTTAGACATCATGCTTGTGGTTATATACTACCGCACAATTGTATTCTTTATTTACAGTTTTATTCGTTATAAATAGCTTTTGACCCCACTTTCATCATTTTTTAAGCTTTAGCATTTTTTACATTTTTTATTAATTAAGCCAAAGTTATATATAAAAACTCCGAAAATTCGACAGGAGACTCGTAGTGGCAAATTCTAAAATAAAACAAAAACTTCAGAGCTTTGTTATTCATTACAGCAACATTTTTTTACATATTTAATTATATTTAAGGATTACGTTTTGATTTATATCTAAGATTTGGTTTTATCTCAATGGTATCTGAAGTAGCTGGAACGACTGAGTTAGAACTTATAGTGAGGGTGTTATGATAAGGAACCTTTCTTGTTCAGAACAATACTCTACAAAAGTTTAGCATTCATAATTCTTTCTTACGACCTCTATTACTAATGCCTTAAGATTATAGTTGACTTTTATTTATCCCTTCGAATAAAGTGAGTTAACGTAAGAGTATTTATATATGAAAAATAGCTAAGAAAACCGACAACAAGAGTCAAAAGTCAAGGGACAGTTACAAATCCAGATATAGATAAATACAAAACAAAAACCAAAAACACTAAGATAGAAAGAGAGTATCCCGAACCCAATAAAAATCATGGGTGCACTCGGGTGCTCCGGACGAGTAAGCAGTGCCTGCCTATAATTAGACACCCGTCGAGTTACTCATCGTCATGTTTTGGGAAAAGTCAAATCCAGGAATAGGAATCACTACCTATGACTCAGCGAAAATGTCAGATCGTATTTGAGACACTGATCTCCTATAACGATCAATTGAGCCATGGTGACGACCATAGAGCTTCTGGAGAGATAACACCAGCCTAAGTGCAACAAACAATTGCTTGAGTAGTTTAGCAGTCAACAGCAGTGATCGGTCTAGATAATCGGAATACCTATCGCAGGATCTAGAATAACGTATAAGTTGTGAAATGTACACACCATACGCTGGAGCTGCTGGAATGTTGCTGTCGATGAACGTAAAGTTGACAATTGGAAAGTTGAAGTCATCACGTTTGTCGTAGAGTCTAGTTTATAATTTTCCTGGGTCAATTTCTAGAAGTAGGTCTAAGTAAGAGGCTGACCTCAGTGTATTGGTGGTATCTTTAATTTCAAACTCGCTAGGGTAAATTGAATGTAAATAGTCACCAAATTTAGCATTGTTGAGGGACAAAACATCATCAATATAGCGGAATGATAAATTAAAGGTTTTCTTTCTTTATCAGCAGGCCTTCTAGGAACTCAGCCTCATAATAGTAAAAAAACAGGTCGGCAATGTGAGGAGTACAATAAGTACCCATTGGAATACCAACAGTCTGTTGAAAAACCTGTCCCCCAAACATAACGTTATATATTATAACATTAGCAAACGAATATCAGGACTTTAATGCTTGATGTATAAAGTAGTCTGCAATATTGGCGGAGCGTTTCACTGCTCACACTGTGACGCGGTGTTGTCTAATTACTTTTGTCACTTGGTCGTGGTAGAAAACATCGAAGCGCCATTATTTAAGGGTAGAAAATTTTAGATTTGAGCCAAAGCCATATGCTACAATCATTTTCAACACTGCAGACCTTCAATATATTAACACCTGTTTACCCAGGTACTTTGTGCATCACAATTATAAAGCCTATAAAGAAATTTGCGTCAAATCAAGCTCGACTCTTTGTATTTTATTACAATTAATTCAAATAAGTACAATTACCTCCAATATCATTTTTTGTATCAACGAAAAACGAATGAAAGATATTTTTTTACCAATATCAACATTGTAATTGACATTTGATGCGATTTTGAATTAAATGTTAGTGAAGAAACACGTTTTTAAATCCTGCTATTATTTATGTTTTGTGTTTAATAAAATTCGGCTCAGGACAATTGTTAAAGAAATTTCGAACAATTTACCAAAAGAGGAAAGAAGGTGAATTTTGTTTTCATACCTTACTACTACAAGCATTACCTGAAAATAGTTTTCAGAAGCTCTAAGCTGTTGTCACCATTACTTAATTGTTCGTTGTTGGAAATTTGGAAGTATAATCACCTAGGTTTGCCGAGTTTCTTCAATGTTTTTCTCTGCATGGATTTGGCGTTTATCTTGACGCGACCATGCTTTCCTAAACGGGTGCATAAATAAATCTAGACACTACTTACTCGTACGGAACACATAAGTAAACCTAAGATTTTTATTTTGACTCGGTAATTCAATTTGTTTCTTTTTTGGTTTTCATTTAGTGACTTTCACACCCCTCTTTATTGTTTTTTGGTTGAATTACTTCAATATTGCAAACTTTATTACCTATACATTTACTAGCAGACCTGTAATATGTGTTTCCATCGGATAAACAAACAATTGATACAGCCGCAAATTGTTTTGTGTAAACACGCAGTAAATTTTAATTAAATCTATGTGATAATTACATCATATCAATTGCATAAGTATTGAACATGTTAGAAGCGTGTAGATAATAAATATATGTATGTGTATGATTAAACTCGTACTCTTGTAAAAACTGGACAATAATGGGAGGGTTCCTACTGCTTAACACGCATAGCGTCCCCATGCGGCAAATTGGACAGACTATTTCGTTTGGAACTATCAGGTTATAAGGACCGCGAATTTTGAAAAACAAAATTACCATGGAAGCCGTTTTAAAGAGTTAAAGTCTCCGCCCCTACCCAACACATCATACTTTTACAGTAGAAGTCAAAACTGTGATTTCACTGACCCATCCTTGTTCAATGTAATAATTGTTTGCTAATTTGCTCTTGTCCTAAATACAGCTAAAATATAGCTTGATGGACATTAAGCAAACATACCATCGATATATTAGTTGTGTTGTGTATTTGGCAACATAATAGTGTTCAAAAAATGATTCTGATATTAATAAATGTTTAAATAATATTGGTCTTTTGATATTAATGTCTTTGTACAATAAGGTATTTTTTCCGGTGAATACTTCAACATCGGTCATTATATCAAATCTACTTTCAAATAATATAATAATATAACACACACCCCAGGATGAAGAAGGTGAAATAAATAATAGGAATATGGTTACAGATAAATCGTATTGTCTTTATACGTAAATGTAAATATTTATATTTTAATATACAAAACGTAAATAAAACTATAACAATTGCTTTTACGTTTTAACAATTAGGTGGACACAACATAATGGATATATCAGTTAAGGTATCCGATCCATAACTGAAGTCACCGTTTAATTTTATTTCTGGACATGGAAATAAAAATTTATTAAATCACTGTATTGCTAATTAATGATACAAATTAAATGTCTCGTTTTACATACAGACAATGTTAACAGTTTTGTGCAAAAAATAGTTCGTTATTCAAATAGTTTTCGATGTTTGCCGAACATTTCCGAGGTCAGCTACATTGAAATACAAAGGACATCTGGGACAACAACAATAATAAAGATTTAACAAATTATAACTATAATGTTTGTATGTCATACAAATGGTATCACAACAGCTATCCTTCATTAAAGGTAGATATAATGGATTATACAATGACATACATATAAATTCAAATATTTAACAAATAGTTCATGACACCGAGGGTCATACGGCAGTATATGGACCGAAGCGCATCTGAGGTCCATATATTTCTGGGGGCCCCCAATCGGTTAATATACTGCCATATGACCCAAAGTGTCATGAAATATTTGTTATATATTATACTTTATATTCAATCCTGGGACTAGTATAATTATTTCTAGGTTTCTGGTAAATATAATGTACATTTTATCCACAGCCAGTCCGTATATATTATATGGACCGGTCCATATACTCTTACTGGTCTATTTACAATTATATGGACCGTTTATGCTTACAAAGAAATCATCGAAAAATAAATATTCAAAGTATAAAATAATACAATATACCAAATACTTGTTTTATTAGTTACTATGAGTGTTTTCAATCTTAGATATGTACCTCGACCATTAATCTCTCAAATTATTCTTTTTCTTAAGTTGACAACACAATATAATATCACATGTAAATTATTGCACAAAGTAGATAAACGTTATAAGACTGTCCAACTCAATAAAGGATAAAACAATTGCATAAAAAGATATAACAGAAAAATAGATCTGAACATACTGACATAAGAAAAATCATATAAAAGTCATAATAAACATTATTACAGATGAATAAAACAGAGAAATTACAGTGATGTGTGTATACAAAATCAATGATATCAGTTAAATAGACTAGACACTAATTTCACTTCTATTTAAAATTTAATACTTTACAAATAAAAAGCAAACAAAGGAAAAATACTTTTAGTTTAATCATAAAAGTACTGTGATTAATTCTCTTAATGTAACTAAAAAGGTTTTAAAAAGTTGCAAATGGTATTGTTCAATTTTTACTGTACAGTATTAAACATATGTTTTTAACAAACTCAATTTGCGTCAAATTAGAAGAAATTTACAGTAGATTTTGCAAGATGTCAATCTGAACTCTCAATGACATTTATGTTTTGTAAGAAAATATTACAAAAACTGTAATTTTTAAAATACAATAAAAATGTAAAAAATGAGTTTTCTTTTTAATCCAAAAGATATCTTTTTCTGAACATATTTCTAAAACATTCCAACCTATATTTTGAGCAAATCAACGCTACATATCTGTTGCTGTAGAAAAATCGACTGTCGTCAAAACCATATTAACAAGACATTTATGCTATAAATATTTTTCATACGTTTTCATCTTGTATCAGTGGCATTCTTTCGTCATATTGTTTGGTAGGTCTTTGTCCTTTTTTCTTTGTTCGTTCTCTTTCCCTCTGTCGACATAGTCTTTCTGCTCTTTTTGCGTCGGCAACAGCAGCAAGGTCTTCGTCATTTTTGTAAGACCAGCTTGATTTGTATTCGTGACCAAACTTGTATGGAGCGCGAGCTAGAAAATGTGCCAATGTGTACAAGCGGTGAAGTATCATACAGAAGAACTGCACTAGTAGTAGAACTCCGAAAATCAAAAGGAAGACAAGACCTGAAAAAAGAACAGTATAATATGGCTTCAATAATTTAGTAGTAAAATATACAACATTAAATTTGTTGTTTCAAGTTCAATGGATGTTTCTTTCTATTTAAAGAAAATGATGTATATTTATATGACGAAAGCAAATACAAATCATTTGTGTCGTTATTGACACAGAACGCGCTTACCGTTTCTGGAGCACCTGATTTTTAGAAGATTGTGTGTTCTTTATTTTTAGTGTTGTTTGCTAATTGTTTTTTAATATCCTTTAGATTGAAAATAATAATTAAGTCAACAAGTTAAGGCTAACTTCTCTTTTATATTGAGCATTATAAAGTCATTTTTCTGTGTGATTATTTATTCCAATTAATTATTTAAAATTCGAATTAATCATGTGCTTAACCTTGTAAAAGAAATATCGAACATAGTTACTTCGACATAAATGTATTAAAAAAACTATGGGCTTACCAAAAATATCACAAGATATATATTAGAATAAAAGCACACACATATATATAACTAGGTAAGCTGATAAATGCTGAATCGTTGAATGCGCTAAGATTCTTGCATAAGTTATTGTCTAAAATTCAACATGCTGTAAGCACACTTGTTTGTTTAGCAAATGAACACTAATATCTGTGTATATTTATGAATATTGTGTCAAACCTTACCAACTGGATTACTTCCCAGTACAGTCAAATTGATTTTGGAAGCTAAGGTTGAAATTAGGACAAGCCACAATGAGTTGACTGCAAGCAATATCATTAACCAAGTATTTCTAAGCTCCTCCAACTTTGCTGCAACAAAACCATTTAAAAGTAATTGTTTTGTAACGATCAACGTTCATTTCAATCTAAAATGGAAGCTTGGCTATTATTACACCTACACCTTAATGATATACTCTTTCTGTAATTTATTACTCGTTATAATAATTTTCTAGCCTTTGGTTCCAATAAATAAATAATAAACGTTAAACTTGAATGAGATATCGGAAAAGATATTGCAATACATGTAGTTGGAAATTCTCTTTAACTGGTAGAAAGTCAGTTTTAGTCAGTTTTCTAAAACTGTTTAAAGCAAGCGGTTTAATTCCTTGATTTTTTTCTTTATGATTTGAATTTTCCAACTTTAAGATAACTGAATTCTGTGGTTTATATTTTGTTTATCTCCATGTTACATTTTAAATAAAAAGTCCTATGAAAAGACAATGATATCGTAAATCGACTTGAAAGGATAACATGAAAATTATGTCAGTTTATATAAATTTGGCATAATCTGTGAATCATAAGAACTCAAATGAACGTTTCGTTTTTTGTAGATCTTGCATCGAAATATTTATCAAAATTGCTGTTAAATAGAAAACACCACAATATACATTTTTCGTATGAGTTAAATTGTTTAACAAATATATCACATCCCAATAAAGCGAATTCGTAGTGTACATTCATATTTTTGATTAATTATTTGTAACAGTTTTGTTTCTATTGTTTTAAAACATTGCTATGTAGTTACAAATTTTGGGAAACGTATGGAGAACATGTTCTTAGATTAGTGTGAACAGGCATTTTATGCGGATTCAGAAATTAACATACCCCTTGACTAGTTAATAACTAATTTGCTCAAATAACCAATTTTAATATTAGTATTTTTCTACCGAAGGTAGGGCTCTTCTTCCGTGTCCTCCGGCTGGCTTCCTCCTCAATAAGAGCTGGACGCCATGATATAGTTGTAAAAGTGGTGAAAATGGCGTTTAACACCAATCAAACATACAAATGATGTACAAATTGTATGTACTTACTCTTCAGTTGTCCTTCAATGCTAAATGCCTCTGACGTTGGTTTTAAATGTGTCTCTGTTAACTGTTTCCAAAAGTCGTATTCGGGAGGATTTACTCTTTTTATGTCATGTTTAATAGCGTTGTCTAATTTGAGCTTAATATCAGCATTAAGTATTTCCTCTGGAAAAATCAAATAGGTCATAATGAATATATATAACGTTAAGTGACGACTTTTAAAGATCCAATGTTAAAACATTTTTAATATTTGAGTTTTAGAACGTCAAAATATCCTGAAAATAGTAGAAGTCGTATAGTTAAGTACCAACTGGTAAACTGCAGATCGTTTATAAATAAACAAAATGAAAGATTTTGTTGTATATAATTTGCTTAGAAACACTGATGAAAACAGGTGTTTGTTAAATTTTAAGTAATTACAAACCTTTTGTTGGAGTCCGTAGGAACTTAATTGCATCAAGTAATCTTTTTACGTGCGCTGAAAAATTATTTAAATATTGAATAAATATTTGTAGATTATTTGTATATTAAACAATGTGCTATTAATGAGACGAATTCGAGTCAAAACGCTCTATTGTCAAAACGCCCCCTACCAAAACGCCCTCATTATCCAAAACGCACCCAATCCACCAAGAACGTCCTCAAATTAAAAAAAAATGCAAACTAAAAAGAAAAAACACTAAGTTAGATTGGATAATTTTTTGACATGAAAAATATACACGTACAAAAATTATACAGTTCATATTACTATTTGCAAGCATTACCGAATGTGTTAATAGTCCGTAGGAGAATATACATGTACAGCATATAATACAAAATATATTCATTCATGATAGAAAACATTCACATATAGCAGAATACAAAATATATACGTTCATAGTAGCAAAACATTCACATATAGCAGAATACAATAAGTCGCAGCACAGCACATTAACAATTAAAGAATGTGTTCGAGTCCGAACAGAGCAGCCACAAAAAGTACATAAAGAATCTGCGATTTTAGATATAAAAGAGACAACGGACTGTTTTATATAAGTTTTCGACCACAACTATTTATTTTAATTGGAATACTTTGATTAAACCTATCAAATAATGTCTTCCAGATATTCCCAAACCTCCCAAGCTTAAATAACATTTCTATTGTTTTAAGAATCTACTCTGTTATTGTCGTATTTGTATCCCAGAATGGCTTGAGTGAAACACAATCTGTTATGCCTTCATTATTTTGTAGATGCGTACCGTTGTGTTAATCATCATCAAAGCAATGACCTACCTGATTAAGTAACCTTTGCTTTGTTGATGATCAATCAGTGTTCTTCATAACAAACACTGAACAGTAATATAAACAATGCCACTTTTGAGGTTACATAATACAAACTTTAATGCTTGCTAGATTACATAAAGAAGATGTTTCATTTATCTCTGAATCATATATTTACCATTTTAATGTATATTCAAAAATAAAACGGGGGCGTTCGGAAATGGGGGCGTTTTGGTAGGGGGCGTTTTGACAAAGGGGCGTTTTGACCTGCACCCAATAAGACGATATGTAATATCTTTGTTTCTGAATTGCATTTCTACGTATATTTTTGCCTGTTTGTTTGAATGAATATTTTTAAATCGTAAACAACAATGTTTCAAAACATATTTTTACTTTAATCTTTAGTTGATTTTAACTATCTTCAAGCTAATATTTCCTTCTGTACATCTATTTGCTGTTTCTATATAATATAATATTAGAAACCGATTAAAAAGTTTTGATCACCAAAATAATCTCCGATGTTTTAACCTCTGTTTTGATCTTGAAAGTTTTATCACTACAGAAGCATTACTTTATGACTGTCCCCCATTGTATTACTTATGTGCAATCAGTTAAGGAATGTTTTAATCTGTCGGTCGTGCCTGCAAGACAAGGAGAGCAAATGTTTGTTCTGTAATCCGTGATTAGGCCTTTAAAAAAAGAAGCGTATATATAGCTTTTAACCAATTATATTTGGATTTTTTGTCTAGAACACTGACCAGACTCTGCTCCTTCTAATAATTTATTTCATTATGACGCGTAGATTATATGGCCATATATTTCTATCAATACGTTTTTACAATACTTGGGTTGACGATTACCTCCGATTCTTAAGTTGATCGTCTTATTTATCGTGTTATTTTCAGCTTTTCCGAATTTTTTTACTCGCTTTCGAACAGGCCTTTCCTTTATACCACTCTGACGGAATTTTTGTTTCAATGATAATTTTAAATTTACCTGCTTTTGTTATTCCTAACTCATTTTCAATATCTTTGCGATCAAATGATTTCAGTTGTTCTAAATCTTTAGTGGCCCGGATGTGACATTTTGTAAATGCCGGTTTGTACTGATGTAGACCTATGTCCTTCAGCCATGTATCCACGTTGTTCTACAAATACAAAACGTATTGAATCCACGATAAAGTTGAAAATTTACTCAAAGTGGCATTGAGCTGACAAGAATTTAAAAAAAACAACAATAAATGAAAGATATCCAAGCCAGTCCTATATAACACTTGCAGCAGCTGTTTTTATCTTAACTAGAATTGGATAGAAAAATCTAAACTTAAACAACGATGCTAACCTGATGACAACAAAAAATAGTGTGGGGTGATTGGGTCTATAGGACAAAACGAATGTTGAAGAATTCTTGCCGAATCTTCATCAGCGTATCAAATAAAACTAAAACGTTTTAGAGGGAGTGACATTTTATCAGACAAATTGCAGTACTAATCTTTTGAACTTAAACAGTTACAGTTCTGGTTTATTACGCCTGAATCCTAATGCCTGGCTGATCTGTTTAAACTTTAAAGCTAATACTTACTGGAACTGCAGCCTCTATAAGAAAGTCAGGCAGATCTTTGATTCTGTTTTCCAGCAAATTGCGTTGCGTTCGTTTCTTGATACCAATTCGTTTCAAATCCACTTCTGTCATACTTGCAATGAAGCTTGTGTCGTCATAGCCGTGTATTTTAAAGAGTTGCACATATTCAGACTGCAACACATCCATACATATAAAGCTACATATTATCATACAAGAAAGACATTATGAGAAAATAACACAAATACAATAAACTTTTAAAACCAATTTAGTGGCTTGACCCGTCATATAATTCTAGTTTTACTTTACTTTCTATTTAAGTGTTCGAAACCATAAGTATTTTCCGTTTATCTTGTAGCGGTTTCATGGAACTATACCTGCGATTGATTTCATTTTTGTATCATAAAAATATTCCAGCTATAAGTTTTTAGCATTATAAATACTGATTCCTTTAGTTGTATATAATACTTATATTTCTTCCATATGTTCCTGCAGTGAATGCTTTAAAGGGAAACTTCGCGAAAAAATGAAAATTTGATATGTTACTCTTCAAATAAAAAGAAATATAATTACCTTTTGATGTTTTATTGTATTCTTTACCGTTACGCTTCTAGAGTGGATTAAAGGTGGTAAAATTTTGTGTATGGGGGTCGCCATATTTACAGAATTTTATCACGTGACTGCGTTTGTGACGTGATAAATGTAATTATCCAGTAAATATGATAAATAATCCAGTTTAAATATACGTTTTTCTGCATTAGCTCTTTGATGAATATATAAACTGTGGCGATGACTAATGACCGGCTGACAACATAAGATTACCAAATACGTTTTAATGTTTTAATGATCTTTGTTTTAATAGAAGTATTTTTAGACATAAATTTTAACCTGTCTTTATTTAACTCAGATATAATTTACCTAAATAATAATTGTAATAAAAGATATATTAATATGATTATTTTTATATATAAAATAAAATTCCGTGGATAATTTTGCACGTCTTGAAACGGCAGTTGTACCTGGACGTAAAATTGTTACAGGTAAATCATTACTCGTTTATGAAGGGTAATAACAGAATTCATTTAGCAGGTAAAAAAACAGGATGTTTATTGCAATCACTAGATCATTTGACGCCGACTTTGAAGTATTCGGACTTTTTCAAAGCTAACCAGGTTAAAGGTTAATCATGTAATTCGAGAAAGGCACGCCCCCTCCTGCCAAGACAGGTATGATTTGAATACACCGAAGTGTCAGAACACAGGATGTATATAAGATTTCGAATACCTTTAGATGTCAGAGGAAACGTAAAACTTACACGTTAACTCAAATATACACAACATGTAAAATTTTGGAAACTGTGTTACGCACACGCACAATAAATGTTACCAGTAATAATAATTACAATAATAACAATAATAACAATTATAAATGTACTAAACGTGAAGTGAAATTTTGATGCGCGAAAACCAGAGTATTTAAAAATATTTCATTTAATGACCGCTATTTCTTAAATAGTCAACTTCGCAAAAGTTTCTTTCAATAAGTTGCTTAATTTGATTAAGTTGAAAATAATAATACGAATAATTTTCAATTTAATTAATATTTATGGACTTTTTTTCCTGTGACTTTCTTTCCGTTTACCGTTGTTGCTGCTGTGGAAATAATCTTAAGGAGAAGCTTAAAATTGGTTAACTACTTGTTAAAAAAAAGTGGGTTTTTTGCTTATATATAGATCAGGAATACGAAACGTAATCTTTCCACAACCTTGTCTTATAGTACAACCTTCTGTTATTGACCTTTTCGCGTTATTATCATTCGACGAATTTTTAAGGTACTTGGATGTCTAGTATCGCCATCTAGTGACGAGATGGTGACAAGATGGCGGACCTCCATAAGTGCATTTTTTACACGATAAATTCCATGCAGAAACCTAACCACTGAAAATATAATAAAACATCAAGAGGCAAATGTGTTTCTTTTTAGTTGAAGAATAACATATCAAATTTTCATTTTTTCGCGAAGTTTCCCTTTAATATACAATTTAATTTAAAATATGTGTCAAAATATATGCATTCATTTTAATGTTTGTCTATTTACAGACCTTATTAACGAAATGGATTTACCTTTAATCCAGCATCAATCTGACTAATCCAATCTTCAACTTTTATAATCTCGTCTTCATCGCCATAAACATAATCTTCCGGTACTGAAAAAAATCACCAAAAATAACAGTTTCAGGTACTTAGCCTGGTAATGGATAGGTTTTGTCGTAAACTACACTAGCTAAGTGCGGAAAAAATGAAATACTAATACAGAGAAGCAAAATTATAATTACGACGTTTGTATCAGGAATAAAAGTAAACATTTTGAAGATTTTTTATAACTTTTTGGGGGGTGTAGGGGAGATAAGCTATTAAACAGTGACAGACAAACTGTAGAGCTGACGACATGAAGACGGCTTTTGTGTAAATTGTATTCTCAATAATACCAGAAGTACCTGTAGAAACAGTGTCGTCCACGCTCTCTTGACGCTCATAAAATTCTCCTTTTGGATGTCTAGAAATTGATTTGGTCAGACTTTTTTCTAGTTCACTTGCATCTGATAATATTCTTTTCCGGGGTGTAACAGGCGATTCCGTGACGATTTGGGTCTCTTTTCCATTTGTTTTATCCTCTTTATGCTCTTTCCGATCACAACAGCTAGTTTATGCAAAGAAAATACAAAAGTTTTTTTCATATTTTTAATTACAACAAAGAACAAAGTGCGTTATTCAAGTTGTCTATTAATATGCAGTACTGCTGTAGGATTTGAACTAACATATCTACTTAATCGTACAGGATATTAGTTAAACGTTCATGGCTGTGCATGGTGCGTCAATAGACAACTATCATCATCCAAATGGAGAAAACTACATTTAGTTTTTTTCTCTGTCCTATATTTTTGATATTTTATTTATCATAAACTATTTTTCCCGTTGCTGCCGACATTACACGTTTTTTTGTATATTGTTTCAATACTGCAAATAATCTCTTTATCGCTGTTTTGTACAATTGTGACGTCACATTATTTACTTAAATACTCTAAAGAGCGAAAACAGGTGAGCCTATCTCAGGCTAGAAGTTTAAGATTGGATAATTCTTGAAAAAAGATCAAAGGAAAACACTGCAAACTAGCGAAAATTGGTACATATCACAATCTCTATTTGATATCTTCAATATGTATTATGTTAAAAACTAATTTTTAATTTTGTGTATTTCAACTCTCTGTACCTTATGTATTTATTAACTGTTCTGCAAAGGCGGGAATGTACAGCAATCATCCAATTAATTAATTACAATAAGGTCTTTAATTCTATACAGCACTTGAGTGTGTACAGTACGATGATTTATAAGCAACGAAAAATCAATAATTGTCGAAACTTATCCAATTAATGCAATATTACCAATAAGTCACGTAAAATATGTTAAGAACCAATCAAACTGTGACTTTAGATAGTTAGATTAAATCATACACATTTATGGTTTGGTTGTTTTAAACTCTAAGACATATACTTACAAAAACACTTGTCTCAAAATCTGTCCTATGTATTCGTACCATGTATTTGCTTTCTTAATAGTATTTTCCTGCTTATCTTCTCGAGTTCCTAAGACAAAATAAAAAAGAAATAATACAAATGTACATAGTGGTAAATAAAACAAAGCGTGTACGATGATTATGGATGGAAGGAAAAATACATTAATTAAAGAAGCGTGCCCATATATTGAACGCTTAAAACATCCACATTTAAAATTTATTCGTTCTATATTTAAACAAAGTTGTCGCGCATTTAAAGAATGGTAGCACAATATAACAAAAAAGTATGTTTTACTTATTTAATCATTGTGCTAAATAAAGAGTGTAGTTTTACTTGCATCTGAAATTCAACAAGCAAGATTCATTTTTATAGTCTTTTTCAGAATTTGTTGTTTCAACGTTCAAAGAGGCCCAACTCCTATAAAAATACAATTTTCCTGTTAATATGCTGAATACGATGCGACTGTTCTTGGTGGAAACAAAGTTTCCTAATGTTTTGATCAGTGGTTTCAGCGAATAAGAGCTTATACTGTCATTTGTTTTATATGTATATTTTACAAAATTTAAAGTTTAAAGGGGCATTAACCCTAAAAAATATCCCATCAAAATGTCCTGTCGATAATTCCATAAATGATAAGAAGTTTCAGAGCACCTACGACGTTTTTCACAAATTATTTTAAAAATTCTAAATTCAAAGTGTCATTTACTTTTGAAATGAACAACTCCTTGTTTTGTCCTTCATTCCTCCCGAATTTCATAGAATTTTTAGCGCGTACGAGTTGTTTTATGCGTAATTTAAAAATATCATCATATCTTCTTAAAACACCAGATCATGTCTTCCTGTCGATATGCACAACTACCCATATGATTACATAATTCGTGACTTGTTATTTTATTACCAGAATTTTAATTACATAGAATTTATGAAAATAATTGCTCTTTTATTTCATATAAATTCATTGACATGTACAAGTCCTAGTTTATCATCATTAATAATAAACATATCATTGTGTCATAATCGGGAACTTTGTCCTGCCATTGACATTTGGAATTGACCGTTTCCTAACGCAGAGCTTTTGGAAATTAATATAATATGGAGCCTTCGTAATTCTTAAGTTTGGCCACTTAACACAGACGAACCGATAACGTACCTGTATATCAAACAAAAAACATGTTATATAAGCAGGTGGCAGTAGTGTCCGTTAAAAAACATAACGTATACACTTAGTTTCTCAACTAAAGGAGAAACACATGCTGCTCTTATCCTCTTTACGTAATACAGAATTTTCAGCTTTCGGACAACGAACGAGGAAGAAATGGTCCCACTGTCTAAAGTTTGCTTTGATTTTAGTCACGTCTAATGATACATGAGATGACGTTTATAGCTTGCTGTAACATTATTTAGAGAAATTAGCCTGCAAAGCTTTTTTGAGTAAAGGATTTAACCGATTCAACGTCAAATCACGATACAGTATTTTCAGCAATACACATAATATTTAAGTTATTTAAAAAAACCTTACAACTACGATTAAAAATGCACGATTAGTGTGTAGCTGAGTGTCGTTCATGGCAGGTTTGTCCTTATCGCATAGTTGCAGAATGCTTACGTTGACAGACAAATAACGAAATAAAAAATCTTACCCCACGACCTGTCCGTAATATTACAAATACTGTACACGATCAACAAAATATATCCTGATGGTAAACACAGAAGGAACCAGAGTCCTTGGAACAAACAGGAAAACTCCGTCAGATGTAAAAGTCCAGTTAGCAGGAACAATCCTATCAGCCCACCAAAATATATTGTAGTGATTGATATTGGCAAATCTTCACTAATTGCTGAAACAAATTTTGTTATTAATTTTGCGCGGTTTGATATACTGCTTATTATAAGGTCGATGATCTAGTCTATTCATAGTAGGTCGGTGTGTTACCTACATTCAGTCCATTGTTCAGTTCTGCCTGGTAATAATATTTTAGTATTTCCTTTATTAGTTTCTTGTAAATGGTATAAAATTCAGTTATTTTAGTCAGCCTTTTCACGATATCTTTGTATAAAATGTTTTAACAGTTTTTTGTGCTTGGAAATTACTTTCAGACCAACTATTATTAAATTCCGGAAAAGATTGAAAGGGTTAATAAATAGTTTTAAAAATGTCACATTAAGCAAGATATTTCCTCAATCACTTTTTTTCACAATATCCCAATATTGTACCATGAATACTTTTAAATAGGGTAAGCTGCGTCACAGGGAGACCTCATTCGGTAAAGAATTATCTGAACCGTGAACTATTGTACAAAACACAAGGCTAATTATTTAACAATTCGTCGTGCATTCTATTGAACTATTCAAACGATGGATGAACCAAACTATACGTAATAATGTGAAATTAAACAACAATGTTTCACCACAATCGTTGAACTAGTACCTACTGTCATTCTAGCTGACAATTGAAAGGAAACGCGGAGAGAAATATAAACCGCATTCCCTGATGGCAATGCAGAACAGTATTAGCATTGAAATAAAACAGCTGAAAAAACTCTTTATAACTGAATTGATCCCGTCTTTGTCCCGAGACATACACCCGAAAAAACTTTATGTACCTCCAAATTATCTGTTTAAAAAAAACTTATTGCCTAATTGTTTTGGATCCCTACATAAATTGCATAAATTTTGCAATTTATGCAACAACGCTATATCACTATTTGTTTCTACCCACTTTTCCCCACTTAAACAAATATACTAATATACTAATATTTGGGGGACTACCAAAAATATTAGTGTTATAATTTTGACCCCAAATATAGTCCGAGCGTATCGATCTATATCTGCATATCAGCCAAATCATTAAAATGTTGATTCTTGTCTATTTTTTGGTACTGTGAGAAAAGAAGATTCCAGGACAAGGGAATTGAACATCGCTTTTATAATATTTATTTGTCAGAGGAATAATTTATTTGACTACGAGGGAGAGATGGACACGACAAATTCACATGGGGAGAGTGTATCAGTAAAACAGTCATCCCTAGCGCATTCTATAAAAACCTTAAAGAAAAAGATACAAAAACAATAAAAGACCCTAAATGTATACCCTGTTCGTCAACGATCTTTTAGGTAAAAAACCTAAAAAGATATCATTCCGGTCGTAAAACTACAGTTGAACGCAAATGTAGTGTAGAATTTGACAGTTCTGATTAAATGCTATTGACAGGTCCTAAACGAATACAATCTTTGAATGAATGTAGCTCTTCAAAAGCTAAGAAACAAAACTGTTGATTAAAACGTTCACAAATTTTGTCACAATAAAAAATCTACAAACCCCCTCCTGATCAACAGACTAACAATGTTAACGAAGCTGAAATGAAAACGATGCTACATTGAAGATATTTCTTATGATGACATCGATTCTAGTTTACAACCAATTGAATGTTATGAAGCGCTTGTCAGGACATACATATAAATCCCCACTTAAAATGACGCCACAGGTATTGATTGAATAAATGTTTGCTTTACGTCCAGCGAGCAGTATTTCAGCTATATTCAGGATGACAATAAAATAATAAACAATAAATCAATTCGGGAGATGGACAAAAGAGCAACGATTCTGAATGCCACTCAAAAATTATGGTATATGAGTAAGGTCGGAAAAATCTAGCTAAAACGAGCCTACTATTATCGACATCTACAAAAGGGTCTTTAGCGTGCAAGAAGCTTGGCACTCTCCAAACACGTTACCCAGTGTGGTCCGTGGTCAAGCTTTACGCATTATGACCTGGCACCTCCGTCACCTGGGGACGCACTGGGTAGCTATTTGTGTCCTATGGTTTCAGTCAATCACAATGTGTACTGTCAACAGGTCTCTTGGACAAGGCAAACTCTATATTCTGAAGCCTGTTAATGGCTGACATCATAAATGTGCATCGAAGTCATACTGTTATTTGCTTTTTAACTTAATTCGTTGTTACATTTATGTAAATATTGTTGGAAAAAATTAAATATTGCCCTTTTTAAAATTATCTCATACCTTGCAACTTCCAATATAGGCAGATATTGTAGTGAAAATCCGTATAAGACTCGACGCCTTTTGCGTCCTTGCAATACGGGTGTTATGTTCAATACGGACTGTTACAATATCTTCTAATATAGGACGTTGTACTTTATTATAACCTAATATTATTTTCACAAATTTAGTGTTTTGGAAAAAATAGCTTTCAGGCTATAGTGAACACGCAATATTGTAAGTTACTTTGTTCCTTAACATCAATAAAACTTGTTATAATGCTACCGTTAGCATTTGCAGAATGAAAAAGTCATATTTCGGCCATTTTTACTGAGTTTAGCTGGCAGGCATCCTAAAGTAACCATTATGTTTACTTACAATCTGGACTATAAGTGGGTTCTATTGTTTCGTTGCCTTTTTTATATGGTTTCTGATTTAGTCCTGCTAAATTTTCAACGATTTGCTCCGCTGTTCCTACCACTACAGCCATCATTACCAAGGCATAAGCAAAAGTCAGGATTTTTGCCAACTTAAAAATGTTAAGAAAATATTGTCTTTATTCATGAATGTATTTGCTTGACCTGACAATTTGTCAAACATAAACATCATTGGATAATAAAGGGCTTTTTTAAGCAAAAAAATATATTACTTAATTTCAACTATTATCAATTATAGCAGTCTTTGAAGAAAATTTGCGCACGTAAATATTGTAATATTTAATTTGATTTAATAAGCATTTACTTTATATAAATGACTTTTTATGTTAAATGCACAGAAAGCGAACTATATGCAGAACGAGTCAAAGGATACTCATTCACATAATAGATATCCGTAAATGATTTCAGAATTTGATACAACAAAATTACGAAAAAATGGATAGAGAGGATATTTATATGAAACCTCTCAGTCTCTCAATAAACTAGCTGCTGGAAGCCTGTTACGTGTACGATGCATGACATCTGTTCCACATGGAAACTACAAAAAACTTTCTGCCTATTACGTGTAGGAAGCATGACACTCTACTCCTATATGGAACCTCTTTTAATAAAATTGCTCTTAGAAGCGTACTACATTAACACACAGAAGCAAAAATATCGATTATTCAAAATACAAGAAGTAAGGATCAGCCAAAACTATGGTGAAAGAAAACAAACTGACACAATACAAAAACAA
Organism: Limnoperna fortunei; assembly: GCA_944474755.1. Taxonomy (NCBI): domain Eukaryota; kingdom Metazoa; phylum Mollusca; class Bivalvia; order Mytilida; family Modiolidae; genus Limnoperna; species Limnoperna fortunei. Next base: position 31,975,932 of record OX104123.1, read on the forward strand.
CTAGACAAAGTTGATATAGCGATCACGGATACCCTGGTTTTTCCTCCAGCATCAATAGGCTTCTTACATACCTGATATGTAATAATATCTTGAAGTTCCATTGATATCAAATGCATACTTTTTGTGTTATTCTCAGGAAAGTTTTTTTGGTAAAATTTCTAACATTTTTTGGCAAATATTAGCTTGAATTTACCTGAATTAACCTGGATATCCCCCAAAAACGATTGGCTTTTGTTCACTCATATAATACTATGTTCCAAAGAAACTAAAGGCAAACTTTTTGAGTTATTGTCCGGAAACGGTTTTTTGTAAAAATTTCTAACATATTTTGGCAACTGTGACCTCGACATGACATTGACGGATTTCCCCAACAATGGAGAGGAGTCTGATCCACCTATTATGAAACGATATCCAAAGTTCCATTGAAATCAAATACAAACTTTCTGAGTTTCATTTTTTGTAAAAATGTCTTAGGTTATTCTGCCACTGTGTCCTTAAAATTGGATGGATTTCATCAAAAATCGATATGCGTCTGATCCATCTAATATGAAACTATATTCCAAAGTTTCACAGAAATCAAATTCACACTTTTTAGTTGATGTCCAGAAACATCTTTTTTTTTAACTTTGTAACGTTTTCTGTGGACTGCAACATAGAAATTTAACAGGTTTCCTCCAAATCGATAGGCTTCTTACCAACCTGATATGTAACAATATTCCATGGTTTCATTCAAATCGGATGCAAACTTTTTGAATTATCATCCGGAAACCAAATTTGGACGGACATAAAGGCCACTATATACCACCGACTCTGTCTGAACATAACACACTTAACACCGGTGTGTACTCCGAAAGGGAAAGCAAATCCTGCTGCACTCAGAATTATTACACTAAAAGCATTACTCAACATAGAACTTCTCGTAATTAACTTCTTTGAAACTCTCCCCACATTGAACCTTAACTGTGCTGCTTATTTGGACGCATATGTACTTCACGGCACATAAAAAAATATTGTTTGTTCTAGAAAGAATTCATTGCAATGTATTTTTCGAGATTTTAACTTACCAACAACTGAGTTTTATTCGACGTTTTTAAGCAAATTAATCCAAAGGCTATAGTTATCGCAAACTGGATTAAAACAGTCTCTATTGTATCCATTCCCCAGGCATATGCCAGACCACCTACAATATGTAAAGGGAGATAATTTGTGTTAACTTCGCCACCGTTGGTTGTTTCTTTTCTTTGTTTTAATGGCATACAACAATAAGCATACGATCACTTAACATTTTCAGTGCTTGGCTTTTTAAGGCAAATAAGCATATTTAACCTCGAAGTGACAGGGAAATCGTCTAAGTGCACTTCATTTGCATAAAATGTAAAGACATGAACGAAATATAAAAAGAAATAGGAAACTTGGTAAAGGGGGATAACTCTTAAACTAGTACACAGAAATAATAACAGAAAATATAATTTTTGATCTCATAAATGTGATTTATGTTATTTTTACACCACACTCTCTCAGTTCATGTATGATTAAACTACATTTCATAATTATAGATAGCATATCCCAGCATTTCAATTAATATGAGAATTTACGAACGGTGTAATTAATTTTACAAATAGTCTTGTACTTATACATTAGAGCAAAGACGGGGATTTCAATTTTGAGAGTAATAGTAATCTACCTGAAACTATAAGCATTACTGTACTTGGTCCCAACACGGTTGACACTAACAGACCTGCTTGATAAAGTAAAAACCAGAAAGAAATGCCATGGTTTAACTTCCGGACAATATGCGATTCCTTCAGCAAAAGATACAGATTTGCTAATGTTGAGCCTATCCAACGACGTCTCTGTGTATAAAATTCGTCAAACTCTGCAGGACAATTGGTATAGTTAGACGAGGCTGCGCAGTAATCTATTCGCCATCCACTCTGCACCTAATGTATGCATTTCAAAATAATGTATATTTCATTTTATTAGTCTTATATCTTTTTTTTAAATCTATACTTAAAAAACTTAAGCTGCCGCAGGCAGTCCTACAAAAGTCTATCTTGTTCCACGCACGAGTGTAATCTGATGCTTTTTGCGGCAAGAGTGATCATATTTTGGATATTCACGATGCGCAATTGATTATCCTATTTATTATATAGATCAAAATAGTTTTCGTAAAATTGTAATGCTTAATCCTAAATTTTATGAATGGCGGATGAATATCTGTATAGTACAAAATTTTGGCGGGAAAAAACCTGAGAGTGAAAATAAACGATAATAATGTGACGTACCGTGATTTCTATCACACGGAAAATTCGATATTTCATCTCTATATATATATAATAAATATGACTAACTCAACTCTGATCAGTAACATTTATTAACTTCGTATTTCCCGTTTCAAATCATTAATATGATGTGTTTTTCTATTTTGGAGACATTTATTTTGTAAAAGCAAATACTTAATTAGGATTATACGAAGATTGTGAGATTATCATTGCTTAAAAATTCTTAAAATAAAACAAGAAGCAGACGACACTCTCCTCGCTCAAACATTTAGGTAAAAACGAACATAGGTGGCCGAGTGGTTAAGGTAGCTCGTCTACTATTGATCACGTGGTCTGTCAACACTGAAATTGAGGGTTCGAGTCTCACTGCAGCCAGAGTGTACTCGACTCTAATTTTAATTGACAAGGATTGCCAGTTTTCCTACCGACAATCGGGGTCCTCCCGGAATAAAAACTGGACGTCAAGATATAGTCGAAAAATTGCTGAAAATGGCCTTAAACATCATTCAAAAAAACAAAAATAAAACGAACATAAAAGACGTTTCGTTTGAATTTACTTACCATTAATGTACATAACCATCTGTCTTCCCCCATGTCTTTAGTCAAAAATTCCAAACCTTTCTCTACGTTTGAAGAATATGTGGGTATAATATCTCGTAGCGCTTTTACCCTGTATACGCTGAAACATCCAGGGGCACATAGAACGGATCCTAAAACATGTTCAGCGGCCTGCACAAGAAAATTAAAATGTTGTTTAACTAGAGTGATATTTAGTTTGTAAAGCAATTTTGTTTTGCTTTATATATAAACTATGTGTCATGAAAATTAAGAAAAAAATGTCGGTTGAACATAACCGCGTAGATGAGATTAAAAATGTGTTTACCTTTTGAAACCAGTGACCAATAGCATATTCGAATTTCTGATACCAGTAAAGTGGTCCTTCACCTTGTGGAAATGTGCGCGCGCATACAGCCCCAACAGCTGTATCTCGTGTCATTAAATCCAGCAAAGCTTCAACTGAATCTGGTGTGAACTTGACATCGGCGTCTGTTGTTAAAATAAAGGCTGTCTCATCGTCAACTGCAAATAAAACAGAAGTTAGATTATGTTTCCCACCATAAATATTTTAAGTTTGGCGTGCACATGCTTACTGTTTTCTTCTTTTAAATATTTGGCATTTACGTTTTATACAATATTTGGCATTTAATTGTCATACTTTCTGTCGTATGAAACACAGAATATGATTTTTACAATCGTTTTTAATATATTTTATAAGATAAAATTAGAACAACCGCAATGCTCACTAACTGATACACCTCCCCATCAACCCCAACTATTATTATTAGCAAATGTAAAATATAAGATGCACAATTGAACTATGTGAAAACAATACCATGGATGTTAAATGAAATTCAGTGGTGTAGGAGGAGTTACGCACAAGATGTGGGCGACTACAAGGTTAAACAATGACGGACGAACACTACATTAATTATCAAGCATGGGCATAACAAAAGGCTCCTATGTTTCAAAATGTAATTTATATTTAACATAAACAGTTTCGTCGACGATTAAAAGTATATTATTAATAATAATTATAAAACTACGCAACATACACTAACTAGTCCCAGACGGGTTCATACATTTGGTTGAGTTGCGAGCCTGTAATCGTTAAGGTGTGCTCGATATCAAACTAAATGAAAGATGACCAAATTTACCAAATGTTGGATATGTATGACGTTTTGTCTAGCGTCTATGCCATAAAATGTTTCATGTCATGATTAAGCTGACAAAATGCTGACATAAGACAAGACCAGATAGCAACTTATGTACATCAGAACAATATTTCATTAAATTGGTGTTATACAACAAGCAATGCTAAAAGAAAGGTAAAAATTTAATTGACACTAGTAAAAAGCGTTTTAAAAGCCAGATCCTATTTGCTTCCTGTAAGTAGTTTTAACTATTGGTCTAGAAAAAAGTTCCAAAAGTCGATCATGCTCTTGTCTCTTAAAAAAGCAAATTCTTACACAAGGGAAGAGGGAGCCGACATATAAGGTTTATCTGTACCTTAGAACTGTATAGAACTCCGGCTTTACTTCGTTAATCACTTAAAGAAAAACTTCTGTCTTATTGGTTTGTTTGTTTGTTTGTTTGTTTGAATGGTGTTTAATGCCACTTTCAGCAATTTTTCAGCAATATCATGGCGTCCAGTTTTTATTGGGGGAGGAAGCCGGAGTACCCGGAGAAAACCCCGACCTGCGGTAGGACTGTCGTATTGGTAAATATCGTTTGAGCTAAATAGTTAGCGTATTAAGGGCTACTGTTCTGAGTATCTATACCTTTTGTGTCCTCTTTTACCAAAAAATCCAGAATGTATGACATGTACATGATCTGGCTCCATCGCTTCTTGTTTTTAACCTGCAATGCACAAATAATGAAAAAAAGATTTAAACTATACAGTGTAATTATCAGTTACCGTACTGAACATCTGCTTTCGGTAAGTGTATTCGCCAACACCATGAATGTTTGCAAAGGAAAGAAAATCAGTTGCAAGCACACTGGACATTGGTTTTCAAAAACATTTTAACCAGCTTTACTTATTCATTAAGTAAAACATTTGTATTAAGATTTTTAGCAGATTGCTACTTTTTGTGAATTCAATAAAATTTCGTAACGTTTTTACATGTATACCACGGATCACCAAAAATTAACGCAAAACAATAGAATCGTGCAGGGTGCCTAGGTGACTGGTTAAGATAATGTGTCTACTATTGATCACATGGACTGTAAACACAGAGAACTGCGGGCAAGGGAATTGCCAGTTTTCCTAAAGAAGGAGGTTTCTTCAGGTACTCGGGCTTCTTCACTTAATGGGGGCCTCGGTGGCCGAGTGGTCAAGGTAGTTCGTCTACTATTGATAACGTGGTCTGTCGATTCTCACTGCGGGCAGGGTGTACTCGACTCCAATCTTAATTGACAAGGATTGCCAGTTTTCCTACCGCAGGTCGGGGGTTCTCATCGGGTACTCCGGCTTCCTCCCCCAATAAAAACTGGACGCCATTAAATAGCTGAAAAATTGCTGAAAGTGGCGTTAAAACACCATTCAAACAAAAACAAACAAATCTCCTCTTAATAAAAACTGGACGTTATGAAAAATAGCCGAAAGTGGTGTTTATATTCAAACACAATAAATAAAATACAGTAGTAACGGTTCTTACTTTTCTGTTGTCCTTTAAATGTATCACAAAGGTCATTGGTTGGCCAGATCTCTCTCCATTTGAAGATGGTAACGCCCAACTCAAACGTAATCCATAAGGGAAATCAGCTTTTGTACACGTATCGACATCACCAGTTCCTGTAAAAAACAACGAATTGTAATGTCCTATACAGATTTAACGGTACAGTTGAAAGATACAAGTAGAGATCTCAAAAAGATACAACAAATTAATTAATAAATGTAAAAGTTTATAGAGTCATGCGTGGAATGTCTCCCCGAAAAATTAGTTTAATAGCAAATATAAAGTTCTTTCTGACAAGTCGAACACATGTATAATTTTTTGACTGACTTTTACATTAACTTGGTAACAGTAGAGCGTCTGTGCGTTTTATTGATTAAGTTATAACTGTTACGACACTTGGAAATAAAAATGTTAGGAAAAACATTTTGAAATGCGCCCTAACCTCGGAAACATTGTGAATCACATTGGTAAGTACTCCCTGTACCTTGTAAATACCTAACACACAAAAGTTTGCTGGCAAATAATTACTATTTGATAAATGCTATGATTACATTTCTCAGGTATGATTTCTTGTACAACTCTTACCCTAAAATAGTAATAATAATAATAATAATAATAATAAATAATGCTCTACCAACAGAGCAACCCAGCGCGTACCGGGGGTGGGGCGATGGATAGGGAAGACCTTCTCGTTGTGGCTTGTCAGGTCATAATACGCAAAGCCTTGCAGCAGACCGCAGTGTGTCACGTGTTTGGAGAGTGCCATGGTACTTGCAGGCTAAAGACCTCCTTCTGTAGACGTTGTAGCCGATAAAACGGCTAACGTTTTCGCCATACCCCATACTCTTCAATTGACATTCAAAATGTTTGCCCATTGGTCCATCTTTCCAGAATGAACTTCTTGTTGTTTACTTGTTCTTGTCTTAAATATAGCTGAAACGTCTAATCAAACATTGCCTCCTATATATCATTTTTAACAAACCATCAATTCTGTCACGGGCAAGCCTATTTTTAATGAATGCGATACAATAAAATATAATGACTTACTCAGAACTTCCGGTATCAAGCTCAGCAGCTGTAATGCTTTTTCTCCTATAACATTTCCCTTTATACCACCGTCAAAGATTATATGGGATTCAAAATGTCGGTTTCCAATTTGCTTAGCAGCATTAATTTTAGATAAAGATTCTAATAGCTGCTTCATCTCTTCTCTTGTCTGAAAATGAAATCAGTGATATTTATTGCGTTTCGATTGTTGTAGATTTTGTGCTCTAAAATAATTTAAAAAAACAGTAAAAAATAATAGTAAAATAAAAGTATGGTAAAACGTCAAAATCGAATTAATAAATTCAATATTTATACTGGGACCATACTGGGAGGTTTCCCAGTGCTCGACCCACAGAGCAGCCCAGTACGTCCCCGGAAGGCGGATAGGGGAGTGGGTTGGGGGGGGGGTGTCAGCATGACCGCGGACCGTAGTGGGTAATGTGTTTAAAGAATGCTCTTTGCACGATAAAGACCCTTTTGTTGATTTCAAAAACGAGTAGGCTCAATGCAGCGGCTACAAAGGGCTGAATTCTCCGCCCCTATCCAAAACTCCATATTTTTTCCAGAGGCAGTCCAAATTGTGTTCTCTGTGTCCCATTCCAACCCCATTTACCGTTGATTTATTGTTTGTTAACTTGTTCTCGTCCTGAATATAGCTGTAATAATGCTATGCTAGTTGGACATCCAATCAGTCAATCATTCAATCAATCAATCAATCAATCAACATTTTTGCTAACAGACTGATGTATTTGTATCTTTAAAGTTATTGCTTTGAACCATTTTGAGGAAAAATAAACATTTAAGTATAACATGGAGTAAAATATATATAGAATGGTATAAACAATTAAAACTTCTACGTTGATATAGTAAACGTCAAGGGTAATTATAGTGGCCACAGAAGAGTAGGCATATTGAAAGGCGCTCGGTATAAGGTTAGTAAATGTGTACCAGTAACAGGTTACCAGATTGTGTACCCTACATTAAGTACAGCAGTGAATACTATGTTGTGTTCTGATTATGTACAGCAGTGAATATTATATTGTGTTCTGATTAGGTCAAAAGTGGTTTATGTACAGCAGTGAATATTTTGTTGTGTTCTGATTACGTCAAAAGTGGTTACATGTGTCAACATTTTTTGTCTGTAAGCTCCTGCATGAATTAAGATTTAAAAGATGGTAAAAATCTTCTCAGGCCATGCAAGATCAAATAGAATTTTGGAACTTTTTAAAAACAATTCAGTATTTTGACATTCACTGCATTAGTAGTTGCATGTAAAAGTGGGGGCGTCTCAAAATGTTCTAACTAGTAAAAAAAAATTAGTCACTGATATATATGTATATATTTTTCAATGTTGAATGAAAGTTAATTAATATTCTATCCCAGGTAATGCTGACCAATTTTAGCAATGTATGCAAATCGCAGAAATTTGAGTATTCTTGACTATGGTCAAAAAATTCAATTCTACCGTTCTACCTATAGGCAACTAGAAATAAACAATGGAGTCTAACCTCTCGATACATTGTAGTACAGATATAGACTTTTGTTCGTTTGACTTGATCCTCTGGATTTTCATGTGTGTCGTCCATTAGTACACTACGTCTGTCTAACAACATCCACTGGTCCTGAAGTAAACTGTTGTACAGCGGCATCCAGAATAACTAAATAAATGAAAGGGATGCTTCAATTCTGGATTACTGGCTTTTCTTAAATTAAAAGTAAATTAATTTTTATATTTAATTGTTTTTAATATCACGTTATTTAATGTTTATTTAAGTTTTGATTGTAAAACTACTCAAAAACAAAAAGTTCACAATTCACATTTCCATGTTTTATCAAAGCAACTCAACCTAAAGTTACGTTAAAATCATTTTTGTTGTATTATTGTTAGATATTACTACTTTTATTTTCCATCAACAGCATGTTTTTGGTTATGTCATGGCGTCCAGCTTTTATTGGAGGGAGGAAGACGTAGTACCCGGCGAAAACCAAAACCCGACCTTGGAAACTGGCAGTCCTTCAAAAGCAAAATTGGAGTCGAGTGCAAATTGTCCGCAGTGAGACTTGAACCCGCAATCTCAGTGTTGACATACCACGTTATCAACAGTAGACGAACTACCTTGACGAGTCAGCCACCGAGGCTTCTAATAAATATGGATATTTGTTGTTTTAGCATGTACTGCAAGCATGTATACTCGTATCGCTCTTATATTCACTCATATTTTTTACGAATGGTTTGAAAATTTACCCTTTTTGATCTTTTATAACCGTTTGTGTGTATTTGTTTGCGAAATAAGGGTTTCGCTGTTCTTGGTAGTATTAATTATATACCTTGGATCACCGGCATGTCAACACTGAAATTGTGCGTTCGAGCCTTACTTCCACCAATTTAAACTACAAAGGGATGATTTTTCGGCAGACACTCTCGCTTAATCCTACAATTTAAACAACGCGCCAAGATACACCTGTAGCTAAAAACTTGCTGTGATGGTGTATTGTACTTATAACGTATGTTACATCATTCCTATTAGTAAGTTGGCTAACAAACATTTAAAAAAATAACTATGAATTTAAACTACTGTTATGTGCTATTAATATTTTAAAACATTTGTTTCACGGCACAGCAGTATCTCGCATGTGTCTAGATGTATTGGATGCATTTAGGTATCCGACCCATAATTGAAGTCCCTATTATTGATACAAATTAAATATATTGTTTTACTTCGAGTCAATGTTAACAGCTTGAGAAAATATGGTCACGTGGTCAATTGTGGTCCGGATACCTTAATTTACAGTAAATATTACTGTGCTAAGTAAGTTACCTTAACTTCTTTCTGTAAGACAAATGTTGATGTCCGAATGGCATACAGACCGGTTGATAAGACTTGAGCTATCCACAGCAGGAACAGAGCTGGTAATAGGTACTCTAAATCACTACGAGAGTCATAACATACAGATTCAACTAAATATGGATTTTTTGCATTTACAAAATAAATTGCTTTACAAGTCTCTGGAATGTACAACAGTGTAAAAGTCAAGGGTGTTGATATCATGAGCGGAATGGCGAAACTCCCAACACTCATCTGCGTTCTTAATGCATAAAGTCCGAGGATATACGCAAACAAGCTGGTTATTATATTGAATATAAAGTAGTAAGTTTGACGACCGTAGTTTGTTGCAATATCGAAACTAAGTGACCATCCGTCGGTTATCTGGTTAATGGACTGCGAAGGTGATCCTTCAATTACATCTTGTAGTATAAAAGCCCAAAATATAGTAGATATTATTTTTGTGAATGACGAAATTATCATTAGTTTGTGTGTATATCTTTCGCTGGTTTCTACGTGATCATCTTCGTCGTCGTCAGTGTCCTCACTGTTTGTAACACTGCTGACCCCTGGGACAATAGACGACATTTTGTCACTCTCTAAACTTTCTGTTCTTTGCAAAAAGTCCGGTTCATATTGATTTACTTGAGGTGGTCGTATTACTAAAATTATTTTCTTACGCAGCCATGGTAACCAAGCTATAGAAAGACAAGGTATCGCAACTAAAACGTGCCACAGATCGCTAGTCGGAAGTTTATCTTCATTTAACTTTTTGTGAATAACGTATGTCGTCAGACCAAAACCAGCAGCCACTGAAATCGTAGAGACAATGAAGCTTATCTGTTTTCTTATATCGTCATTGCTGCGACCTCGAATATATGCCACAATTTTAGAAAATATATGTCCGAGAAAAACAGTGTCCATTAATAACGTAACAACTGCACTTTCCTCGGTTTTCAGAATCTTTAATGCGAATAAACAAAGTCCGAAAGACTCGAGGAAACTTATGAACATGCTCTGTAATGACAGAAAAATTGACTTTTTAGCAAATAATTTATGTTTCACCCTTTAATTTTACATGTTTCTGAATAAAGTTAAATTACGTGCAATAACAATGTATTTAGTATCTACTGTGGATTTATATTATTTCTTGAAAATCAATTTTTTATTTGATAAAACGGTGATTTTTCATGGATTTTCATAATTTGGTCATATAACAACAGAGACGCCTTTTTTCGCTGGCGACTGGATTTCATGATTTGCCTCTAACCACAAAATCCACGAAAAAATTAGTATTCCATGAGTAAAAATGAATCCGCAGTCTGCTGGTATGATATCATCCTTTTTGCCAGTGTGTGGAATTGTCAAACGTCGTGACATTTGGGTATTTTACGTCTTATTTTTCTGCATGTGATATTCTACAACCTCGTGGATGTTAAATCGTTCACTCGCCAATGTAAAGGCATTTTATTTGATGTTTACATTAAGTTCAAATAAAAATCTTGGGAATTAATAGGTATACATTTTTCATGCTGGTAAATAAATGTAGCGCAACAAAAACTGAGTAAAAGACGAATAATTCAAGAAAGGTCAATCGTGTTTTCGTTTCTTGGGATTTCAGGCTAATCGCGTAACAATATTTTGTATTATACAGTTATTTCATATGTGATTTGGGAACAGTCAAACTGTTGGCCCGAGGTGTCGGGGATAGTGTTTTGAACTGTTGCCCAAGGCCGTAGCCCGAGGGCAACAGTTCAAAACACTATCCCGGACACCGAGGGACAACTGTTTGACTGTTCCCAAATCACATATGGAATAACTGTTTTATTACCTGATTAATTACTGTTTTAACAGTACGTGCGGAAAAAAAAGAAACAAGAAAATACCTTTTCAAATATGTTAATAATTAAACTTTTCTCACGATTTAACAATCTTTTAACTATGTCACACCGCCAACATTTTATATGTCTGTATGTTTTCGTATTGTTTTTTTTCTGTTATTTCGTCCAAAAGAAATTAAGGAAACAGTCATTTTGCTATTTTAAACTGACAAAATGACGTCAGAGCACGCGAGGGAAACAGTCAAAACTATTGACCGGTCAACAGTTCGCGAACATTGACGTTTTTATAATTTCAGAAAACAGTAAAAAATACCAAATTACATTTATATAAGGTATCAGGTAATAATACAAATTGTGTCATTTGCAGTGTTATTTTTTTTTCAAAAACTACATTAACCACTTGGCCGCAGAGGCTCCTGGCGAAGAAAAACACATGCATATATATACTAAACACATGACTTAACCTATGACATTCAATTAAAAATTGCAACCCGCAGTTTTGGCTATAATCATCTACATACCAGAATTGCTTTTGTTTTGGTCGGCCATTTCCTGTCCTTCCTAAATAAACTAGTCCACATAAACCGAACAAAATTTATAAAATTTGGTATAATTAGAATTAATATTATTAATGTGTAACTCATACAACACTCTCTGCCATCTGTTTTATTGGAGCCTCCTTGCTTACTGAAGCAACTTCCGGTCTTATTAAGTTTGGCTGCTAACCCTATAAAACTGAGTTTACTTGCTACCAAACAAAACAGAAACAGTCCACCGAATGTAACAGTAACAAGCCATTTAGTACAAACAACACATTTAGATGGTTTTTCTATCTCGGAACTATTTTGGTTGTATATTCGGTCGATCTTAGATATTCCGGATGCTGAAAGTCGGGATGCCTTTCTGGAAGTGGTTGTTGGTGTAGAAGATGCTGCTGATGAAATTGTATCAGAAAAGCTGTTTGCTGCCGATCCCATGGACCCAAAATTGTCATGTCTGTTCATTTTTTGTCGATCTTCTCCTGTGAAGAAGATATGAAAATTACAACATGTAAATACATGTAGCTGTGTTGAATTCAGTGACAACAAAAAATGTCATACGCCATGTTAACGCATTCTTTCCAAGTCAAGATCCACTCGACAGCTCAAAAACAAAATGAATTGGTATTATTAAAAAGATTGTTTTGGTTTGTGTTACGAACGAGAAATAAGAATGATTTAACCAAATCTGTCAATTAAGGAATGACTCTCATTTATATGTTTTGATTATTATAAAAAAAATTAGTCATTCCTTATAAATAAATATAAGACAAGGTAAAGGAAATCGAAACAAGTATTAAAATAAACAAAACAACAAACAAGACCTAACAATTTTTTAACACGGACTTTAAAGAATGAGGTATTAATACGCAGACGACTACTGTCAAAACATATACACAAATTCGTGTCCCCATGATATGTTTCCTATTGGATTTTTTTAAAGTTTTGTTTCCAACAAATAAACTACTTTTAGCAATATTTATTTATTGGTTTTTGTTAGCACCTATGTGCATCAAAAACTATCGCCGTTTAGGTATTCCTGATTTTGGAATAAAGGATTACTTCTCATTTGCATGTGTTGTCTTTGATAACAGCATGTATCTGGTATTGAACATAATAAAAACTTACGCTTTTATTTTTTCGGATTAACTTATGTGGCCTGATTGTTCCTTTGCAATTACATTATATACGAAAGAATGAGTTCGCACATCATAATACATATAAACAGCGGCTTTGCTGCAGACAACATTTATTTACCCGCAGTAGGTAATATATAGTACCTACTCTAAAGAACAGATAACTCTGCAAATGGGAGATAACTCTTGTTTACCACAAGTAGGGTCACAGGATAAATCGCCTTAACTATTAAAACATTTTCGATAGCAATTTCTACTAACGGATTTTTACGGGGCAAGTGGACCTCGAACGGTTAAGGTAGATAGTTATAAACAATTGATCACATGCCTATCCACAACGAGGCTGCGGGTTCGAGTCAAACTGCAGACAGGGTGTGCTCGACTCTTATCATAATTAACAAGAATTGTTAGTTTTTCTACCAAAGGTAGGAAAATTTCAGCAGGTAAACCGGTTTCCTCCCCCAATAAATAATGCACGCCACGATATAGTTAAGAAACTTGATTAAAGTGGTGTTAAAACCAATTCAATCTAACAAAATCAATCATGGGGTAATATTAAAACGGACACAAAGTATAATTTAAAATTTCTTTAAAACAAAACGATAAAGAATCTTATTCTCTATATACCAGTGAAAGTACGAATCAGTCTAAGCTGGTATTGCTCTTGTGTTATAGACAGTTTACAATATGGAACCGTACATTGGGATATAAATAAATAATTATTCTAAGAAACAAAAACACAAAAAGGGAAAATACTAGAGATAAATAAAAGTTTGTGTTTAAATTATTATCGAATTATAATTTTTTGGAAGAAAAAAAAACTACACTAAATTTGAAAAAAAAAACACAAACTTTATGATAAGAAAAATGAACCCGACTAAAAACTGAGGATAATTCACGGTGATTTGTGGAAACATAAACTGTATATCTAGGCTTAAAATGTATTTTGTTATAAATGAAAATGAAAGTGCATAATTGAAGAGTAACATCATACAACTCTTTCATAAAATATAACCGCAGGTCGGGGGTTCTTTCCGGGTACTCCGGCTTCCTCCCCCATAAAAACTGGACGGCATGAAATAGCTGAAAAATTGCTGAAAGTGGCGTTAAAACACCATTCAAACAAATAAAAACATAAAATATAAAAGTCCTTTAAAATGAAACTGTATTTATAAAATTGATGAAATCCAGGTCAACTTTTTGTGACCTCCCTCACTTATCCGTCTGGTTTGTCCTTGAGTAGAACTGTAAAAAATAATTCTTGGTAAATCTGAGTTAAATTTGCGTTGACATTGAAAAGGCAGTCGAGTGGTTTATACACGTGGGTTTATATAATACTGAAGTACGACAGATTTCAATCTTAGATTTTTACGACTGTTGAACATATACAAATGACATTCGGCAATACCAAAAACATACACCAATCCAGTACTCACAAGGTCACAATGTCAACTAACCAGTCAAGGCATAGCTGTTTTGGAGGAAATCTATTATTAACTGGTTCGATAAACATTTGAAGTCAAATGCATGGTACCAGTTCAATATTTATCAAACAATTTCTCCCCATATTGCGCATTTAACGTTAATAGAAGTGTTATTAAACAGACAAATAAATAAGCAAATACCGACTCTTAAGGGGAACTTGCTTTGTCATACATGTACGTACCTTCTTCATTATGTATGTTCTATCTACAAATCGTTATCTTTCACATTTTGTTGTTTTTCCCATGTTTTGTTACTTCCGCATTACCTCGCACAAATTTTAAATGACGAAAGTTATATATATAAAATAACCCTGTTTAAATAGTCATATGAGTGCATCACAGCATGGCGATGTACGGGTATGTGACGGTGTGACAATGTTTACAGTTATAGGATAATTATCAATCTATGTAAACAATTATTGACATTTATATAAACAGATTAGGACTTGCAATTAGTACACATGTGGAAACTTAATCATGATACAACTGACAACCACGGGGGGGGGGGGGGGGTAACTTGGTATATATAGGGTAATACGGATAAGCGGCCCGAATGGGTCACTCTTTTACCTCTCCAAAATATATGAAAGGGTAGCTTTTTTCATTGAAAAATATATCATTGGGTATAGTTGTAAATATATCCATGCCTAAATGCTCATCTTGAGCATGGTAAGCCTATGTAAACCACAGTTATTTTACAAACAAAGTGTTCCGTTAACATCACTTGATCATTTTGGTAGTGAATGGACTATTTTGTCAATGGGGATGTGCAGTAATAAAATATATGAAAAGGTCTGATTTAATAATTCAATATATGATTGGGTCCTGTTTAAAACATCCGAAAATGTATGAATAGGGTGGGTTTTCAAATATCCGTCCGCAGACCTGTACCTAAAAGTATCATTAATTACTCCCCCCCCCCTCCCCTCGTGCTGACAACACTCAAAGTAAAATATATTTAAAGATCATTTAAAAAATAAGATCACAAAACTAAAGTAAATTTAATGTGTTGTATGTGCAAACATTCAACAGAAATCACACAGAAAAAACCTAGTCTTAGTCATTGGAAAGCTCGACTTGTAAAACAATTACCTATTTCAGCGATCTCTTTTATCCACCCCTTAAACAGTGTAAAAATTTAATAAGGAATATATTTCCAAACCATGCACTTATGTTGTTAAAGAATTTATCTCTGTCATCGATTACACCCCATAACGGACATCTTTTAATTCGCCCCCAACACACACACACACACACACACACTTTCTCACACACACATACACACAATAGTCACAAGATAATCTAATGTCCCAAATTGTAATACATTTTCAAAAATCCCTCGAAAATCCTATTATTAAATAAAATAAATTATAACAGGTTACGATACTTGAACTTTCGGTTTCACCTGTACATACAGCGGCGTGTACTAAATTGAGAGCAGATTATACCTGTCCAGGTGGGAATGTCATTTTAAAACATGTATGGTGCACGGATGCGGCCATTTCTCGTTTTCCTTTTATCATGAAATATCAAAGGTAATATCACGACCGACAACGCGGTCTTACGATAAATATGTGTTATGTAAATGCAAACTATAATTTTAATTGCGGGCAGGTAGTCCAAGGATAGATATCATGAAATGCCAACCAGGTGTACAAAAGCACAAATGACTGATTAATAGACGAAACAATTTTCAGTATGATGAAATGTGTCATTTTAAAATGGACACTTGTAAGACCAGTAAGAATCTACGCCTAAATTAAACCACAGCGTTCGTGAACATAACAGTTGAACACATGTGTGTACCATTCTTAAAAGATTATCGTATCTAGTCAGCATAAGTATTTTGTAAAGATAAAATATTGTGTTTAACTTTGTATAAATCAAGTCTCAAGGTTTTGATTATAATTAAAGCCCAAAAAATAACGATGGATATACAAAAACTACTGAAAATCGCGAGGATGCATTATAATGCAATTGTGCAAATATTTAAATTATGCAACCTTTTATATATTTCAAACAGGTTTACAAGTATTTGATGGGAAAGCACGATAAATCTGCACTTGGCACTTGGAGTCCGATGTATTCCCAGTTGTTTTGTTTGTTTTGATTATTATTATTTGGAAAGGGGGGGGGGGTGTGTGTGTTTCATATTTCATAAAATTGTGATTGCGAACTCGAGTCGCTGCAACTTTGCCGACTTTCTTTTAGAATATTGTATGACCTAGTATTCAAGGAAATTAGCCATTATTTTTTTCAGCGGGTTGCGAAGGTGTGCTTGACATCAATTTAATTGACAAAGGATTGCTTAGTCTCGATTATCCAGAACTTAAATAATATATTGATCTCGTTATCATTTACGCCCAAAAATTATCGTAATGTTTTAATTGGATCATTTTTTGTGTCTAAAAATACTTTCGTTTATACCAAGAATTTTATTTAAAAAATTGTATGAAGTTTACATTTGAATATTTTTACATTTAGTAATTTTTTTCATTTTTCCTAATAGTATTACTTTATCAATTTATTGAACAATTATTATTATTGTGTTATGCGCAATCAAGGAGAGAGGCATACTATCACGCCATGTTATAATTGTAAACATGTTTTCATGGTCTAAAAATAGGGCCCTAAAAAGAATGAATGTTTTGGTTTTATCTATTGGTAGAGAAATTACAACTAACCCACGCGCAATTGAATGTGCAACTACGGATTGCTAGGTTTCCTGCCGGAAAAAGAGTTATGGCGTACCGTGCATCGTGATAGAGCTGAGAATTTTTTAATAAAAATAAATAAAAAAATAAATAAATAAAATATTAACTTTGTATTTTTATTTGTATTTTTTCAGTTATGGAAATCGTTTCATCCTATACCTTTGGTGACACGAACAATTCAGGAAGATATCTAGTAAGAATGTGGATGGGAGAGTCAACGAATGGAAAATTTTCTGTAACACAGAAAAAATTAAAATGCCTAGTGAAACTTCAATTCGGCGATCTTCGTACATCACAAATGTTCAAAATATGTGACGAAAGGGGGACTGGCACTGTCCCTAGAAAGATATTTAGATTAGCCCTTTACATAGCGGAGTCTTAATAATTGTGCATCACGCAAAGGAACGGACGGAATTGTTTACCCTTTTACCACCCAATATAGCGAAAGCTACATAATATTATTAAAGCAGGATGGCGAAGGTTAGGCTCCTCAACGGGCAATTCAAGTTCTCCCCAACCAACATAAAAATGGTTTGCCTATAAAATTGATTCTTACCGAAATCACATGCTAAACTCATGCCAACGTCCATGTCAAGAATGAAGAAATAATAAATCGTATAACAATTTGTTTAGACATGCTCGGATTTATTAAAATTTGATGGTATATCTTTTTTTACATTGAAATTGATTATATACAATATTAGGGTACCGGTGGAAGATAATATAAATAGTAAAACGAGGCAAATTCACAGGGCTCTGAAGAGCGTTAGTCCCTGGAGCCGTATTTAAAGCAAAACTATTTTTTTATATTTCTCAGTTATGTGGTTTTATCATGCAATTTACAATTTAAGGTAGTTATATTGGTATATATTTCGTTTTCTGTATCTTATTGTCTTCTGTGAGCCCCAATCCTTTTTTAAACGGGCGTGGCCTAAAGATTTATTTCGATAGTAAAGCACAAAGTTCATTTGATGACACTCGTTAAAAATAACTCTTTATTGCAGAAAAAACAAGAGTAATTGATTATGCAATAACTGATAATGAAAGGTCACAAAGTTACAATAGTAACTTCCTAGTTACTGAATTACTACGCGGCTATATTAGTATCTTAATACATTGATACGGCTGTATAGATCAATGAGGCACAATCTTCTAACACGTTATCTTTTTTTATTTATTTATTTGATTCATTATTTTCTCCTTTTAAAAAATAATTTTTTTGTTATGCGATAGTGATTAACTACCAATATGAAGCCTGCTATATGAATGTAAAATATAAATAAAGATGACACTAAATTTTTGGAAAGTAATGCAATCAATCAATCAATCAATCAATCAATCAATCAATCAATCAATCAATAAACATTATATAAAGAATGGTTGACAACGAATTTCGCAATTTATTATAAAACATAAACATCATTCTACATAAGCGACATTTTGCTCCAACAGGAGGCATAACACTGTTATTATTATTTTTGTAATTTATAGTATATATATATATATATACTCGCACTGTCATGGACCATATAGGAATGGTTTCGTGTACTCGACGAGCTGCCCTGCACGTCCCAAGATGGCGGATAGGGAGGCTTCTCTATTTAAGGGATATCGGCAAGGAATACCCGACATCTGATCTTAGTGTGTTACGTGTTTCGAGTGTCTCACCAAAAATCACGATCAAGACCCATACTGTACATTTCGTCGATTTATTGTTAGTAAACGTGTTCCTGTCCTAAATATAGAAGAAATGATGTTCGCTGATTGCTAAGCAACACAAAAATATCAACATATATGTATTTGCATTTCGGATAACTTGCGTGTGTCGATATTTAACTGTTATCAATTGAAGTGTATAATACGTTTCTGATTTATATTAACAACTGATTATGTTTGAATCTGCATTTGTTTAAAGTCAATCAAATTAGCAAAGGGCTGAGGGTGGTTTTTTTATTAGGTTGGGGGGTGGGGGGTAATAAACACTGGAAATAAGTATTCGATTCCAACTTTTGGCCAAAAACAGTGGTCAAAAAAATTAAACTTGAAAAGGATTTCACATTTCTGACAAGATTTGTCAATCTGTTTCTTGCCTATTTGGTAACCTGCTAAAATATTATAGCCTATAATTGCTATAATCTGTTACTGGATTTTCCAACATTTTTACTGTTGAATATTCATTATGCGCCACATAAAAAATATTCAACTCTATCAAGATAACTAAGTAACTAACAAGATAATGAAAAGATAATTTCCATATAGGAATTGTTTTAAAAAAAACATGAATTGATACAAGATCATGAAGATGTAATTCTTAAATTACATTTAATTTATTTTATTGTAGTGTTTGCAAACGTAGGTACATTGTAGACACTACAGTAGGCGACATGTTAATTCTCACCACTAGTCCATGCATTTTATTGGCTCCAAAAACTTTATGTTTGTCAGTTTGTTAACTCGTTCTCGCCCTGGATTATAGATAAACTAATCGCAGACACAATTTCCTGTGCGCATGTAATATAAACCATTACCCGAAAGTCGTATGGAATATATCTAAATTGTGCAGCTCACTGACCGTTTAGCAACCATTCAATTAATTGGCTTAATTAAATAAATTTTAGTAGAGTTATCTGTCTTTATTCAGCATCTCTGCAATTGTAGTTGCTCATTAACTCTAAATTTTTAGTCAACTTTTCCAAAATGTCTAATTTTATTTGCAGTTCTACCTCGGTGTAACCCTACCCTAATGAATCCACCACAAGTTGATTCGTTTAAAACAATATTAATTACAGTATTATTTTTTGTACTTATATTTAGATATAGTAAATATGTTATTGATTCGGTAATCCTTTAAGCTGAATGAGTACATTAAATTAAGGACGCTAAATGTGGTAAATAAATCACTTTAAACCGATCGGATTTTATCTTGTTTTATGTTCAAATTCACAATTTAAGTTCAGGATTTCTACTTGCATGTTTTTGAAACTATTATTTGTATGTGTATAAATTTAATAATCTGCTTCAGATGAAAAACAATTGTAAACAAAATTAGTAATAATTGTGTTGGGATGCCAACACAAAATGTCTCTCTCAAACGAACCCCCATTGTCACTTTAACGGTTTGCATGTTAAAAAACCCCAAATACAAATTTTCACCATGATAATGCAATGTCCTATATAATAACAACTGTTTCCATGGAAACAGCAGCTATTCAGAACAAAGTGGATTGTTAAAGTTCAGGTCACCCTTAACATGTTCCCAAAGTTTCATATTGAGTGGACATTTCATCTTAGAGAAACTGTGCGGACTAGATTGAACGGAACGAAAAAAAGAAGAAAGAATAATAATAAGAAACCGGACAAAAACAATATGACTTAATAATAATAAATCGGATAGAAACAATGTGTCTCCCAACACTTCGTTTGGGAGACATAAGTAAACTGGTACAAAAAACACAACAACGTACCATCGTCCGTTTATCAGTTCATTGATTTTAATTAATATCAATACGATAATGTAAAAACCTTCTATTTTAAACTTAAGGTATCCGACCTATAATTGACCACGTGATCATATTTGGTGTCCCGGATGTCCATTGTTTGTCAATGAGCAGACCTCGGTAATGTTCGGCAAACATCGGAACTACTATTTGAGCAACTAAATTTTTTTCTCAAAACTGTTAACATTGTCTCAATAGTAAAACAATATATTTACTTGGTATTATTAATTAGTAATATATTGAGTAAATAAATTTTCATTTCTTGGTCTAAAAATAAAATTAAACGGTGACTTCAATTATGGGTCGGATACCTTAAAACAACCTTATTTGATATTACCTAAACATCATAGGTTCAAGTAAACTATAAAGTAAGTTGAAACACCTGATTGGCATAACTAATGAACCATTACACAGTATGGAATAAACAAAATACGACTCAAAGCCATTCATGAAAGAGTCATTCTTTAGAGATTAAATTAAAACCAATCGGAAATTTTAAAACCTTAAATAATATTATCCAATAACGTATAGTATGAATAATACATAGTAGCACGAGGAAGGCTGTCAAGATATAAAATACGTTTAGACTAGCGGCGAACACAGTGTTAGACGAGTTTTGAGACTGTTATGTTCGGTGCCCTTACAAGACCCTTTTGTGAATATCAAAAAAGTATGATTGCAAATTCTGTGTGTCATTCCAACCTTACATTCTTGCCATTTGAATTTCATTATACATATTGCGTTATTGTTTTTTGTTAAAATGTCAGAAGTATAGTTGCACTACAGCTCAATATACGTTAAACAACCATTATCGCGATCAATTTTACAATACTACAAACTCATTATATCTGTATTTATAGAATAGTATAGTCCAAGATCATGCCATTTGTATCTACAGATTACTCCAGTCAAAGAACACATAATTCATATATAATAAATACTGCAGTCAACATCAATGTCATCTTCAGAACACAGATAATGCCTTGCAAAAATTAAAATTTTAGCAACCTTCTTATAGCTGATAAAATATGTGTTGCCTAAAATGACATCAACCTAGTATGAGAATCGCATGTTTTAACAAAAAACTGTAAACACATATTAAGAAATTCAATAATACATTCTTGTATAAATTGTTGCCATAAAATTAGGAAAAAGTTTTAAACATTAAAGTTGTACATTTACAAAGTGTAGATAGCAATAGTACAACTTGATATAAATAAATTTTGCGAGGATACTTTTTATTGGCTGGAAAATATTTTCTATCAGAGGATGGAAAACAAATTTGATCATCATGGAGACGCGCCATTTGACGTCCTATATTACTTCACCGGAAACTAACAGCTTTTTGTGTTGATCTCTTTTTTTTTAAAAATGTCCAGTTACAAAAATAAAATTGTTGAGCTTATCCTATCGTTTGAATTTATTTATAAGAATTATCTACAAAAATATTTTCTCCATCGGGGGATAAAAAACTTTCCGTTGTGCACATTTAATATAATCCGCTATGCAGATTATACAATGTGCAAAACGGAAATTTTGTTATCCCTCGATGGAGAAAATATTTTTTGTAGTTAATCCTTAAATAACGTACAAAAGTCGACAATGAAAGCTATGTAACATCTGCATTACTATTAATTGCCTGTTTTTATTTTATCGCCACTCAGGCGTATTGATTATACGAAACGTGCGTAACATAAATGTCATTGTATTTGAATTTTACAAGTATGCTGTATAACCTTCGTTGAACAAACAACAGAAATAAAACTAAGGGTGTATTTTATGACAAAAATATACGAATCGATACGTTAAAACCCCGTATGCGTATTTATCAAATTCAAAAACCTATATACTATTAATTTACGTTCAAGTTTTGGTCTTTTTTTCACCCAAGGTATTCAAACCAATCTAATTAAAATTATATCTTTCACTTGCTCCCCCTTTTTGCTATGGTCGCTGCGTGTAGATCTAACAACATCCCATTACAGGTCACGTCAGGGGTCATATGCATAGATTTTTTGTTAGCCAATCAAAATCGAGCTTGGCCAATCTTAGGGTATACATTCGGAACATCGGCAAATCGGGATTTTCCATTCGACGCCAAAGTGTACCAAATGTATTACAATACGTCAACAAGATTGTTACCGGAGATGTAAACAAACCAAATCGAAGCAAATTTTCTTACAAATATGGAATCTACTGAATAAACAACGTTGCAACAGGTACATACGATTAAAATCACAATGTGGTTTTTATTTGTGGAGTTTCATTCGTGCAAATCGAAGCTACACCAGCCCATTTCACCAGCCGTACCAGGACCAGGTGGAACGTGAAATCGAACGGAAGCATTTTTACACACTGGAATCGGGCTGAAATGCTTTGTATTATTAAAAATGAAGGAAGATGTCCCCAGTTACAAAACTAATTGACAGCCTCCATTTAAATTTAAACTGTCACCAACGAAGATATTGATGGAAAAAACTAAAAAGGCTTTTGGATCATGCGGTTTATATCGGCCTGCATTATAGTTTAAACTTGGATAAATACGTATTATTTTAACCAGGAACAGTAAATTTCACGCAGACATGAAGATTTCTTTAAAAAATACGAAGGAATTGAAAAGGACTTAGTGACAAGAAAACCAAGATGGCCATTAAAATGCTACGATTGCTTGAGCCAAATCTGTTTGGCAGTGCCTATATATGACTTGTTACTTTGTGTAATGTTACACCATCAGAAACTAAAGGAACCCATTTATTGACTCTAGACATTATTCATTTTTAATTGTTTATTTACAATTATGACAATAAACATAACGCCTTACCTTAACTTTGTGTTCATATTTGAAATTGCTTCAGCATGTTCAGTTACTGAAATTTCTTCCACTGAACCATGTAGCTTACACACTTCCTATAGTAAAACTTTCGGCATATCCTTTTTAATTTTCCCATTTGAAAAAATTTGTGTTCCAGATGTGATTTTATTTCAAAATCATGGTAGGGTATGTTTTCCAATTTGAATTTTTGTTTTTCTACTTTCATCAAATTCATGACCTTCAGTTTTTATTAGGAACCAAAGTACTAACAGAAAACCTCAAACCTTCTGCTGACTTGTGAATTAAGGTAGTTGTCAACCACGTAATCAATTGTAGATTCAAGAGTCAACCCCTGTTTGACTTTGCTCAAAGGAGGAAACATTTAATTATAATTTGATTGAGTCAAGTTTTTATATTTCTTGTTACAAATGTACACAAAATGAATTATAGGCCAAAAAGACCAATCTTGAAGAATGACTACCTTAAAAAACAGGCACAGGTGGAAGGATTCTTAATTCTCCTTTAACAGTGTTTAAGGTAAACTAAAGTTGTAATATTCATGTACATTACTAAAATGTGCAATATGTCAAATGAATGTTAAATATATGCCTATACTAGTTTAGTTTCCACAATAGTAGTCAAATGCCCCAGTCTCTGGCTTCAGTGCATCCAGTATTGGTCTACATTATTTGCATTTTATCATGTACACCTGTTGGGGACATACATGTACAGATTTTTGGCTCGTTTTTTCATCCACCCAACCTCAGGTTTACCTTTGCACAGCTGAAGCATTGTTTAGGAAGATGATGTCACATCTTTATGATACTTAGCACACAGTTACAACATAATGATATCTCTTCACGGGCAAATTTTTATAGTGTTTTGCCAAATATTTTCCAGCTAGAGTGAACTTAGAGTAGAAAATGAGTGTGTTAACCAATATGTGTTAATCCAGACTTAAATGTCATCGATACACATTTTCTCATTTTCAAATTGTATTCGGGTGTATGTACTAGTAACTAGAGCCAGACTTGACAGAAACATTACTTTAAATTGGTAAAGTACAATGTAGTATACACAAGTGCAATTCTTCCTACTGGTCTGGAGTATCTTTGATATGTGCATTTCTTATCTTTAGGGGTCT
This sequence comes from Limnoperna fortunei, assembly GCA_944474755.1. Taxonomy (NCBI): domain Eukaryota; kingdom Metazoa; phylum Mollusca; class Bivalvia; order Mytilida; family Modiolidae; genus Limnoperna; species Limnoperna fortunei. The sequence goes on from OX104123.1 coordinate 32,000,492, forward strand.
TGGTCTTCTCTTGATTACAGAGCCCTTTATTGTGGCTGAGTGATTAACATAGTCATTTTACTTTTGATCTGTCACTACTGAGGTTCTGGGTTTGAGTTTCACTGTGGGAGGGTGTGCTCAACTCCAATCTTAACTAGTTTTCTTGTTTTTATACCGATTATTGTCATGGTTACTTAGGAACTGACCTAATCCAATAACTTTAATGTAGTACTTATCATAAGCTTCCACTTGACAAAATTTGATTTACCTAGGACTTAAGCTTACACAGATATAAAATATATAGTGTTTATGTAGTCGCCAGGTTCCTATGTTTTGACTCCCACAGGCAAGACAATAAAAACTGGAAAACGATATAATTGAAAATTTGTTGAAACTGACGTTAAATCCCAGTTGGTTACATGACTGTTAACACTGGAGTTGCAGGTTCAAGTCTTATTATGGGTGTGCTCAAATCTAATCACAATTTACAAAAGGTCATGGTTTTCATCATGGTAATTAAGATTGCTCCACCAATTAAACTGGATGTGACTATATAACTGACAAATTGCTGAAAGTGGCATTAAATACCATTCAAATACACAAACTAATTTCTACAAGAAAATTTGGTATGGTACTTGATAATCATAAAGGTACATACAATTAAATGTATTTGATCATCAAGTAATACTGAAGATTTTTTTTCTTCATCTTTATAGCCAGACTAGTTGTACTCTTGTTTATCATCATCAGACTCCATACCGACATTAGAATCAGATAAAACATATGTTGCATTATTTGCAACTGCATTTAGCAGGCATTCCACTTTTATGTTATTCCAAGGTCTTTAGTTCAGACGTACATTGCATTTATAAAATTGTTTGTCAAAAAACTATCATACAACAGTTTATGTTTTCAAAATTTTTTTTAATTTCAAAGTCAGTTGATGCAGATGATAATTTTAATATAATATAAAAGCAACTGAAGAATTCCAATTTCTTCCTGTCCATTGTACATGTATAAAACATGTATATCCCTTTGAAGTGAAATAGATGATAGATTTTGAAAAAATAGCATTCTTTAAGGTACTGTTATCCATCTACAGTGTATAAGTCATGACACTGATAATATCTTAATATACTGTTAATTTTTTTTCTTTCATCTGTTCTAACTCTTTTGTGAGTATTTGTGTGTAGTACATGTAGCACTTTGGACCAGAACAGAAAAGCCAGTGATGATCATCTTCTTCCCTGTTTAAACAATTGAAAACATGAGAAAATAAGAGCAGTCGCTTGGAAGAAAAAAAGAACTAAAATTTTCTATAAAATTCGGTAAAGAAGAAATTCTTTATGTGTATCAAGTTTATTCCCTATTATTCAGTCAACTGCATACCTCAATCTAATTAAAATTATATCTTCACTTGGCTCCCCCCTTTTTGCTATTGTCGCTTTACTGCGACAATAGCAAAAAGGGGGGAGCCAAGTGAAGATATAATTTTAATTAGATTGCTGCATACCTTTACAGGAAATGGTTCAATAATTTTAATTCAAAGTTACAAATTGATTAGCACCTTTAATCATACATGTAGCCAATGAACCAAGTTTACAAGCTATCCTTATGCTGTTATAAGTCAAGGTACATGTATTTATCTAAACAATGGTCACATCATAAATGTAAACCATATTTAGTATTGTGAATAAATTTTAAATGCAAATTTTTTTAAACTGCATGTCACTGCACTCTTTTCAATTCTTGATTATTAATATTGCATTTTAATTACTAGTACTTTCATACAGAATATAAGAATGCATCTATGTGGTGAGGTTACTTATAAATAACAATCCACTTTACGAAAATCTATACAAGTTGAAACTTTTATTTACAAGATACATTGTACTAGTAGATTAAAAAAAACAAGATGTAAACATTCCACTTACCAAGTTGGCATCATGTGTGAAACTCATCTAATTTGAACAGAAACTTGGAACTTTTGAAAATTGCTTCTCTATACAGGGTCACCAGCTAAACTCGGTGCTGCACAAATGATATCTATTAATCTGTCTTTGATATTGTGATATTTTCAGAAATCTGAAACGAATTTGTTGATAATGTTAATTTATACATGTATTAAGTGACTTGAATAACTATATAACTATTTTATTTGTAGCATTGATTTTCACACACCTTTTTTGGACAAATAATTTTTAGAACAAAAAATCCACAACTTTGTTTTACAAATGAGATGGCGTTTCATGAGTGGTGATCAATGTACCTTAAATTTTTTCTGACACTCACGAGTCATGAATGTCAATCAAAACTGGTGCAATAGGAAATATGATGAATAATTAATGTCTACTAGTAGTTTATTCAGTTTATTGATAGTTTTTCGTCAAATGTTTAATATTAATTCCCCCTATCAATCTCCTAGCCACGTTAGTTACATGTTTTATATACTAGTACTATGTTACTGATACCATGTTGTATGTTCATCGTATGCAATTCCCCTCCCCCTTTTTCGTGTTAAAAAAATTCGCTCCTTATTGTGAAAAAAGTTCATATTTTCGTATATAATTTACGTACTGACCTTTCTATGCTGCAGTTCAATTTTGAACTTCTGTTTAATTGATTCTCCACAAGCAACATCAACAGCAGACCAACATCTCTCAAATAGCGCGATGACGATTTGTTCATCTTTTTCTTCATTGGAATGTAAATGATACATATTGAAGTGGAAAGAATTTCCCTAACGCTTTAGGAAGAACGGCAACGCAACCATTTCCTTCTCTAAACAATCCAACATCATTCTTTGAGTTCTCGAGTACTAAAATAGTTTGTAAAACTTTTCAGGCCGCAAAAATGCATCGGACATCGCCATTTTGACACTAAAGCCTAGTGTAATATACAAACCAGTATTTGATTGGTCGAATCACTCAACTCGAACTAAAATTTGATTGGACGATCAAAATTAAAAATTTTGACCCCTGACGTGACCTGTAATGCGATGTTGTTAGATCTTACAACGCAGCGACCTATAACAAAAAGGGGGGAGCAAGTGAAAGATTTAATTTTAATTAGATTGTATTCAAACGAACGTTAATGATTTCGACAACAAAAAGAAGGGAACTCTGAATTATAAGATGAGTTTATGTAGTAGTATTCGAATGTTGTATAAATGGAAAACAACCGTCGTATTTTAAAACGCCGAATAGTGCTAAAATATTGTTGATGTTAAAATATAATTTCTGGGATCTACAAAAGGAGCATAAGATCGACCATACGCGATAAGGAGTTTTTATTTGTCAGGCAAAAACCCTCCATCAAAACACGCCGACTTTTATTATAAATTAATCAACGGGATTGCCATAGAACGTAGAACGAGTTTTGGTTTTCTGTGTGTATTATCAGAACACGGTCCTATTAAACAGCATACCTGCTTCAAAATGTGGAGTCGTTAGTATCAGCTCGTTGGCGTAGATTATATGACAAAAGCATCGGCACATACCGTTGTTCATTGAAAAATCATCGGCTATATATTGGAAGGCAACATTAAAAGTCTGGGTCATAGTGCATGACGTGTTTCGAGAGTGCCACGCTTCTTGCACGATAAAACCTTTGTAGATTTCCAAAAAGACTAGGCTCTTTGTAGCCGCGACAAAAGGCTAATTTTTTTCCACCTCTACCCTAGACACGTTTTCCTGTTTCATTCAAATTGTTGTGCCCTTTAGTTCATCTCTCCCGTATTGATTAATTGTTTGTTAACGTGTTCTCCTGAATATAGCTGATTTACTGCTCGCTGGACGTAAAGCAAACATCAAATCAATCAATCAAAAGATACATACGACCATGTATAAGTATTTTACTGCCTTACATTGAACATATTATCTTGCCGTACTTTATCAGTTTGATAAGAGCGTTTTGGCGGATTTTCCATTTATGAAAACATATCTGATAAAAATGCTTAACCTTTAAATAAAAATTGCCAAGATCAATATTACCTGTGAAGGACTCACTGTCAATGTAATAAATCTTTTATTTGACATTATTGGGAAATTATTCTGTCTTTTCATGAAAATAATGACTGTAAACGTACAGGTGAGTATCTTTTGCTTAATGATACTTAACTTTGTTAAATAGTTAATTAAAAATTAAATACGTTAATACTAACTTCGCTTATATGGAAGAGAGAGCAACGTATATGCTATGTTTACTATCTTATTTCATTTATTTAACACTGTTAAGTGTAGTTCAATACATATTCGAATTTGCGCTACAGTAAATGTCTCAAAGACATTTCCTAGCGTTTTTGTATTTTCATCTATCTTGAACACATGTACAAGTATATGATGTAATTGAAAACTTATATTGAGAATTTGATAAAAACATGTAAACTATAATATCAAGAAGAAACGTTATCTGGATAATCATGTTTAGAAATTTGAAATTATTTTAGTAGCATAATCATTGCATGACAAACAACATAAATAGTGTGCTCTGTCAGGTACCCTACAGCATTCTGGGTTAAATCCAGAAACCGTCCATGAATGCTGCATGTTATATATGAGCATACTATCTTATCGCTATTTTGCAGTATTTTCATTGATCTCTTTAGGTATCATCTAATCTCAACCTACTAGCGTGAGATGGGTCCATCTCACATCGCTGTCAAGACGTCGTTAAGTAAATAATGATGTTACAAGGAAACAAAACAATTTTTGCGTCATCTCATCTCAAGGCTGTTACCCTACGATGAGATAGGGACGAGAAGATAATCTCGGTTCAACAAAAAACGTTAATAATATATAAATGTTCGTGAGTGAGATTTAACAAGTGCTCTACAAAATGTACCTTTTCCCAATAAAAAATATCAACGTTTTCTACCTTCAAATATAATTTCAATAACAGTCTCTTTTGACCTTTTGTATGTAAATATTGTGCAGTAACTTAGAAGTATAGTATTATTATTTGTTTGCATTTACGTGGCGATTGTTCGTTTAAATTGTACTTTAACACTTCTCAGTTATATTATGGTTTCTTTTCTGATTCTGTGGATGCAAACGACGTTCCCGTTAAAACTCCTGACCTTCCATTGGAAATCTGAATACTCAGAAGTTTTGTCTTAGTGTTGAAAGGCCAGTCGCGAAACATATGAAATGGAATTTACATTTGTTAATTCGCTTATTATTTCCAACACGAAAATGATAGACGTTCTACCTTGATCTCTTTCATAAATGATTTAAGATAACAAAAAGCGTTTCCGGAGTCTGTGAGAATATGATTAAATCAGCTTCCTGCTTAAAATGTTATCCATGTAAACCGCTTAGTGATGTTTCTTATTATAAATGTCCGTTTTAACAACCGTACAAAGTATTATGAACCTGTTGTGTTTTTTCCAGATGTATCTTGTGTTGTTTTGTATGCTGTCGTGTTTAGTTCCAGTTACATCAAATGGTAAGTACATGATGCGCAGATCATTCTAGTACAGATCGCAATTGTTTCTCCTAATGTATCAAGCTTTTTGCAGCCAAATATGTATTGTGTGTTATTTTGATGCAGGAGCATTCATTTTAATTTCTTTCCCGCACTTGGTGTATTTTATTCTTAAAACTTGTTAAAAACGTATAATAGCAATTATTAAAAAATTAAATAATTTTTAAAGTTTATTGTATTACCAATGCGGATTATTATACTTTAGTTAAAATCGTGCATTAAAAACTAATATTTACAATACTTCTATTTCCTTAAAATATTTTATTTCCTTCTGCGTGGTAATAGTTCTTTGATTGCTTTTACTACGGTTTTTCATATAAAGGCGTGACCTGCACATTGAATTTAATTGAAATATTTCTTATTATTTTATGCGTGCTTTCCCAGAAAACTTCAACGAAAGTCATGATAACTTTAATATACGTTTTAATTGCATTATCTTATAATTATCTGATTTCAAAATTTAGTCAGTATAATTAACCAGTGATAAAAATGCAGCCATAGATGTAGCAAATATGTTGTCTACCAACACTGTTTTAATTCTCACCGATGCCGCGTCGGGAAATAGTGTTTAAAAATATTTAAAATCGGTAAAAAAACACCTTGGCCTCGGTGGCCGGATGTTTAAGGTAGTTTGTCCACCATTGATGACATGGTCCGTCAAAATTGAGGTTGCGGGCTCTAGTCTCATTGCGGGAAGGGTACTCGACTCAAATCTTAAGTGACAAGTATTGCCAGTTTTCCTACCGAAAGTCAGGGTTTTCTTCGGACACTCAAGCTTCCTCTCCAAATAAAACTGGACACCATAATATAACTGAAAAATTGCTGAAAGAGGCATAAAACACCATTTTAACAAACAAACAAACAGTTACCGTATTTTTCCATATAATGAAATAAAAGTGTGACCTGCCTGCTGCAAATGATCGAAATTTTACTGATTAAGTTTTGCGTTGTTTTCAAGACATCTTTAAGGAAAATCATGATCGCTTTGTCTTGTCTTAAAATTTTTATAATTTCATTTCAACAATTATATACAACATAATGGAAAAGTTATTAAATATCACCTTTAGATTTAATTTGTATGTTAACACTGAACTATTCTTCTCCGCTGCAGCGTCGAGGAGGTAGTTCAATTAAATGTCTCCTAAAAAATCTCCTTTGGTGCCCTTTGATAACTGTATATATATTGACCTAGCACTCTATCATGTTCGTACTAGTAAGCGCTAGTAAAATGATAAACTACTCCGTAAATATTACTGCTGGCCTATTGTATCGTAAATGTCCGGTAATATGGATCAATAGCACATTGCTTCACATGTGTTTGTATATAAACAAAAATAGACTTAAATTTATATATGGTAATAGTATATGCAACTTACTCTAAATATTACAATGCTGTTTAAATTTATAATATCCACCTATGTATCGAAAGCTGATGGCCGTCATTATTGAAATAAAATAGAATCATTCGATCATAGTTCTCAATATTGCTTACTGGCTTTACATAGACAGCAAATAACTGTTTTCGATCGAAGTCATATTACTTTTTAATTATTTATTAGCACACCATTATGAAACATTTGGTTTATGAAAAAATCTGTATATGCATTTATTATATTAATGTTTAAGTGTCGAGATTGATTGGTTTGTTTAAGAGGTTAAACGGCCACTTTAAGCAATTTTTCAACTATATCATGGTGTTTTGATTTTTTTGTGGGAGAAAGTTGGAGTTAGCGGTAGACACCTTTTACTTCGGCATAAAAGTGTAAATCCTTGCCGATTAAGGATGGAGTAGAGTATACCCTGTCAGGAGAAAGCCCGAACCAGCAACATAAGAAGTTGATTAGCACGTTATCATAATTAGATAGCTAAATACCTTAACCACACGGGCACAAGGGTTACTGTCCATTACAGTCGTTAATACGTTACCAGAAATGTTATACATACCCTTTTACATTTGAAAGCCTACATAGCAAATACAATGTTGTGGGAAAATATTGTGATTTTTAAATACAGCTAGTATTCGGTTGCGGCAGATTTTACTAACCATACAAAACATGTTTTTGGGTTAAATTGTATTTTTAAAACATTATGTCAAATAATCGGTTCTGTTTTGATACATAACATTGCGTCACAGTACTTATGCAATACGCCAGCAAGTGTTAAAAATAAATGTAGTTTATAGAATTTACTACGCCAAGGTAATATTCTTGCCAGCACCTAAATGTGACTACCTAGCTGGAAATAAGATCGGGGATGAAAAGTCCACCAGCAGACCCATTGCTTGTAAGAAGAAATATATAGTTATCATAAATTTACACAGTATTTTTTTAATTTACAGAAAAGTTGCAAACTGTTTAATTCATTTTCACTTTTTATTTGTTATTTGAAAGTATTAAATAGCACCTGGAGTAGCTGGAGCGACTGTTCTAAAACATGCGGTGATGGTGTTATGACAAGGAACCGTTCCTGCGATAGCTTAGTCCCACTAAATGAAAGTCTAGAGTGCAATGGATCGAATACAGAATCTAACGTTTGCAACTTGAGCGACTGTTTGCCTGTAAATGGTAGTTGGGGATCTTGGTCTAATTATAGTGAATGTACAGTGAGTTGTGGTGGCGGAACCCAGTTGAGAAAAAGAATTTGTGATAATCCTCCGCCGGAATATGGCGGATTAGACTGTAACGGTTCTTCAACTGATTATCGTTCTTGTGAAGAGGATGATTGCCCAGGTGATTTTTCTTAAGATGAGCAATTGTTGTTCGACTTCTAAAATATACTATGTAAAATACATGTGTTGACAATTTAAAACTTCATTTACTATTGGAAGTTATCAGTATATTAATTCAATTTTTAACCAATGGGCATGATGAAGTTTTATGAAGGTGGTGAATATTATATTTTATTTTACTTACTATGTGCAAACCAGGTATCAATTAGTTAAGAGTACTTCCAATAATTTACTTGCCCGATCACAATACTTTGTTAAAAATAGAATCTGTGTTTTTCGGCTGGCAGAAAATGTGATCCAACAAGGGTGCCGTGAGTTTACGTCATCTTTAGAAGCGCTGCCATCGTCCGTCGATAGAAGTTATGATACAGTCTCGAGAAAATGACACACCATACCCAAAAAGTCCATAAAAAAATCACAAAAGGAACCCGGCCGCAATAAATAAACAATTCAAATTTATTTACCTATTCTCAGTTATTAGTTCATAGTATGGCTGGATTATTTAAGTCCTTACCTTAAATAGATAAATAATTTAAAGGTCGATTATCCATTATTTATTATTTAACATTGAATGGAAATTTTCTCAAAAGATGGCGAAACAATATATATTATGTTAGCCGAATTATATTGTAAAACCTTTATGTGTCATATAGTAATCTCTTTATCACTTTAAATCTACTAGTTGTTTTAATAATAATATTACAACGTATACAACAGGTACGAATAATAAAGGAAAGGAATTTATTTTCGGATTTATGCCGAATTACGCTGGTGATGTGACAGATCTGACAATATTTCTAACGACACAGTACGAAGATGTATCTGTAAAGATTACAACACCTTTATTTGATCCATGTTTTATGAAGACAGTAGTTGTCCAAAGAAATAGCGTGGAGAGTGTCACAATACCCACGGCAGTTATGGGAGCTTTTGCAGGATTAGAGAATAAAGGCATTCACGTGGTGGCAGACAAGGATATTATAGCATATGCTATAAACAAGCAAAGGGCTTCTACAGATGCGTTTCTTGTATTGCCGGTTGATGTTTTAGGACAGGAATATTATGTCGTTGCATGGGGTACAAGATCAGCTTTTATGATTGTTGGAACAGAAGATGAAACAAACATCAACGTAAAGTTTGGTAAAGAATGTCCATTAGTCACAATTAATGGTATTTCGTATGGTCCTGGAATATCAGTCAGCTTTGTGTTACATAGATTTCAAACCATTTCAGCATCATCAGAGTTCGGTGATTTTACAGGCACACATATTTATGCATCCAATCCAGTTACCGTAATTGCTGGTAGTATTTGCGCAAACGTCGGATCAGGTGCATGTGACCATTTAGCTAAGCAGATGCTACCAATTGAGAAATGGGGCAAAAATTATGTTACTGTTGGTATGCCAGACTGTTCGGCTCCAGATACATATAGAATCGTTGCAGGCCAAGACAACACAATGGTTAATATATCAGGAAATATTCCAGTAAAGTTGGAAAGATCTGGAGATATTTACCAGTTCAACTTACCTGATCAATCTGCAAAAACTGTTACTTCTGATAAAGGAATAGCTTTAGCTTTATACGCAAACGGAGGATGCAATTCAAACGGGTTCGGAGATCCAACCATGGTACTTCTTCCATCTATTGATCAATTTGCAGCAGATTACACGTTTTCAACGATCTCGCTTCAAGGACAAGATTTTGTCAATTCTTTGGCATTAGTTATAGGCGAAGTCTACACTGAAGGTCTTAGAATGGATAATAGAACTTTACCTGCTGCCGTATGGCGGCCAGTGGAAGAAAGAAAAGATATAAAATATACAGAATTCGAAATTGCCAAGGGAGCTCATTCTGTATACCACATAGACCCAACAGTCACTTTTCTTCTTATAGCTACAGGAGTACAAAGCTACAATTCCTATGCTTATCCGGCAGGACTGAATTTCAATAATCAAATTGCAGTAAGATAATAATTGTCATTAGAAAAATTAAGTTGAAGACTATTGAACATGGGTTAACTGGCTGCGCTGTGCATTTAAAATATAACAAAATTTTGTTTAAAATACAAAAATGCTTAACATTTAATATAGCTATCTCCGAGTTAGTCTGTCGTATATGTATTTGAAAGAACGCAAAAATAGTTTAAGTATATTATAGTAAAATAATTTCTAAATGTGACGTCACAATAAACTCAAAATTCGATAAAGTGTTCATATAAAAAAGCACATGTTTTATTAGATCAACGGTCTACAATCTACAATCTATATCTACAATTTCAAGGATTGAATTATTATTGGAACAAATCAATACAGATACTTTACCATAACGTTAATCGCTTCTGATGTTATGTTCGTGACACACTGTATTTTTCTGTTTCAGAGCTGTGTTAATAACAGTAAAAGTTTCAATGAAACTAGGTGTGATCTTGGATTAGGTAAATGGGTGGAGACTTTTTTTACTGAATACTTAACTATTAACAAAGTCAGTGAAGGGTGTTTCGAGTTAATTATTGTTGTTATTCATTGTTTATCATTGTTTTATTTGTAGTTAGCATAAACCCTTATTATTTACTTTCTGTTCATATCTGGACGGGGTTAAGCAAAACGTTAGGAATTTTGGGAATCGGACATATTTTAAATCCAGATCTTCTGATTATCGTAGATGCATAAATACGAAGCCATTCTGCACGACCGTTTTTAAATTATTTCTGAATGTGTAACGTGTAGAATACAGGTTAAACGTTTAGATTTAAAATTTAGGTGAAGTAGAAAAAATTATAAATGGCTTAGTGTACAAGTCATACAAATAAATTCTATAGAATTTACAATGGGCATATTTTGGCTCCAGGTTTATTTTTGTCTTGAAAGCGAAAGTAATACTGGTAGTTCGGAATTGAATTAACAGAAGATATAATGTAGAAAATTACTCATTATATCATAATTTATATTGAGCAGTTCGCACCCGATTTGATGAAATATCTTTTTCATTATAGATCCCTGCAAAGACAACCCTTGTTTAAATGGTGGAACATGTTCACCATTGGGTTGGACAAGTTCTGAATGTAAATGTCCCATTGGCTTTGGAGGACCAATATGTGAAATAGGTAATAAAACTCAAAATGCATTAATTGATAAATATTCTAAACAAGTTATTTTAACGTATATGTTTTTCTTATTCGAAGATTCGTCTTTAGTTCAATCATTGCTTCAGATTGTCATTTACTTATTATTTTCCAACTTTAACTTTGTTTGGGCTTATTGCAAATCCATTACTGATCATTGCACGTGACCAACAATCAATAGGCCATCCCTTAAACCATACATGTAAATGACCTTTTTTCAGATTAACATATTGGTTCCATTTTAGATTATTAGAATTTCCACTTTTTTATTAGTATCTATATCATTCCATTTGGGTATAAAAAAAAGTTGTATATTAAATTAAATATATGGAAATGAAAAATTTTAAAAAGAAGTCACTAGTTTTAGACATCACTCGATGTTGTAAATAGTCGTCTTAATTTTGTGGGTACTAAGTTAAATGCGCATAGATATAAAAAGCGTGTGTTTTCAAATATATAATATAATCATAGCATATGTAATAAATATTGATTTATAACTACTAAATCCGTATTGTTACTTTCCATATTACAACTCTTTTACAATTGTTTTAAGTCATGGCCATGGAAAACTATGTTGAGATCTCAAGTTTGGCTTCTTGTGAGGTTTTATGGACTCCAAACTAACCTTTTTTGACCAGTTTATCTGCCGACAATTGGGGTATCAACGGGATACTCCGTTTTCTCCCCAAATAGGAAAAGGAGTCAACACCATTAACAAACAAAACAAAAGCGCTGAAAAAATCTCACTTATTATAGCATGAAACTACTCCTTCATGGACCTTAATTAAATCAGTAATAGACCTGGGTTTTTTTAGACCTGTGTAAACCATATCCGAGTGATATCGTATTTGTGATCGACAGCTCATCAAGCATTGGATCCGAGTACTTTGAAATCCAGAAACAGTATATCCAAGATCTGACGAGAAACTTTACAATTGATGAAAAGAACATACAAATTGCGATCGTATCATTTTCTTCTATTGCAAACACAGAATTAGACTTTGGTGTTGTGAATAATAAAACAAACATAGATGACAAGATATCAGACCTTAAATTAAATGGTGGGTCGTCGCAAATACATCTAGGAATGGAGGCGGCTATTAAATTGCTTAAAAATAGAACTCGTCATATACATTATGTCATGGCGAAAAAGTATTTAATTGTAATATCAGATGGCTTTCCGTCCTCCCCAAATGATGTTAAATCCTTCGCTAGTGAGGAATTTACATTACACATGGTTGCCTTAGGAGAAGATGTTTCTCATTACTATCTAGAGAAGATGGCCGGTTCAATGTCAAACGTGTTCTCGTCATATCCAGAGCATTTATGGAATCGTATGATGTCGGAGCTTATAGACCCAATTTGTCATAGTAAGTTTATTAAGATTACACTTAATAAACACTGTCGTTATTGCTATTTATGCCATTATCTTAATGTCTGAACTCATAAGCCCTGCATGCGATAGTAAGTTTATCTTAATTGTCAATGAATCATCTTTGAAATTTATTGTTTATAAATGGCAGTCTTATTAAGGTTTTGATGTCAATGCATATAAAAGGACATACATAATTTTAGTTACAATTACAAATTACTTTTCAAAAAGCATAACACTAGTTTTAATAATGCAATAAGATCAAGTCAAATCATAAGTCCTGTTAACAGGTTTTCATAGTGTTAGTGCTTTCTCTTTCAGTAATAACTAAATGTCATGACATAGCTAAATATTCTGAATGTGGCGTAAAACCTAATGCAAAATTTGATCGGACATTGCTCGTGTATTTCATACAATTAAAAAAAACCACATTCATGTACGACTTTAACATATTCACTGATTCATGTAGACGTAGATTTTATGGTAAAATATATGTGTACAGTGAGTGAAAATAGATGGAAAATTCTTAAGATTGTACCGTATTTTACGAAAATTCCGATTATTTGGGTTAATAAATTGATAGTATTTCTAAATGCTTAAAGGTTTCAGCTGATTGAATTATTTCCCTGTTAAAACCACAAAAATTGGAGCCCTTGTTAATTAATAATAAATAAATAATAAGTTCAATGGCAATAAATTAAACAGTTACCTCTTGATTGTAACTCTATCTGCATTTGCAATTGATATTTATATGTTTACTTTTGCAGCGTGCAGTACAACGAATGAAACAGATGTGGTTATCATGGTAGACATATCGCGTGGTATGGATAACAAAGATTTGATAGAATACATACCCAGCGTAACAAATAAGATACTGAAGGAAATGGGAACTAGTTATATAAATACAAGACTATCTCTGGTAACGTATGACAGCCAAACACATATCGAATTTATGCATCGACAATATTCAAATGATACAAAATCCAGCTTACAGCAGAAGATGTCCTACTTTCCCCGATCCAGTAATTCCGTTACAAATTTTACAAGAATCTTTTCAGATGTAAGTGACCTTATATCTGATACCCAGTCTGGAGCAAGACAAACAGCGAAGAAAATAGTGCTTGTAATATCCAACTTTAAGACTGATATAGACAACACAACGCTAGATGATGTGAACCAATTATTTAACAATTCGCTTGAAATATTTACAATTGGAATGCACTCAGATGAAAGGACATTTGATAACATGATCAGAATTGCATCATCTTCATTTCATGTCGGAAGTATAGGCGAAATATTTGCAAATCAAATTGATACCTTCATCAGAGCTTTTGTTAGTCAGTTATCGTACGTGAGATGTTCTTTTTTTGAACCATTACAGTGAAATGAAACCATGACACCATTATAGATAGAAGTTGTCTTTCACACAACAGAGCTTGACAAGTTTTTCCGATTTCGTGTCTTTGCCTTATTATGGCTAGGAATACGGGTGTTTTCATGTAAAGATAATTATTTCTTTATTTTATAATTTTATAAATATAAATATATTTACTTTTTAAAATTAATTTGAGGTTGCTTCTCCGTAAATTTAATGGGCGCCATCAATAACAGGTTAATTGATATTGGGTATGTGACACAATGAAAGAGCGTTTTGTAGGGGGGGTCCTCTAGTTGTTCTTGATCTCACATTGACATTGTAAAAACAAATAACAGAACCTGAGTTGGTACAAGTACAAGGGATTGCCTTTCCAAAAACTATTAGCTCCACTATTTCAGGGAGGGTCATATTTTACATTTATTCGATTACGTGCCTGTCGCTAACAGATTTGAATTTAAAACATGATATATCATACGAGCCGTGTAATATCGCATCCCATAACTACCCCGAGACACTCATATCAACCAAAGAGCTTATGAGTGGCTTGATATGAGTTGAGAGTTGTTATGGTTATTGTTGTTATGCCATCTGTTATGGGCAGTCAGGTAAATCACGGGATACCGAGATATAATCAAAAGTACAAAATTTACGAAATGAACAAGCAATGGATAACAGAAACCCAAGGAATATAACAACCAACAAACACTGACAACACATATTATATTATGTGTATCATATATTTAAATAATGTAAGGATAGAATAAAGCTTTTGTATAGATTTCAAAGTCCAGATCTATTGCGTCCACGTCGTTACATCGTGTTTGGAGGACCGAACGCTCCTTGCACGAAAAACACGCCTGTTGTAGATGTCCATAAGAGTAGACTCGTTGTCTCCGATACAAAAGGTCAAATGTTCAGACCCTACCGTACCCCATGCTTTTACCGTGGGATTCAAGATCTTCGCCCTTTTATCCATCATTTGGTGGTCCTGAATATCGCTTCGCTGAAATACTGCTCGCTAGACGTAAAGTAACTACCTATTAACTCAATTGTAATAATGTTGTTTCTCTCACAAGATTAAATGTTTTCGTATGATTATTATTAATCAACTATTATTATATAACAGACATTTTGTTCGAAAGAATAGTTAATTAATTATTTAATTAGAATTACAAAAAAGTCCACCATTAACGAAGCAACTACATTAATAGTCCGAATCCAAGGTCCGTAACAACAAGTGTGTATTTTATTCTTACAATAAATACAAAGTAGCCTTTATATGTATTCTAATGCTTTATATATATGGTTTAGCAGCTTTCTTTTAGAATATTATCGTGCTATACTTTATTTAATGGTCCTTACAATAAATCTGACAAATTCTGACAAACAAATTTAACATCTAACGTAACATTTCGAACATCAATATCACCTTTAATCACTTCAACACTATTTTTTTTCTTGATTATATGAGAATTATCGGAAAAATATTGGATGTGATCTATGTTTGCAGTATCAAATGGCAGTAGACGCACATCTAAGTAGATAATAATAATAATAATATGTTTCTTTTGTAAAATCGTTAAAGAAACATTCAAACGTTTAAACTATGTCAGTTATACTCTGGGACTTATAGGTAAACCATACTTATAACAGGACGATAAAGAGCGCATCACCTTTATCGACTGTGATATCGATTAAAGTGATAAAAGGATATAAAAATTAACTAGAGGTTTTTTAAATTTTCCTCCTTGTCTGGTTTGTATATAACTGCTTAAAATAAATCTTGTTAAATCAGAGATAAATAGGATTTGATAGGCTATATATCAGTGACATTTAATTTATTCTTTGATATCTTTTAAAATTTACATTGTTTTATTTGTGCCTTCTCATAAATTGCTGCTGAAAGTGAGATAAACACTTTTGAAACACACACGCAAAAACGTTTACACGTAAAAACGTTTCCGTCAAGATCGCTTTGACGGCAAGGGTTATTAGCACTAAAGTTCTGTCTTTGAAATCTTTTTTTAAAGATAAGTAAGCCAAAATGTAACTTTACAACGATTTTAAATTGTCTTGCTGAAGTTAGGGAATCGGTCACTACTCTGTTAAAGCTAGAGTGATTTATCTAAAACTGTCAACAGTTTAATCGCACATACGTTACTGGATTTTTTTTAAAAGCTGTTTCAGATTATGAATTACTTATTACAAAATTAATATCAATTCTATACTGGTGTGGGGAGGGGAGGGTAAATGGAGGAATTGCATATTGGGCAAGGCAATAGTGATGAAAGTGAGGAGATCTTTCAAAAGTAAAATTATTACACATATTTTCCTTAATTTTCCAACACAGTTGATACAATAAATAAAACAATGCATTATGCATCACATAAAAAATGTTTTTTTATCAGAATGTCTTAATGTCTAACAAGAGGAACCATACATTTAATTAACTTAAGTACGGTTGTCACTTTTAATGCAGCGTCAGGATGTTAGGTAACACAATACAATAATATCAGGATTTCAAAAATACAGTGACACTTGGTTTTTGGCTCTTGTTGTTCGGTCGGGTTTCTTTGCTACTTTCTACTCCAGGTGTGGCTTAAATGAAATGTGGATATTAAAAAATTCAAAGACCTGTTAGACATCTTGAGGTCTGGATCTCTTTCCCAATGTAACATCATTAAAACATTCGATTTTTAGGTACTTTACACGGTCATTCCTCATAACCAGCTTAAACCAGGATTAAAGATCTTATTAAATACTGCTTTTTGAGAAAAACGGAATGTGACGATATAAATACCTGGTAATTAGCCATGACAGAACATACTTCCTCATCAATGACTCATCAAATACTAAATATACTGGAGACCAAAACTGTCATATGTTAGATGTTCTGATTCGTCGTGTTTGAAGGACATGTTTTTCAACAGACTGTTGGTATTCAAATGGGTTCTAATTGTGCTCCTCTGACCGTTTTTTGTACTCTTATAAGGCTGATTGAGTTTCTACAAAGCCTGCTGTTTTTGGTTTTTGTGTTGCGCTGTGTATGTTTGTCTATATCCGGATTTGAAACGGTCCCTTGACTTTTGGCTCTTGTTGTTCGTTTTGGTAGACTTATTGATTGATTGGATGTTTGCTTTACGCCCACCGAGCAGTATTTCAGCTATATTCAGGACCGGAACAAGTTAACACACAACACAATATATCGGATAGAGGTGGACAAAAGGGCAAATATGGTAGCGGTTATCCTATCGAGATCTACAAAAGTAGTAGAAGAATCGTGATATTCTAAAACACGTTAACCACCGTGGTAGCCATTCGGGGACGCGTTGAGCAGCCTGGATGGTCGAACACTGTAAACCTTCACATTACGATTCCAGCATTTCATCAGAACTTAAATCAATGTCGTCAACTGCAGTGTTAAACAAATACAATTTCACTCAAGATATAAACTTTGGCGGTTTACACGAGAAGGTTACAATCGCTCAAGTTTATATTCGGCATAAGTGTATTAGGAATATTTATTTTAATGATGTTTATTTGACGAAAATTTGTATCCGGTATTCAGACCAATAATTTATAAAACCACGAAAGTTCGTTTACCAAATATTTATTGTTTTATTAAATTTGTATCATTTAAGAGTCTGACTTGTTAATGTGCGCAATCTTGTTTTTAAAATTTAACTTCTGATGTTATTTTTTTATTTTTGTTGTCTTTTTCTGAAATTATTATTTTTCTATATGCATTAATTCTGTTTCAGATCCAAAATAAATTACAAACATGAAATGTTCTGACAAAAAACTTCCTTGTAACCCCGTTCTATTTGATCAGTTCATTGATTTATGCGAGAAGATACAAATCTTTAAATTATAAATTACAACAACCCAACCCAAACGTTTGAAGTTATTATATATAGTTCTAAATCATACCCTAATATTTTGCCCCAAATCGACTCGGGAAAAATTTTGAATGCCCCTGGAAAAGTATATGGTATGGGTAGGGGCTGTAAATCTAGCCTTTTGTAGCGGCTACTACGTGTCTGCTGCTATCGACATCTACAAAATTGGTATTTATCTTGGAAGGAGCGTGCATTTTCTATTACTACATGACAACCCCGTCAAATAATCTGGGCGTAAAGATTCTGGGCGGCTCTGTTTGTTAAGTACTGTGAACCCTCACAGTATGGTCCCAGTATTTAATAAGGACATTGAAAAAATGTCTTCAACTTTGGTACTGTAAACCGATACAATTCCGCTTGATATAAGTTTTTGCAATTTTCGCGAGAAGGATACAATAGCGAAAGGTTATATTCCGCAAAAAGATCGGGGAAAAGTGTATACATATATTTTTTAATGATGTCGATTTATCGATAATTTGAATCAGTCTAGCGAAAGAAAACCGCGAAAGTTTTTTAATGCGAACACTTTTTAATTTACAATATTAAAATCCTTTAAAAGAGTATGACTTGTTAATGTTCTTTATGTTTAAATTCACAGTTTAACTCTTAATCTGTTAACTTCCGACTATCTATTTTTTTATTTTTGTTGTATTTTTTTAAATTATTATGTTGAGATACGCATTACTTCTGTTTTAGATATAAAATAATTTATAAACATAACACATACTGACACACAACTTCCTCGTAACATCGTTTTATTTGATCAGTTCATTGATTTTTACGAGAAGATAACAATCTTTAAACTAAAACAACCCAATTTAATATTACCTCTATACATCAAAAGTTCTTTTAAATGTTTACGTGAGTAGAAATACTAAAAGGTAAGTGTTTTGAATATATCATATCCTTTACTTTCTTACAGAAATCATTAGAGTTACTTTCAATAATGAAGGGTCACCAATTGAGAATAATTATAAATTGTCAAACATGATTAAAATCAAAAATAGGAATTAGAAAAAGTAGCAATAAAAAGGTTGAAATTATACGTTAATCACAATAGTAGTTGTGTGTTTAGAATGCCATGTCTGGTGTGCGTTAACGACAGTTGTAATTACTGAAATGCGTAGATGATAGGAATGCAAATTCTATATTACTTTGCTACTCTCCATTTATTTCCAACTGTATTTCGTTCTCCTCGTTGTGAGGTAACGTTTTAACATTTCATAATAAGTATATTTGCAGACATTTCATCTCTCAGACTTACAATACTGTCAAAACTCAAAACTCATGACTTCTTTGGAATATTGTAATCCAATATTTGAACTTACAGACTACTTAGGCAAACAAATCTAGTATCCATATCTGTCTAAAACTGCAGTAACAAAACCATATCATTTGTATAGCATACTGCAATCTAGGATCGTGTAATATGTATCTATAGACTAAAGCAGTCGAAAAGCATGTCTATTATAAAAAAAAACTGCGTTCAAGATCATTAATTTTTATCTATAGCTATCATGTCATATGTATGTATAAAATACTTTACTCAAAAATCGTGTGATCTGCGACTCTAGAATGTTGCAGTAAAAAGTATGCCCTGCTACCTTTATCAAATGCAAAATTAAATGAAAATTTTAATTGTTCACAAAAAATAAGAAGGTCTTTCTGCATATCCATGTCAGAAAGATATTTTTTCATTTTTAAGCGGAAAACCGAAAATGACTTTTAAAAACCGGAAGTTAATGTCTTTTGACAACAGATGGTGCCCCGAACTCCAAAACATCGGGTATAGAACTCTTCAAAACCGGAAGTAATGTCTGTAGACATAAAATATTGCACTTGACACCAAGCTATTGGTTCCAGGGAATTTGTTAAACTTGCCGTGACTGATCAAAACGGAAGTTAATGCTTTTTTCGAGGTAATTTTTTCAGATTGCCATTGCTAAAGACGCTAGGAGTTTAAACATACGGTATGCTATTTTTGACATTTAATAGGGTAATCAAATATTCCAATGGTAGTTACTCGTATACGCTCTCTCTAAAATGTGTTGTTTACATGCAGTCCTTCAACATTTGGGGCACTTTAGGTTTTCTCTATCTTTTAAAGTTCTAGAGTTTAAGTACTAACAATGCTGTCTATGTGTAGGGAAAAAACCTCGTAAAGAAATATCTATTGTCTGATTTTTCAAAAGTTGGTGGAAATGAAATTTTCCTTAGGAAATGAAAAAGACCTTCATTAAATATTGTTTGTTTGTTTGTTTGATGTTGTTTAACGCCACTTTCAGCAATTTTTCAGCTATATCATGGCGTCCAGTTTTTATTGGGGAGGAAGCCCGAGTACCCGGAGAAAACCCCGGACCTGCCTTCATTAAATACCAGTCATTGTTAGTAACTATGCTGTAACAGTTAACACTAGTGTTACATGTATACACACAATACAAAATATGATCTGGATTTTATTTTATGACAAAAATATGTTTAGTTGATCAGTTAATGTACCGTATTAACATGTATTCAAAGTAGAAGCCGATATTTTGTCCGTAAACATACAACGTTACTCGGCACTTCACGACCACGTTTTATCGAATTTTTCTGTCGTCTGTTTTGAATTATATGAGACGTTAACTTTGTGTATTAATATTATTATTTAACGCTTTAATGTTTGAAATCTGCATATGCAAAATGTTTTGCACATACATGTAGAACAAGAACGGGTGATGTCAAAGAAATGGTTTAGTTTTTTTAGCATTCAAATTTGATTTATTCAAAGTTTAGAGCAATAAAAGTTACTTTAGTATATCTCCTATGTTTATATGCGTTTAAAATTTCCGGGGTTTCCAAATGGTAAGGTGTAACATATAGAAGTACCAGGACAAAAAAACTGAGGTGCAACTTATCTGGTCACTGTTAAGGTAACAAAAAGCTTTGTTATGTAAAGGTAAGAGTAAGGTAAACGTGCAACTAAGATAACTTTTCCTTATTTGTATGCAAATCCCATCCTTTTTATGACGGGTAAAAGGACAGCAGAAAAATATTTTTATCCAGTTTTCAAGCCTGTTATACGAATGTTTTGTGCAAATTTGGTATCCTGAACTTAAAAAAAGCCTTTCACTTTATCGACTGTGATACAAAAGTTGTAGGAAGTGGAAGTGATTTTCAAGAATCTTCTCTCTAAAATGTTTCACGGTTGTGTAATCATTATTTGCTATGTAAATTAACCTTGTATAATTGAATAATTTGACAATTTTTATATTGTTTAAGCATGTAACAATTTAAATGTTTTGTATGAGATTTGAAAATTACGAAGTCAATAACTAACAAGCAGAAAGATTATTTAGCATCCTTTAAAATGAAGCCTTGTATAATTCTTTAATGTTATAAGAAGTATTTTGTTCTATGGGATAAGTACTAAATTATTTATCACGCAGGTTTTAATTGTATCTACTCTTAGACGTTTCAAATACATAAAATTGTATTTTACAATATAGTATCTTATCGAAATATATCAGTTTAATAAGATTGTTTTGACGGATTTTCCATCCACGAAAATAAATCTAACAAATACACTTCACCTTTTAATCAAAATTGCCAAGTTCAATATTACCTGTAAGAACTTCACTGTAAAAGTTATAAATCTTTGTTTTTGACATAATGCGAATTATTAAGAAAGTAGTCCATTTGCATTGTGGGGGCATGTAAATAATAACAGTAAACGCAAAAGTAAGTATCTTGTTTACAAAATTCCTAATTACTAATTTTAGGTGTTTAAACTAAGTTAGATATATCTGGACGAGAAAGCAACGTTTATGTTATGTTTAATATCTTGTTTCATTTGTTTTAAAACGGGTATGTTAAGTGACGCGCTACAGTAAGAAAGTATCAAAGAAAACCGACCGAACAACAAGAGCCAAAAACCAAGGGACAGTTACAAATCCGGATATAGACAAACACAACACAAAAATCAAAAACAAAAAACACATAAAGAGAGTAACCCGAACACAATAAAAACCATGGGTGCACTCAAGGTGCTCCGGACGAGTAAGCAGTGCCTGCCTCTAATTAGACACCCGTCGAGTTACTCATTGTCTTGTCTAGGGAAAAGTCAAATCCAGGAATAGTCAAATCCAGGAATAGGAAACACTACCTATGACTCAGCGAAAATGTCAGATCGTATTTGAGACACTGATTTCCCGTAACGATCAATTAAGTCGTGGTGCCGACCATAGAACTTCTGGAGAGATAACATTAACCTAGGTACAGCAAACTCTTGTTTGTAAATGTCCTAAAAACAATTCAAAGCGTTTTTACTGGGTAATTCGTTTTATCTGGAGCACAAATATATATAAATTATGTAAAACTTTAGAAAAACATGTACGTTCTAATCTCAAGTTAGAAACCTTTTCAATCATATTTAAAACTTTAAATCTTTTTATTACCGTGATTGCCATAAATCTACATGTAAGGCTCTGCCCGAAAAAACCTTTTCCGAATTCTGGATGTAATCAAGAATCGTCCATCAACTCCATGTAATATATATGAGCATATGTATTTATAGTACATACAGTGCAATAGCTTAAGAAACACATATGTATAATTTGTTTACCATTTCGTGGTACATGTGACTGTATATGTGAAATTGACTTTTAACGCTACTTCAACACTTTTCAGCTGTATAATGGTATCATGTTGAATTTTTATGGTTGAAGACGGAGTTTCCGATCAAAACACGACATTCGACATGAATGTAGAAATTCCGAAGTCTTGTTTGAAATGACCTTAGTATTGACATGCCAGTCGTGACAAATTTCAAATTGACACTGTACATTTTTGAATCCCTTTTCAGTTTTTTCAACACGAAAATGATACAAGTTCTACCCTAATCTCTTTGAAAATTGGTTTAAGAATAATTTCCGGAGTCTGTGAAAATGAAATTATATACAGCAATTACTGACCATTTTATGCGTGTAAAACGCTCAATAATGTTTTTCATTACACGTGTCCCTTTTCACCATCATACAACCTCTGTAAGACTATGTTATGTTTTTCTAGATGTATTCCATGTTGTTGTGTATGCTGTCGTATTCGGTTCCAGTTACCTCGAATGGTAAGTATCCGTATAATTGTTTTTATATGTGTACCTATAGCGAAGATTATATATTTTTATTTTTTTATAATTATGACAAAAATCAATGGACAGTTGCATATTCGGATATAGACAAACATACACAAAGCAACACTTCGGTAGCTCAAACTGTTTTTAAAGTTCCGTCATTTATTTATATTTTTGTACAAAACCATACGCCACAAGCTTCTTTCAAAATGGTGGCTCAGCATTATCCTGATACCAACATTACTATCGATTGTCTTGACAAAATTCCCGAAAATATAGCTATTTCGTACCTACCAGAGAGTGATTTCTTATTCAAAAAGGTTTTAGAAAAGGGGTTGAATTATTTCACAAAGGGTTATATACACGATATTAGAATATCTGAGATAAATTGTGCCGTACGCGTTATTTGCAAGGTGTTGGCGATCTATGAGAAAAAGTAAATCGCCTCACAGTCTTCATATTGTACTGTTTCTTAACTGGCATTCTCTTGCCGTGTGTGTGCACGCGTATTTACATATGCTGTCAGAGAGTATTTCCTACACATCTACAGATTGATGGAAAATCGATATCTGGTAATGAATTGGGTAAAGATGTATATGTTTACTAAAGATAATTGTTTTATCTGTGTGTTGAAAGTACTACCCCAGCTTCAAATCGGCAAACTTCAAAACCGAAAAAAGAACAGAAAATTTGTTGAAAAAATACATGTAACGTTATGTACATGTGCAATTAATATAGTCCAATATATTATTATATATACGTCCAAAAATTTTTACACGGGAACATATAAAAAGGGCCATTGTTCCTGTTCCATTTCTTGTATATCATAATTGAATTAGGGTATACAGACTTAACATATTAATAAAATCCATTTGAAATTGAAGACTTGTACACCATGACTTAACTGTTTATTCTTTTTTCGATTAAGATGGCATTGTTTTCACATTATTGAATCTCTACAATGATTGTGTTTATTTATTCTGTTGTTAATATTGAGCTGATCATTCTGACTTCCACACCCTTTAATTCAGCGTAGACATTTCTCTAAATCTCTCTGAGGCTTTTGGAAATGGTATTAATTTGTATCCTTGTATTCGATCTGGCTACCTGTCATCAAAATTACATGTACCCCATTTTCTTAAAACGATTGAAAATTACGCCGTTCCCACAACTGCACAAATAGTTTGATTGTGGGACAAAGATGGCGGAAGCTTTGTTTACACATCGGCAAATTACTAAAAATGATATAGCTGAAAAATTGATAAACGGGGCGTTAAACATTATTGAAACAAACAAACACAATCTATACATATGAACTCCTCAAATACTATAAGTCAAATGATATTTTTATTAATGCTAGTATTTTGTTGCAGCAGAGATGATTACCGATTCAAAACATGTTATTATGGTCAATGTTTTATCACAATGTTTAAACACGGTTGTCAAATGATCGGCTTTTTACATTTTAATTATGTTTTATGTCAACATTGCTCAATTCTAAGTGAGATAATCTGAAACATATATATTTTTAGCTTACTTAAAAAAAGTTATGACATTTACATTATATTATCCATTCTAATTTTTTGGTTATTTGAAAGCAGTCAATAGCACCTGGAGTAGCTGGAGCGACTGTTCTAGAACATGTGGTGATGGTGTTATGACAAGAAACCGTTCCTGTGACAGCATAGTTCCACTAAATGAAAGTCTGGAGTGCAATGGGTCGAATACAGAATCTACATTTTGCAAAATAGGAGACTGCCTGCCTGTAAATGGCAGTTGGAGTTCTTGGTCTAACTACAGTGAATGCACAGTTAGTTGTGGTGGCGGAACACAGTTAAGAAGAAGAATCTGTGATAATCCTCCGCCCGAATATGGCGGACAAGACTGCGGCGGTTCGGCAACAGAATTTCGTGCATGTGAGGAAGTTGATTGTCCAGGTGATGTTCTTAGAATGAACAAATATTGTAGGACTTTTAAAATAAACTTATGTAAAAAAGGAACTAAATTACACGTGTACATTCAGGACATATCTGTCGAAATGAAAATCAATGAAAAGTCTAAAATATACATTAATTTACCACTTCCTCAATGCCAATTATTGATTAGAAATTAAAATGAGTAATGTCCCTCCTGCAAAAAACATCACCCAATATGACCCCTTGCTACATGGAATGTTCATGTATAAAGGTCCGAGAGAACATCAAACAGTCTACCTTTTAAAGCGTACAACTTTTCTAAAATTAATCCGCCCAATGACAGACTACAATCCATTAACAATTTTATTATTATTTTTAATTACTGAATTACTGGAAATAATAAAACAACCATACAAATATCGATTACTATTTAACCATAATTGAATTTTAATTTATTTTAGCAATGGAGATTGTTAAAGATGCGGTCAAAACAAGATTACTACTGACACTTTAGTCAAAAATACTAGTTGTTATAATGTTAAAATATTTTTTTATAAACAGGTAGGGATAATAAAGGAAAGGAGTTCATTTTTGGATTTTTGCCAAATTACTCTGGATATCCCACGGATCTGACAATATTTCTTACCACAAAGTACGAAAATGTAGCTGTGAAAATAACAACACCTTTATTTGATACGAGTTTTGAGAAAACGGTATTTCTTCGCAAAAATAGTGTGGAAAGTGTTTCAATATCCACGGCCGTTATGTGTAGCGTTTTAGGATTAGAAAGTAAAGGCATTCACGTGGTGGCAGAACAGGATATAATAGTATATGCTATAAATAAGCAAATCTATTCTACGGACGCATTTCTTGCGTTACCTGTTGATGCGTTAGGACAGGAATATTATGTCGTTACATGGAGTATGATGTCGGCTTTTATTATTGTGGGGACAGAAGATAACACCAACGTCAATGTAAAGTGTAGCAAAGGATGTCCATCTTTCACAATCAATGGTATATCATATGGGCCTGACATATCAGTCAGCTTTGTGTTAAATAGATTTCAAACCATGTCAGCATCATCGACATTTGGTGATTTTACAGGAACACATATTTATGCAACCGCACCAGTTACAGTAATTGCCGGTAGTATTGCTGCTAGCGTCGGAGCAGGTGCTGCTGATCATTTAGCAGAACAAATGCTCCCAATTGAGAAATGGGGCAAGAGTTATGTTACCGTCGGCATGCCGGACTGTTCAGCAACAGATACGTATAGAATCGTTGCTTGTTACGATAACACAGTTGTAAATATCTCAGGGCTTTCTACAGTAAAGTTGGAAAGGTCAGGAGATATATACACGTTCAACTTACCTGATCAATCGGCAAAAACTGTTACGTCTGATAAAGCAATAGCATTAGCCTTATACGCAAACGGAATATGTAGTTCAAATGATTTTGGAGATCCATCAATGGTACTTCTTCCATCTATTGACCAATTTTCATCAGATTATACCTTTTCGACGGTTTCTCTCGAAGGACAGGATTTTATCAATTCTATGGCATTGGTCATAGCTGACGCCTATATTGCAGGTCTTCGTATGGACAATAGAACTTTACCGCCTGTCGTATGGCGGTCAGTCGAAGGTAGAAACGATATACAATATACCGAATTAGAAATTGACAAAGGAGCTCACTCTGTTTATCACATAGATCCAACAGTTACTTTTCTTCTTATAGTCACGGGGATTCAATTGGCCAATTCCTATGGTTATCCAGCAGGACTGAAATTCAATGCTGAAGTAAGATGTTTATAAATTATGTCTATATTATTATAATGAGTGTCATCTAAAAAGTTGCAGCCAATTAAAATATATGTTTAACTGGCTATGCTGTGCAGGGAAATGATAACAAATTTTGCCAAGAGTAAACAATTAACTCAAGTGTAATAAAACTATCCACACATGTATTTCAGAAAAAAGTGAAAAGACTTAAGAATAATATTATAGAGACAAAATAATTTCGTAGTAAAGATAATTTCACAAATAATCCAATTTGATACGCTAATTCTTACAGAAAGAAACATAGTTACATAGTTGTCTATAAATGTTTAATTATTGTTTATGGTAATACTTCTGAAATACATTACTTTGTTAAAAAAATCAGTACATTACCTGAACCGTTTATATATTGTAATAATATAATGTAAAAAAAGAAGTCATTTTTGCAAAAATACCGTTTTGTCAAGTTTTCCTTTAATCGCTGCTGATTGTTTTGTTTTAATTTAGAACTGTTCTAATAACAACAATTATAATCGTTTGAATGGATCCAAATGCGACATGGGATTAGGTATGTGGACATAGACGTTGTTTTTTTTTATTATAACCTGTTCACACAAATACATGTAGAACTATTGAATGGTGTTTTGGGTTATTCAGGTATGTAGTTCATATTACTATTAGTTGTCTTGGTATTAATACCCCTGTTTCTCAAACTCCTACAATATTGGTGGAAATTTGGGATGATATGTCGAAATATTAAAGATCTGTTCATTACCTGAAATAAGCATAAAATGCATCTGCTTCCTAACAACGTTTTTTAAAACAAATCTGTTATCTTATTATGAGAACTAAATTTTCATCGTCGAAAGCGAACAGAAAATATTTTATGGTTGAATGAAATCCACCTCATAGATTATTGCATGACAAATATAATTTTATCTAAATTAAGAGAATTTCAAGATTAAGGACATACTAGGAGGGTTCTCAATGCTCAACCCACAAAACTGCCCAGTGCTTTCTATGTAAAGTATATGAGTTATATTCTCGTTAGTTGTTGTCAGGTTTTAATACTAAAATCCTGATCACAGACGATAGTGAGTAACATGTTTGCAGAGTGCCACGCTCTTTGCACGATTTAGATCCACTTTAATTTGTAGATTTAAAATAAGAGTAGGGTTATTTTAGACAGTACAAAAGTCTAAATACTTTGTCACTATCCAATACTATATACTTTGGAGTAACAGTCCAATTTGTCTCCCGTTGGAACACCCCTTTCCAAGTCAAGTTTTGTTTGTAAACCTGTTTTTGACCTACGTATCCCTGCACTATTGCTCGCTGAACGTTTTGAAAACATTCAGGTAATCGATTTCTTTGAGGCCTCAAAATATTGATTAGCCTACATTCGCAGTGACCGTTTGTCTTGTGTTCTTTTAATTTAATATTTAAATTATGACAATTTGTGTGATAAAACATTAATGCTAATTAATGTAAGCTCTCATTTTGTGACTTTGTCGAAGTGATCAATTGAGAAATATACTCAATAGTAACCAACAAAAGTAGCATATAAATGTAGTATGTGTGTGTTTGTGAGGAGTTAAACACCAAATTCAAAAGTTTTAAATTTAAAAGCACTTTCAACAATTTTTTATCTATATCCTAGTGTCCAGCTTTTATAAAAAGAAAAAGCCAAAGTATTCGCTGAAAACACCCGACTATTGGCATGAACACTGACAATCCTTATTAAGTATGGCTAGAGTCCAGCACATCTTGTTCATAATAAGGCTCAATCCAACAACGTTAGGCAACGTTAGGCACGTGAACAACAATCGACGACTAACGGCTAACTCAATCATTCGGCCACAAGGGATCCGAATAAACATCGAAGATTCTATCTCTCCTACAGGTGTGTCTGCGGTTTTTTAATTGATTTTTAATCTTAAACATGTAAAATAAAGGTAAAACATGTAGGGCAAAATTCAAAGGTTAGGTTGAAAATATCGATGATTAATGACTTTGTAAAAGGCATATGATGTATTCTATATAATCTACCATGGACATGTTTCGGTTCAAAATGTTTTGTGTTGGTTGTAGGCAAAGGCGGAAGATATAGTTTAGCAATTGTAATTAACAAGAGATATTACGCGAAACATTGTAACATTATTTATTCTTAAGCAGTTTGCACCCCATTTTATGAAATATCATTTTCATTTTTAGATCCCTGCAAAGACAATCCTTGTTTAAATAGTGGAACATGTTCACCATTGGGCTGGACAAGTTATAAATGTATATGTCCTAATCCTTTTGAAGGACCAATATGTGAAATAGGTAATCCAACTAAACATGTTTCTGTTGCTCTCATTCCATATGAAAATGGAAATACAATTATTTAAAATGTTACATTTGTTCTTCATATATTTTGTATTTGAAAATTTACAAGTATCAGCCATTGCTTTAACTTATTGATCTATTTGACATACTTCATCTGACGCAGGTTTTGTTGCCTTATTGTAAAATATTGGGACCACAGTTATCAACTTGTTTGGACAGTGCCACGCTCCTTGCAACAGAAAGACCCTTTTAGTAGATAAGAGTAAACTCGTTGTAACCGCTACAAAAGGCTTATTGTTTCGCCCCTAACCATAACCCATATTTTTAGTAGCATTCAAGGTTTTTCCCTTTGGTCCATTCTTTTCGAATTGATTTATTGTTTGCTAACTTGTTCTCGTCCTGAATATAATTGACATACTGTTCACTGGACGTG
This sequence comes from Limnoperna fortunei, assembly GCA_944474755.1. Lineage (NCBI taxonomy): Eukaryota > Metazoa > Mollusca > Bivalvia > Mytilida > Modiolidae > Limnoperna > Limnoperna fortunei. The sequence goes on from OX104123.1 coordinate 32,030,018, forward strand.
AAGCACATCATCAAATCAATCAAACTCAATCCAAATATCCATTACATATGACGGATCGTTCAAATAGATCAAACAGTCAGCCGTTGCTTAACAGTTAATTACCTTTTTATATTCTTTATATTTTTTTTTCAGATTACTCATATGTTTGTCACATTTTATATTATTATAATACTAAATTATTTCAAGTAATGTATAAATCTATACATGGTGGAATATGAAAAATGTTGTGTATCTAATTAAATGCTGCGTATGAAAGATTTAAATGAGTGCTGCTTTTTGTAAATATTTCTTTGTGTGTTATCATGTGTCGAGTTTGCATATTTTTTTGACTTTGATTCGAGCATGGTCTTTTTGTTATTACCTTCATCAATATATCACTATGAAAAGTGTATGTTTGTGCACCATTTTAAAACTTGAAATTTAAAACTAACAGATGTATTATCTCTTTAACAATTCTTCTATATTTTAAGGATTTATTAATTTAGGAGCTTTACAATATATGTTTTGTTAGTTCAACCTTAATGTCATGAAAAGTGTTGTTGACTCCAACCTTTTTACTACCGGAAGGTGGCGGTGCTTACTGCACCGGGATACTCCAGTTTGCACCCTCATAGAAACTGGAAGCCATTAAATCACATAAATATTGATGATGTTATATACCATTAACACACAAACAAAACCCCCAAAAATCTCTAAAATGATTATTTATTGAAAATAAGTATGTAGAAAATCAGTAATAGACATGTTTAAATTTTGCAGACTTGTGTAAACTATATCCGAGTGATATAGTATTTGTGATCGACAGCTCATCCAGCATTGGACCAGAATACTTTGAAATTCAGAAACAGTACATACAATATCTGACGAGAAACTTTACAATTGATGAACTAAATATACAAATTGCGATCGTATCATTTTCTTCTATTGCTAATATAGAATTAGACTTTGGTGATGTGAGTAATGAAACGAGCTTTGATGACAAGATTTCAAAACTAAAATTAAAAGGTGGCTCGTCGCAAATACATCTAGGACTCGATACAGCCATTAAATTGCTGAAAAATAGAAATCGTCAAATACATTTTGTCAAGGCAAAAAAGTATATAATCGTTATATCAGATGGCCTTCCGTCCTCCCCAAGTGATATTAAATTGTTTGCTAGCAACGAATTTCCGTTGTACATGGTTGCACTGGGTGAAGATGTTTCCCATTATTATCTAGAGAAGATGGCTGGGTCAATGTCACACGTGTTTTCACCAAATCCTGAGCGTTTATGGAATCACATGATGTTGGAGCTTATACACCCTATTTGTAAAAGTAAGATAATCATTTGTCATTCATTTTGTCAGTTTTTTTAAAGTCAGTATCTCTTGCTGTCAAAACCAATTGTCTAATTTAAGTTAAACTAGACATTTTTTTTAAATTTAAAATACACTACATAAATGGTCGTTTTAATATGACATTAAGCTAGAGTGAAATTTGCAGAGTTTTCCCGATTTGTTCCCAGTAATAACTGGACGTCATTATAGTGTATTCTAAGCCTGACAGAAATAAAATATTCAGGCATTGCAAATGTCATCTGGCCGACATACAGTTTTATTAAAGCAAACATTCATGTGTGTTAATTACATCGGCTTATCAACCGATGCATTTATATTGAAGGGTATAACGAGTATACAAGGAAAAGAAGAATCCGTTATGTTTTATGTTGCAATATTGTCCCGCACTTTAAAGTACTTTTGGTATTCTCAAAGTTTTGGTTTCATAAAATTAGTACTATTTTTAGGTGGCAAAACCTGTTGACATATTTTTCCCTTAAAAAACACAAAAATATGTCTGTTTGTTTGGACCTGTTAATGAACTTCAGTTAACTATGCTCAGTATCAATCAAATAAATATCCATATCTTGATTGTTCACCATTGAAAATATATCTATGTTTGATTTTGCAGAGTGCCATACATCAAATGAAACCGATCTGGTTATCATGGTAGACATATCACGTGATATGGATAATAAAGATTTAATAGAATACATACCCAGCGTAACAAATGCGATACTAAAGGAAATGGGAACTAGTTATATAAATACAAGACTATCTCTGGTAACGTATGACAGCCATACCCATATAGAGTTTAAGCATCAACAATATTCAAATGATACAAAATCCAGCTTACAGCAGAAGATGTCCTACTTTCCCCGATCAAGTAATTCGATTTCAAATTTTACAAGAATCTTTTCAGACGTAAGTGACCTTATATTTGATACCCAATCTGGAGCAAGACAAACAGCGAAGAAAATAGTGCTTGTAATATCAAACTTTAAGGCTGATATAGACAACACAACGCTAGATGTGAACCAATTGTTTAACAGTTCGCTTGAAATATTTACTATTGGAATGCACTCAGATCAAAAGACATTTGATAACATGCTTCGACTAGCATCATCTTCATTTCATGTTGGAAGTATAGGTGAAATATTTGCAAATCAAATAGATACCTTCATCAGAGCTTTTGTTGATCAGTTATCGTATGTAAAATGTTCTTTTGTTGAACAATTACAGTGAAATGGGACCATGACTCCTTTATATGTAAGAAGTAGTCGTTGCATGAAACAGTGTTTAGTTTTTACCGATTCGTGTCATTGACAATCTTCAAAGGTATTTTCGTGTAAAGATAATTATTTCGTTAATTTTTTATTTTTATAAATGATAAAAATATCTACTATTTTAAGTTACATTGGGGGTCGTTCGTGCGTAAATTTAATAGGCGTCATCAAAAAAGGGTTTATCTATATGGTGTATCTGGCAAAATGGTAGACCGCTTTTGGGCTATCCATTCGTTTTTGGCCTCACAGTGATCTATAAATAAAAAAACAGTGTGGGAGGTGGCAAAATTACTCGACCACGGACAAATATTAACACCACTATTTAAGAGAGGGTCATGTTTGACAATTATTTGTGGTGTGTTTTAAGTGTTTGTTGGTTGTTATCCACAATGGCGGCAACGTTGAAAAAAATCAGAGAAAGAAAATATATGAAGAAATATAACATGATTCGTTGAACACAATTAGGATACATCTATTATTGAAAAGTGGGGTATGATACAAAAATGTGTTTATCTACACACCCAATTACACACTACAGTAGTTCTAGTGGAAAGTTTACCATGCCTTAAAATCTGGTTTCTTTTGAAATGCCTCTACCAAGTCAAGACAATTGATTAATAGATTAATTTTCGGTTGTTAGTTCTCGGATCATGAACTTAAATTTGTGAATTATCTTTTTTGACAGTTTCCTTTGTGTTCGATATTTTGTCATTACCTCCCTTTAAATGATAATAAAAGGTGTGATATTCTTAAGCGGTTGTTTTTTTGTATCCGTAAAAAATAGAACCAACTGTCTAGTGATATACAAAATGTTACTATTTTTGTTCATGTTTCCTTTTCCTTTTTCTTTTTTCTTTCTGTTTTTTTGGCATTTTGTTGTTTTTGAAACAGTTACTAAATACTTAAATCGAGTATTTACAGCTCATGTGCTAATGTACTGACCTCATTTTAAATATATATTATCCACTTTCGACTATGTTCTATTACCTTATAGTCTTAGCATAAATTTTGAAATAAGGTGACAACCAAGTTTTTAAAACATAGTCAAGCTATAAAAATAAACTTTAAGCAAACAAAAAAACAGATGTATTGTAGTACCCTATAAAACAAATACACCTAATAAGTAACCAATGAGATAACTCAATGAGCTTTACCATTTTGCTTAAGCTAAACAAAAAGCCATAAAGCTGTCTTGTGCATGATTTTGGACCGTGCCTTCCTCTTCATTCTTTAGTGCATACATTTGTGAATTTTTACCAAAAATTACAGGCAGACCACAAAATAGACGTCTTATGCTTTTTACTTATTAGCGTGTTGTAACATATATTTGTAGACCTCGTTAGTTACAGGTATATTGTAAATTTTGACGGAAATGTCGTTCTCTATTAGCTTATACATATAGTATAAATTTGAATATATCATTTCATGTATCAAATTGTGTATCTCTGTCACAAGTTTTATTAGTAGAATAATCAAAGTTGAATTGACCAGTTATTGTTATTGAAATATCTCAATACGTTTCAATTGCAAAGGTAATACTGAATAAATTATGAATTGCTTTTATACTTATAAATTAAATTTTGCAAAAAGATTAATGTAATTTTAGTACTTTTGCGTGGCCCGAAATTAGTTTTTAGACCAACCGAATCAAAAACACACAAAAAAGTTTTACTTATGCCAATACTAAGTATTTTCATATCACAAACATTTTCTTCGGCGTACAATCACGTAATATCCTGTACATGTATTTTAATGCTATATTTACAACACATTGTCTTGGTTTACTTTAGATATGATCATCAAAATAAATCTGACAAATCTACTTAACTTTTAAATACAAATTGTCATGATCAATACAGTGTAAAGCACTTCACTTCAAAAGCTATAAATCTTTGTCTTAACAATATGAGAAATGATTGGGAAAGTATTATATTGATCTGCGTTTGCATAAAATAATGGCAGTGAACACACATGTTAGTATCTGTCGCTTATAATGTGTTTACTTTACGAAATGGTTGGTTAATGATTAAAAAGTACATTCTTTGGAATAGGGTATAGCGTTTAAACTCGGACAGTTTAAATCTGAAAGAAAAGGCAAAAAAAACACATATTATAACGTCCTTGTTTATTGCTACATCTCGAACAAAGTTATGTAAATTAAAGACAAGTTCAAGCGTCAGGACAGAAATATTCGCTCATGCTTATAGCGCTAATTTAAAAAAAATCGACAACATTTTATAAGCATAACTAATTTCCTGACCAAACAATTTACATTTTAATAGTCTGCTAGCTATGGCACTACTCGGTACTCGAGAATGATCTGGGCGAATGTCAAAACGAACCACCGTCCATACACTCAACGCTTGTAAAATTAAACCATAAATATTTATCGTATTCATTAGTTAAGAAATAACTAATATGAATATATTGTCCTCATTTACACATAGAGTGGGTCCTTATATTCGTTTCTTTTTACCGAGCAATAGCCAATTGAGGACAACACCCTTCAATCCAATGATTATTTCTAATGTAGTATGACAAACATAGGAAATTTTCAGGTTTTTCCGCCTAGGCATATTACATTGGTTTAATTTCGTTCCACTACCCTAATGTGAATATCAGTATTATGTCTGGTTTTAAGGTGTTGTATGGTAAAGCCATTAATATAGTTATAAAAATGGCTTCTTTATATTTCTAACACAACTGACACAAGCACGGTTGAAATGCGTCATACGGATGTACTCTATATGTAAATCAATTATATACGCGGTAGGTGTTCTGGAACAGCCTTTGGTGAAATGACAACAATTACAATGTGTACTTGTATGGTACTAGTTTTTCATGGTTTTATATGTTTCGGAAAAGAAACAACACAAAATATAAACATTGTTAATGCAAAAATAAAATTCAGGACACTTATAAGACCATAAAGCTTTTTTACAAAATACGCATGTGTGTATGTGAATATATCGGGGAATATATTCATTGGCGACAATATGACGTCGTATGACAATTTTTCATTCACAAATCGTGCATTTGTCAATAAAAAATCTCATTCATAACATAAAACTGTATAATTTCTCTACAAATAAACAGACCTTATGTCTTACGTTTTAAAGCTTAACACAATTCAATCACCTAATGACCACAAATCTTGGATGTGTTTACAGTTTCTCAGCTATATAATGTTGTCATGTCTTATTGTTTTGATGAAGCCGAAATTCGGCATGAAATCTGGCTATTCCAAAGTTTGCTTGAACTGAAAAACGCCAAGATTGAGATTTAGAACAGACGTACTTAAAACTAACATGGTACTTTAGGGCTATTTACTTATAACAGACATATTTCTCGATGTAGATATAGTTTATATAATGAGAATTAAGTATTTTTTCAAATTGTGTACCTGGTTGTCTTTCATCTTGTATTATTAAATATTTGAAAGCAACAAAAGGTGTTTTTGTTTATATTATTTTGTGTGTTAATTATATCAAACAATATTGCATAATTAAGGTATTATAATACATTATTGCAAGTTTTATCTATGCCATTAAACATTTTAAAACATTTAATCAAGTGATGTATAGAAGAACATATTTTTAATATGCGTCTACAGTAGAAAACAAAGAAAAAAAGTGAAAGGAAATAACAGGTAATTTGTCTCTGGATAGAAGATATGACATAGTGTAACCAATACTAGATATAATTAAGAAATCTCTGATAGTTTGCTGAACTTTAAACATACATATATAAAAAACGTTATGTGCTATTTAAAAATATACAATAGAGGGAATTGGTAAATAAGGATGATGTATGTAGTATTTTATCATTAGTTTTCCCTACAATTTCTTAACTCACGTTTTGCTTAAATCAAGGTATAAGCCATTCAAATCTTGAGAATATTGGTGTTGGTATACCTGTAGAAGAAATTCAAACTAAATTCCTACACCCGAAAGTTTTCTGGTAAATCAAGGCGATGCTTTCTAAAGAGGGGAACAAACAGCATAAATTGTAAATAAATCAATTGCTTTAATTAATGGCGTCTAAGAAGAAATACAAATCTGTGCTATCAGAATGTATAGAGCTGAAAAAATAATAATAGTTTTAACATAAGCAATAAAACAGTAACATAACATCACTGCCTTATTGGTTATGGTACTTTTTAGGTTCATAATACAAGTGTTAATTGTTTGAATTGTAAAAAATGTTGGCCTAATTTTGACAAAGTAACATTAACATTACAAAGACGCAGAAGGCCAACCTAAAATGGGGATCCGATTAATTATCACAGGAAATAGAAACAAACGAGCGATGCACAAGGAAACTCGTCTCGGAGTATTTAAGGACCTGCGCAAAATGTGTTATAGCGAAATACAGCCTTGGCGACCGTTCAACTTAATGATGATGTCATTCAATTGTTAATACATGTAACTAACATGACATGGATCATTAACAATACAACAATCTGGCACACGGTTTACTTTGTAACTAACAATTGAAAACAACCCTTAAGTATATCTATAAAACAACTGAATTATTTTAAGTGACCCTAGTTCGTTCTTTCCTTATGTATCCTTTTAGCGAAAAACTTTCAACGATTGTTTGATCTTGTATGCTGCTCTATAAAAGAAGATAAAAGCCCTGTTGATGTCAAATATAATAAAACAAAATGAAAATGCAGAAGATATAACATAGGAAGTAAATAAGTGGTTGATTGATTGATTGTTGTTTTATGTCCAACAATTAATATTTCACTTGAATTATTTGATACATAAATAAATAATTAAATATCCATGAGCATATTTACAACTAAAAACCTAAAACACTGGAAAGAATATGAAAGCTCAATTAACAGTAAAATATAAATAATATCTTTTGTAGTGTAAAATTGTGTTCCGATATATGTCAGAATAATTAGTAGAGGTATTGCAATTATACAAACGTTAAAATTTCCAAAATTAAATTTTTTGACGAAAATAGTACAGCTGACAATTCTACTATTCTCTCTTCAAAATCGGAGATGTACATACTATTAGTATATTTTTTTAACGATTGACTAGTTTTCCGTAATGCAAAATAAAACATATACAGGCCCAAATACTGTCGGTCACAGGTCACAAACCAATATGATCGTACTTATTGTAGCGTTTGTAACGGTTTCAAGCCCAAAAACAACAAACTAGGAATGAAGCAATAACAGTTAACAAACCTATACCTGCACTAATAAACTGCATCATCCTGCAACGTACTCTCATTTTTAATCATCGTTTGATCGTAGTGATAGTACCGTCAGTTACTTTACTTTTTAATTCACTTCCATTAACAATCAACACAACACATCAATCATTAACAATACCAGCTTCTCTTATTCCACGGAAATGGAGCAACGGAAACTGTTAGTTAAGTAGGGTTACTTATTTATTGAAAATGTATTATTTACATTTAGAAAAGGTAATTTTTCGCTGTTGTTTATTATATAAATAAAATGTCATATTTTTCTTCATTAATGTTCAAAACAAATATTGTTTTATATAAACTTTGGTTATAAATCCCAAAGAGAGTCGAAGGGTCATGAAAGAAATTAAGAGATGCCTCCATTAAAAAAAATATTTCATGTATTTTTATTTTATAAATAATGAATCGAATTTTGTATTTTATTCCCGTCTTACACGCGATATATAATGTCATATTCACGGCTTAGGATTTATATTACATTCGCCTTCGGCTCGTGGAATACAAGTTCTAAGCCGTGAATGTGACATTATATACCCTGTATACGACCGGAATAACTATTATATTAAAGCTCACATCTTTAATTAAGAATTTTAACGAGACATATGTTTAAGACATAAGTTCAATCTAGTCTAATATCTTTTGGGAAGTGTTAAAATTATCAGTATTTTTTAGGAAATATACGTTTAAAGTGAACGCATAATATCAAAATGTTGCAAATAGTTTTCATAAAACAAAATTGCAATGGGGGTATTTTCAAATTGTGTTCAATACAACAATAACATATATTCAAGATATATTTTCCCTTGTGGCACCCCATCATTACTTTCATGACCCTTCGACGATCAAAGCTCATTCAGGATTTCTAACCAAGTTTATATTAAAATTATCTATATTCTTGTTGAACATTTTTTATATATTAATAAACAGCAAAAAGGATCTTTTTCTAAAAGTAAATCGTCTACTGTTTAATAAATAACCAAAATGTATCCTTAAACTGGCAAGTGTGAAGGTAAAAGGTTTCGAATCACCAAATTCATTTCTGTTAGTAGTGATCGGTAAAAATATGAGCTTGTATTAGTCTTGATTGATGTGTGAAGGTGCCTTTGATTGAAGTGAATTAAACGATTTTTTTAAGAATTTATGATGAAGAATTATAGCATAATAATGCAGGTACATGTTTTTAACCTTTAATGCGTCTGAGATCACGTTTCTCTATGAAGTTTTTTGCGGGTTAACACACGTTGCTAGATGACACTTGACAAAATCATATAAGATTTGTGGCCTGTGACTGACCTTATTTGAGCCAAGTAAAACAAATTTATTTAACATATCATTTTATTGACGTCGCTTAAAATATGTTAGACATTGTTGTACTTTTTGAACAAATATGCTTTATGTATACTATTTGTTAGTCAATCAGAATGCAAGATTTTCATGTGAGCTATAATGTATTGTTGTGTTCTATAAAATCTATTTATTAAAGACAATATTTTATTAAATAGTATGCATTCACTATAAACTAACATGTGTCAAAGAAATACGAATAATTACACATTTGCATAGGAAATTATACTACATTTATATCTTATTAATTTTTTTCCAGTTCAATAATCCTAATTATAGATGTGAATTATAATGTATTATTTTTCCTGTCGTCGGATAATGATATAAAAATCTTAAGCCGTGAATGTGACATGATATATCCTTTCTAAGCCCGGTCTAATATATATGTATTCTATTTTAGGATTATATATTTTGTTAATATTTTTGTATGTGACATTTAAATTGTTTGAGATATCCAAATTGCAAGTGCATGTGTATGCCTTTGAGTAATCGCGACTATCCACACATTCTATCAACTAAATATCGCACTGTACATAGTATTAGTTTTCAATTAAGAAAAACAAAGATGACAATATTTTACTTCTAGTTACAGCCAAGGTCAGTATTATGCATAAAACCTTTCAGATTATGATAGTAATATCATGACGAGTGATAAGTTGTTATGCTCTGCTTATGTTTAATCATCGCAGCTCAACCCTTTCATTTTGTTTATTAATTCATGAGCACCACAAGAATAGTCAGCAGTATAAATCTATAAAGAATTTAGAGGTTTGTATTGACTAAAAATCTACTAATCTACCAAAAATAAGGAATCTGATGAGACATTCAATGATTCCACACCACGTTGCACTGTTTTGAATATTCATGAACAAATTTGACTGAATTACAACTCAGCCTATAGGAACAGCTGAGCATGATAACAGTCCGTCTCAAAAGACAATTTTACCTTGATCTTAAACCTATAAAAATAATTTTTAATTAGCCCTACTCAAAATCTACAAATAAGATTTGCTGTAAATACATCTTGATCATCATATAATAGTACGTAACAGCTGTACAAAGTTTTAACAAAATCCATTTTGCATGTAATGTTTTGAAAAAAAAAAGCCAATGTTTGACATTTTTTTCTAAATAAAAATAAAACAAAAAAGGAATAACAAAATCTGTTGATGTTTTTTTAGTTACCACATGGAAACCGTCAGCTGTTGACCAATAAAAATTAATCTTAGTTGAAATCTACAAACTGGATAGTGCTGAAAATTAAACTTGGTCTTCATTTAAAAGTACTTAACAGCTGTGCATAGTTTAAGCAAAATCTGTCGACGCGTTTTCAAAATAATATTATACGTGTTGTTAAGTTTTCATCTGTAAACCATTGAGGTACGAACAGATAGACGAACAGTCATATTCATTAGGAGGGTAAACATAATACCCTGCCACTTTGTGTTAGTGTCAGGTATAACAAAATCGTTTTTAAATGGACGGATGTACTCTGCTAACACGTCAGTCACAACAGTCCGTGACGAGGCTTTCTATATTTTGATCCGGCATATTTAATATGGAAAATATAGTATTGAGAGGATAAAGAATGTGCTCATTGTAGTTGCGACAAAATGCTAAATTTACTGCATTACCAATACTTCATATTTTTTCAATGGCATTCAAACGTTCTGTCTTTTGGTCCAAATTGATTTATTGTTTGTTAATTTGTTTCCATCCTGAATATAGCTTAACTACTGCTTGCTGGAGTAAAGCAAACATTCAATCAATCAATTAAATGTATCCTGTGTATTTTTCGATTGACTAAAACACATGGAAACGCCATGCCGAAAAGTTTGTTTTTAGGAAAAATAGAGTTTAATAACAAAATCTCATCACACAGATACATCCCCAGAGACGTTTAGACAATATTAATAAAATATCGAAATTGCATATACTCAGATATTTCTGATACATAATTTGTGGTATTTTAAGCAAATATGAATCAATTCTTTGTATTAACGAATAATAAAGCTTGCTTTGCAGTTCGCATCTCAATTAAAGGCATATCCTCGCAACCCCGCCAACGACTGTTTTCTAACCTCTTAATGCCTCTGGCCAGCGGATTGAAATTTCATTAGAAAAATTCAAGTATACATTTAGATGTTATTACTGCAATCGAAATTCCACATATTCCTCAAAGATAATACCCTAAACCCTGATTACACTGTCTAACTTGCTACAGTTTATTTATACAGACAGCTGAACAGACGGTGATAAATTGCCTCAGCCGCTGTCTTCGGAAAGAGTGTTATATCTCCGCGTCTCCCGTCTGCAAGATCTGTATTTATTGTTGAAGTACAACCTATTCTTCTTGCGACGACAATAGTTCCTTTGTAAGAGTGCAAATTTTATTATCTGCTCAGATTTCCTGTCATGTCTTCTTGCTTCTGAAAATTTAAAAACTAAAAACCAAAACATTTTTTAAACTATTCAAATTTACAAATATCTTGCAGCTTCGGAAAAAAGATCTGTTTTTTCGGGATCCCCAATTATGAGGAATTCCGTAGAAAAACGATCGAAATCGAGAAGACAAAAAAGGTCTTGAATGACGATAAAATCAATGGTGGTATTCCTCATGCTGATTTTAAAGCATTAATTTAGCTCTTTCCCACTACAGTGGAAAGACCTTCTTACCTTTCTCCTGATTATTAAGGTCTTTCCGACTACAGTGGAAAGACCTTCTTACCTTTCTTCAGATTATTAAGGTCTTCCCCACTTCTGTGGAAAGACCTTCTTACCTTTCTTATGATTATTAAGGTCTTTCCCCTTTACAAGGAAAGGCCTTACTGTATTTCTTATGATTTTTTTTTCTGCCGCAGATGTCAAAAAAGTGTCTTGACGTATCGCTTTGAAACTGTGCACACTTAATTGACACTACCTGGGCTCAACCAAAGTCACCTTGCGAAACCGATCTATTTTTAGTAACGGAGTTGTCTACCCAAGACCCAAAACTCGTTTGTTCAGTAAAAACTTAGAAACCATGACAGATATCAAAAATCTAAAGTTGGGAAAATGTTGTCTGACTCATGGCCATAATTTTTCATGCAAAAAACTATTTTTGATCCACTTCCTGTTTACGCGATTTTGACGCGAAGTTTGTCGAAAACGTCAAAGTTGTTTGATTTTCATAAAACTTGGTTGCCAAGTAGATATGAGGGTCCTTATTACAAAAACTCAAAAACCATAAAAAATTGAAGCAGATAAAATATCAGAAAAATGTTCCTCTAATTAAGATCTACATTTGTTATAAGAGTTAAAAACTGTGCGACAAACCGTTTTCGATGTTATGGCCCTTGACACGTTTCGGCTTATCAGTTTTTGGCTTATAACTTTAAAACCGTCAGATATAATATAGTTAACATAGAGTTTTTTGTGACCAATCGGTGAAGCCCTTCAATTAAAGACCAAAGTCAAATGGTTATGGTAAGCCATTTTCAAAATGGCCGACACCGTAAACAGTTTTTATAAAATAACACTTTAACCATACAAAATTGAAGCGGACAATACATGAAAAACTGAATCGGGATCACTAACTGAATTCAAAATCATATTGTATGACAGGAAGTGACATTTTGTCCATAGCAACCAACTAAATGTCCTTAGCAACCATACATTTTCGGGCTTTGGACAACTTGCTTTATACACCAAAACCACAGTAATTGACCGTAAAGTCATTAGCAACTATATACCTAGACATAACACTAACAAAATGCAGGGAAAGACCTCACATTTGTTCTCTGTTTCATTATTATTTTTTAGTTCTTCTCCCGCGATGTTTGCCAATAAATGTCTCGACATATCATTCCGATTCTTGGTACCATTAATTGGTCATATCCGGAGATCACATGGCTCATACTTTTGACCTTAGCAACCATATATGTTTAGAATCAGAAGGTTGTACTTTACTGAAATGTCTTTTCGTGATCGGAAGTGGGCTTTTGTCCCTAGCAACGGAATGAAAGTCCTTTACAACTATATAGATTTTGGTTCGGGACCACTTTCTTTACTCAAATGACTCATTTTTGTTTACTGGATGTGACATTTGGTGCTATAGAAAGACACAAAATCCTATAGGATCACCTACATTTTCTGACTTAAGAGGAACAGTGGAAAAGACCTTCTCATTTGTTCTCAGGAACAAATGGCAATATATTTTAAATATATTGCTCGTTTGTGGTTGGCACCTCGAGGTTCATAATAAACTTAACGAGATTCAACCACTCCTGCAGAGAAATATTTTGTATTGTTTAAGAGGTCACTGACACCAAGTTTGTTTATCACGTTGTCGTCTCAACACGACACATTTGATAACGAGCAACGACCCGAGTGTGTGCCATATAACAGTACATACACCTTCAAGCATATCATGCTGCTGGATGTGACCCACATTCAGGAACCTTTCTATACTGTAGAATCTAACTAAAAATACCCCAGACTTTTCTTGCGTTTAAGTCGATGAATGGCATTCACAATCTCATCATACGTTATTTCTAAATCTAAATCTTTAAAAACACAGTCATTGTCGTTATTTCTAAATCTAAATCTTAAAAAAACACAGTCATTTTCGGGCATTTCTTGATTTACATTTCGTACCGGCACAACTGAGACATAAGTTTCGAAGAACCCAGATGCATTCAAATAATTTATAAATACGATAAATTTATACTCATAGTATTTGTACTTACATTTCTTTACATTTATTTACGAACCACGGTTTATCAGATGTTTTATTATTTGCAATTCGGCTTTTTCTGCCTTAAAATGAAGTCACCATATTAATGAATGCTTCGAAAAATTAATTTACTAAAGAGCCCATTTGATCTTGTGATGAAATATCAGTGTGCTCAATTGTTGCACTCAATGTATCTGCGCTTACCAACAATGCGTTATAAAATAAGTCCAGTGTTTCAAATTTGCAAGTAATGAGTACAGCTGAAATTGTGCTTGTTGGACGTAAAACAACAATCAATCAATCAATATTGTTCAGTCCTTTGTCCGAACAGATGTTGTTGCATGAAATCATAGTGAACAATGAATGAAGAGCAATAAATGTTTTGATTTGATACTTGTAATAAATGTATTTGTTGCGGATACATAGCTAATGTGGAATATAAGTATTACCAATGCGTAAGCAAGGTGAAAACAAAAACTTAAAAAAGTAAATATGCACGTTTTGTTCTTGTCAAAATAGCAACCAAATCACTTTGACTCTGTTACTCAAACGCAAGATGATGTGTTATATACTTATTTTTCAACCAAATATGTATACGTTTTAGTTCGAGTTGCAATTTACGCTGTCGCTTTGTAATCATAAATGTAAATCTCGTTGCCTTCAGCAATCATTAATTTCTGCAGATCTATGGAATAGGTTATTGCTGTTGGATTTTCTAATGTTTCAAATTTATCCGTTATTGACTCGCGTCTTTTCCCATCCGATGAAACGTGTTCAATTGATGCACATACATATTGTTCTTCGTGTGGACTGCAACTGACCAGCAGACCGTCTTCACTCAATGAAGTTATGCAATTCGGATATCCATCAAAAGCTATTTCAAAAATATTTTCTCCTAAAAACGTATGGCAAATTAACATTTTTTTCCAGTAATCAGTATTTAATATTTTATCAGGTATAGCGAGGATCTGTGTCCGATTGTTGACGTCGGTTTCTATTAACCTTTTAAAGTCTCCTGTCAGCGTAAGAATGACTATGCCTTTCTTCGCACATGCCAGGAATAAGTTATTTCCAAAAGCAGCGATCCCAAAACATGCCTCCGGAACGTTTACAGAACGAAACTCCACAATGTCTGTAGTGGAAAGAATTTTTACTTTGTTTAAGCTTGGTATTAGTATAGCTATTGTAGATTTGTCAACAAAAGAAATATCAGATATGATGTGGTCAATATCAAGTTGATCTGTAATGCCTTGATAATTGCAAAGCAATAATTTTTTTTCCGATTGGTCGATACAAATTAACCTTTCATCAGAAATACAAAGTCCTTCTACAATATTTCTTGATTTCAATTCCCCTTTCTCATCCCAGCCTGTAATAGGATAGATTGAATTGTGATTTCAATTTCGAACGTTGAGGTCCTGTAAAAAGAAAAAAGAAAATGAAACATTGCGAACAATTATCTCCTTGAATTCAATTAACTTACAGATATATCAAAAATACGCTTGTAGCACAAATTTAACTATAACTCAATCAAATTTTATTGTTACTTATTCTATAAATAGGTAACTGTTAATACGCGTTTATAAAATTTGCTTGCAGATGTATTTTCAATTCTATATGACTGACACAGTGGATTTCGACCGCGGAACTCATACAATTGATTATTTATTTTATTATCTGATTAGAATGCCACAAATTTTTTCGATGAAGTGCAAATCTGAAAATAATTGTAAGGAGATACCAAGATTTAAAAGAGTTAAAAGTTGCCAACAATTCGTGCTCATGTAAAACAAAGGCGGGAAGGCGAAAAAGTGAAGTTGTTCCTGAGGTATTGTACAAGTTATTCAATATCAGCTTAAGAAACCTGGTGATCATAAAGGATTTCATAAATTTCAAGTAAGGTTTTTAAAAACATAAATATATCACATGCATCTATTGAAGGATCAATTTAAAATGACAACAAAATGCTTTAGAAGAGAATGTTTTTAAAAGTTGCAGAACTCTTTCACTGAAAATAATTGTTCAATGATTTTTTTTAAATTCGCCGTATAGTTAGTTTTGTATTCAAGATATCATATCTCAAAATAAAAAATAGTGGTTTCAGAGCTTATTTTTGAAATTGCACTGAAATTTTTTTAATAAATTATTCATAGAAGATAATAAAAAAGCACAAAAGTATAAGAATTCAAAAATTCTGTCTGAATATTTTTTAAGTCAAACAATTATTATGCGTTTTAGTGATGGGAACAAAAATAAGTATCTCTGCGTTAAGTTTTGGTCCATTAGGAAATAACTGGTCAAAAGTTCTAGAAAATTGTATTTTTCTTGTCACAATTACCTCCTTTGTTCGGAATTTTATTTTCATTATTTTTGCCGAAAACTTTTATTTCAACTATTAACAAATTGAATTAATAATATAGGTATCAGACTTTTAGTATTATATTAAATTTTAAGGATATTAAGAGTTCATAATGAGAGAAATTATCATTATAGTTACCATAAACGGTCAATCTATTGTGAAAACTTTTACAAAAAAGGGCGGATGGTGTCCTACATCCCCTTAAATATAAATTTGCAAATATTGAGTTCTGGAAAACATGAAGGATAGTGATAGACACCTATGATAGTGAGGTCAATTTCGGGAAATTTCATAGTCAGACGGAGTCGTAATAAGGGGATATTATAATTTTGAGTGATGACTTCGACAAGAAGTGTGACTTCCTTGATATAAATCACTTCAGTAGATGGCATGGGCAGAAACAAATCAAAGCGTAAGCGGATTCATGAATTGACCATGTCGAGTGCACCGTCAACACCACAAAAACAACTCGACTTTTAATGCGCTACAAAGTGCAAATCACACTTTATATGGACCGCCACCTAACATACTAATAGTCTCATCGCCTTGTGTGTAATACCGCCAATTACAACCACCATTACAAAATATTTATACATCGCCACCAATACATAATAACTTAACAAAGCGAACGCACCGCCCCCACCTAGTTGTCAAGGACAAGGTTATGTTCAACAAACAATCTATCGACCGAGATGGTGAATCCACATTCTGAAAACAATTAAATTTTATACTTCAAGATATATAAATTACAAATATTGGATTTATTAGATAACGTTTGTGAGCGTTTGTCAATAAATTTACCGCAGTTGACAAAGAAATATCCCAGCTTAAACAGTCCGTTCAAAACCAAGACCACGATACAGACATAAAACACTTTCACCACAGGAACTTAAATGGGCCAGAAACGATCTCGAATCCAATATAAACGAATTACACGAAACAATCCTGGAACAAAAGACACGATCAATGAAGTATAATATAATCTTTGACAATATACCTGAAAATTATTACATAAATCCAGCAAAGAGGGAAGACACACTGAAGTCCGCACTGAAAGCCTTTATCAAGGAAGTACTATTATATTCAGTTTTAAATTGTACACCACCTCCGAAAACGTAACGATGAAAACCCAAGAGGAATAGTAGCCAGATTTATACACTTTAAAGACAAGGAGAAGGTATTAGTAGCTGCACAAACTAAATTAAAAGAAAAACCATACAAGGTTTATCAACAATATCCACAGGAGATTAGTGATAGACGATGGGAACTGGTTCCTATACTGAAGGAGTTTCGTGATCAGGGCAGGCGAGCTAACAGTTGTAGACAAGTTATACGTAGATGGGCGTCGATTCTTTCCAGAACGCAGTCCGATAACGAACATGGATGGACAAATCACTCGTGATACTGGAATCAGGTTCTCATAGGACAGGAGAGATATAGAGTCTCAAGATGTGTACAAAAATAAACTTGAAACTTTTGTTGTCTAATGTCTGAAATAATTGTCAAAGTTACTGAAATTTTATTTATTCATAAAACATTTTGATATCTTAATGTTACAAGAAACAAAAATTAATGAATATGATAAGCTATGTAATACCCAATGGTTATTCATGTAAAGCTATTAGAAAATCTTGTGGTATCATTCTTTTATATAAAAATGAATATATATCAAATATTGACTTTATAGAATCTGATTGTGATTTTGTACCGTCGCTTAAAATTTAAACTTTATTTTCTGTCTTATGGGAGATTTTAACGCAAAAACCGGTACCCTACAGGATTGTTTTCACCATGAGGAAGCTTTGCGCTAGATATTTGTAATTTAAATGATGAAACAGACCTTATAACATACATGTATGATTATGAGAATCTACTCCGCGCAAAAAATTCTCTGCATAGAAAAAGTTCTTGTAAAGGTAAAGTGAATGTTGTTGGTAATAAACTACCTGATTGTTGTAAAATAAACAATATTTATATTATGAATGGTAGGACTTGTATTGACAAATCTATTGGTGAGCGTCAAACTGTAATTGATTATTGCTTATGCTGGTCTAATTTATTTTAATATATATAAGATTTTGAGATACAGGGGTATTTGCCAATGTTCTGGGATGTCCATAGCCCGCTTCGCTTATCTTTGTCAAATTCCGCTTTCATGAGAATAAACACTTACGCGATAACGATACAGGTCTAGAACGTGCGAAACGCTGGGACACCAAAATACGCGACATGAACTTACAGCGAATCACTAAAGATGATCGACTTTAAGAGATTAGCTTCATGGTAAATAAACTTGTCTATAATGAGCGCAACTCAAGTTTAGAAACCGACCATGAAAACGTTAATTCTATTGTTATTCATTTATGAGAATTATTTAATAGCGAGGAAAAATCCTCTGATGGTACAGTAGTTAAATGTAACATGTTTAAGAAAAATAGTAAAAAACCGGTTCATTACCAATTGTTAAATAATGAATGTAAACAGAAAAGAGACGCTTTCCATAAGGCTAGAAAGACTTATAACAAGTTCAAGACGGCTGCAAATCTGATATGACGTCCTGCTTTAGCTATGTGAACAAAGCCATGTCGAAATTCTCATTAGTTTAGTTCGTACATGCGTAAGTAGTTTGTTTTGTTTAAATGTAAAAACTGCCTTAACAATACAGTTTGTTATGTGTTATCCATAATTATCGTTATTGTTATTAATGCAGTTAATTTTAGTCTGAATTCTGAGATTTATATGATTTAAACAACCCCGATACATTATTTTTTTTAACAATTCTTCATTCGAATTAATATGACGTCATAATTAGAATTCCGTCGTCATATTACGCTCAACTGAAAATTCCAAACTGCAACAATGCAATTTCGTTAAGATTTCTAATTATTTGTGTTTAAAAGGTACGTATATTCAATAAAATGACGAGAATATATGTTTATGTAAATTTTATTTCATTAACCATTCTGCTTTGTAATATATCTTATTAGTTTCATAAAACACTATTACCATTGAATGCGTCCTCTTAGAGCCGCTTCGAAATTTTAAAATAATTGTTAGATATATTAGAATCGAAATAGATTATTTCTCGGTATAAGATATTGACAAATATAAGGTCTGACCATGTTCTAATTCACATAGAGGCCGCTCGCAATAATCCTTTTCTTAAATAATAACTGTTTAGCTGAAGCTAGTCTCGAATACAAAAAGACGCTAAACAGAAGTTTGGAAAAATATCAAAACAAAGTCTTGAACGAAATCCGTACTGCCAACTCCTCGGACCCCAAAAGTTTTGGAGTATTCTAAATTGTATTTCAGAGAAGGATAAACAACCGGTCGAAGCGTCGCTATCTGATTTATACGATTATTTTAGAAATGTAAAAGAAGCCGATGAGGAAGTTAATTGGTTAAATTATGACTTAATCGAAAATCAAGAGAATGAACTTTTAAATGCTCCTATATATCAGTCTGAAATTAGAGATGTTGTTATGAACTTGCGTAATGATAAATCATTAGAACTGGATAATGTTATAATGAGTACCTTAAAAATATCTGTGATATTATGATTGAAATTTATGTAAAACTTTTAACTGTATTTTTGATATTGGTATCTGACAGTTGGTTCAGTTAGTGTTATTACTCCCACATTTAAAAACAAGAGGTTAACTAAAGACCCGAAAAATTACAGACCGATTGCATTGATGAGTTGCTTTGGGAAGGATTTCACTGGATTAGTAAATAATAGATAAACTAAGTTTTCAAATGAGGTTGGTCTCATATCACAAGTGCTGTCTTGATTGAGGTAGTTTGGGTTTTTTGAATGATGTTTAACGCAATTTGTAGCGATTTTTCAGCTATTTCATGGCGTCCAGTTTTCATTGGGGGAGGATGCCGGAGGACCCGGAGAGAACCCCCGACCTTCTCGAATTTATTACATATTAATATATAGATAGAGATGAAATATCGAATTTTCCGAGTGACAGAAATCACGGTAAATCACATGTGAAAATTATCGTTTATTTTCCCTCTCGGGTTTTTCCCCCCAAACGTCTCAATGGTTTTGTACTATACAGATATTCATCCGCCGTTCATAAAATTTAGGATTAAGCATGAAAAATTTACAAATTTGATCTATATAATAAATAGGATAATCAATTGGGCATCGTGAACATCCAAAATATGATCACTCGTGCCGCATAAAGAATCAGATTAAACTCGTGTCCGGAACAAGTTCCGCGCACTCGTTTAATCATATGCGTTATGCCTCACTCGTGATCATATTTTGAATATTCACTCCGCCCAATTAATTATCCTATAAGTCTTATCATTTTTTATATTTAAAAAAATAAGAAATTATTTTGCACTTTTATTGATTTTAGTCGGAATATCTAATAAATTACTACAAAATAACATTAACGGTAAATGTTTCAAAATTATAAAAAAATCTATATCAGAATGTAAAATCTTGTGTATCAAAATATGGTCAAAAATCAGAGTTCTTCGCGTGTAACATAGGAGTAGGACAAGGTGAGATCTTGTCTCCCTTCTTATTTTCCTTATTAATGATATGGAGCAGTACTTACTCCTAAATGGTGTAGAAGTTTTTAAGTATGTTTAGAAATGTTTCTGAAGAGCAAGTTGATATTTACTTGAACATTTTTCTCTTACTTTACGCTGACGACACAGTTTTGATATCAGAGATTGTAGAATGCTTGCGAAACAATGTTAGATATTGTTCAAGACTATTGGAATACTTAGAAACTTCAAGTTGAAATAACAAAGGTTTTCATTTTTAAAAAGTGGACAGTTATTGAAAATGTTGTGCTAACTTTTAACAATAATGTTCTGGACGTCTGTGATTCGTATAGTTATTTAGGAATTCTTTTTTATTTTAAAAATAGTTTTGTAAACGCAAAGAAAAGACTAACTGAGCAAGCACAAAAAGCTTAATATTTAGTGTATTGTAAAATAAGAAATCTAAATTTGCCAATTCACCTCCATTTAAAAAATTTTGATACTCTGGTGAAACCTATATTGCTTTACTCTTGTGAAGTCACAGGGTCCGATAAAAATGATAAACAGTTTCTCAAGAGAGACTACACAGAACCACAAGGTGTATGAAGAATAAGGTCGCTACAAACTGAATATTGACATTAAATGTCGTATGCTTACTTTTTGGAATAGAACTCCTTCATCCAGAACTTTATCTTTCAAAATTTATTTACACTTACATGTATATAAACATTATATGTGAATAAAGAGAACGGTTTAAAGTGGTTGCAATTTATTAAATCCATTTTAGTGATATTAGGATGAGCTTTCTGTATACTGTTAGTAACGAGCGGTTAAAGATACATGTAAGGCAGATGTTTTATAGATCAGTTTATTCAAAAATTTAGGTCTGATCTTGCTAACTTATCCAGAGGAACATTTGATCTCTCTTTTGAAGATGAGTTTAAGCTCGAGCCTTATCTACTTAGACCAAATCAAGTAAGCATGATGCTCATTGTTAAATTACGTCCTTCTTATCTTCAAATTCCAGTTGAAACCGGACGTTGGCATACGATACCAAGAGACACAGAAGTGTCAAAAGTGTAATATCATAGCAGCTGGAGATGAATTTCATTACCTCTTCATTTGTAATAATAATGATTTTGTTTAAATTCGGAATAAATATATTCCAAGGTATTATACTGTATACCCAAGAATAAATAAAATGATAGGCATTTTCCAGTTGTGTAATATAAAGCAGTGGTGGTCACAATCACCCTAGTTTTTCTTTCATGCATAAAGACATGCATATGTACATTATGCCAGATTTTGTAAAAAAAAATATTTGATGCACGTTTAATTCTTATGTTGCGCTTAGGCTTCTGAGTTTGATTAATAAAATCTTGAAATCTTAAAAATCACTGTTTGGAGAAAAGGGATAAAAGTAACAAAATAGTAAATTGAGAAATAATTATTTGTAAACCATTACCATTATCAATTTCTGTGTCTTTACCTGTATTATCTAAAACCACCATGCATATGTCAACATTGCTGGTGTGTTGTCTGTCAACTCTCGACATTTCTGCTATTGCCTTAACCAAACCTTGAATCTCGTAACGCAGCATATCTGGACCTTTCATGAGCTCCTTTATAATTTCTGTAAGAATTGTCAACTCTCCTGTTAAGCAAGACTTTATTTTTATTGCTGACTCTGCCTGATCTTTCTTTATTAACTGTTCCAATGCAGCTATAACTTTGTTTTTATCCCATATGGATGGGACCTCAAAATGTAACAAAACAGGTATAATAATGTTTTTTCCATCTGAAGACGACAATACAAAATAATTTATATAATAGGACTGTCATGAAAACGAGTTCTTGTTATCGTATAAGATTTTACAGGGTATGGCTTGTTTGTATAGCATTTTGTGTCAGAAATTTTATGAAACTCGTTTGATAAGTAAACAATTGTAATAGTCAAATAATTTCGTACATTTAGGTGCTACATGGTATGCAAATTTTCATTGAGAAAATATGTCTAGCTATATTAAAGACGCTAACTTTAATTTAAAATTTTTTCACATGATTCTCCGCATGCTGCTAATTTTATAATTTTTTGCACCCTTATATATTGACATTTTAGCTTAAAACCACTCTCGTGAATGTGAAACCAACTATTTTACAATTCTATCAATGTAAGATTGACTAAAATAGTCATGACAATTAATATCCATATCCTTCTTTATAATGACGAATTTAGCGACTGAGCCAGCTAAGTTCCTAGTGGCTAAAATACGGTTCTAGCTTTCGCTTGAGAATTATTTTATATCAAAGACAAAATTAAACTGAGCGATACTAAAAATGTTTCGTTGACATTTTTAGAGCTAGCAACCTCCACTATTGATCTCAATTTCACTTCTTCGACATGGTTAAAGCTTTCCGTCCGGCCATAAAATACACTTTTAAGTCTGAAAACAGAGCGTCCACTTTCTGAAAATTGACTGACACAATGATCATAATTAGGCGTTTCATAAAACAGAGGACTTCCATAGCTACCTCAGTTACGACTCTTCGTCGAATTTGAAGCTTAACATACATTAAATTGCAACGCACAAAAATTAGGAATTATTTGAGAAAAAGGCTACCCTAAACAAGTTTTGAACATTATGAATTATCTAATATTCTCAAAGCGCGCTCCAAGACGTCAACATATCGCGCTTCATTATTAGTGATAATCGCCAAATGACAAAAGTAGCTTTAGTAATCTCAAATCGATTGCCTTGATGCGGCCAGCAGAAATGCTTAACCTATCCATACACCAATCCAATGTAAATATGGGGTCAAAGAATCTTATTGCAGACTAGTTAAGGGGTTCGTACAGCATTAACCCTCCGTAACCATTACTGATTCATGCCCACCAGCAAAATATTTCCTATTTCCTAACCACACTTAACGTGAAATGCTTGCAATTGGTCTAATTAAGACAAATGCCAGAAAAGCAGCAACGCTTTCTCCAATGCGATCATTTGTGATTCATTACTTCAATCTCGAAGCTACAAAATAATTATTATAGAAATGATACACATTAAAATAGCAGGAAATAATTATAATTCCAAATTAAACAGGCAGGTTGGAAATTTTATCAAAGGAGAAGGTCCACAACACTTGGTTGCCTATCCTACGTATTTACCATTTGATGAATCTTGCTGCAATATCTTTGAAACTCCAGAATTCCCGATGATTTTAACTGTCACTTGGTCGACAAGACAATTTAAAATTTCTGAAATAGACAATACAAGTAACACACACAAACAATGCCTATTTAATACAATTTTGAGAGATTTATTGTTTATAATAAAACAGATAAAAAACGAATCTGCAATTAAAAAATGCAATTGCAATGGTATCCTTAAATAAATATAAAATAACTGGTCTTCTAAATGTGTTTAGTGCTGTTTAGCTCCTAGTACAGTTTATTGGCATAGCATTTGCACACTTGTTGGAACACAATATTTTTATTATATTCTAAAGCGACTGATATAGAAATAACAAGTAAGATAAAAAAAATTGAACAGATCGCCATTTGTGCCTTTATCATATTTAGAAAAATATATCGGGTATTTTAAGCAAATTAGCCTCTATGTTTTGTTAGTTAACAAATAGATAAAGTTAGAATATTAGCACTTTTAGTACCCATTGTTATACCAACAGTTTATTGCAGACCTTATATTGTGAAAAAACTCAGATCTTTCGAATACTTGGTATCCCCATTTTAATTTAAGCCAATTCTGGAATTGAAAGTGTCTGTATTTTGTAGCGCCCTTTTTATTGCTGTTAAAATAAAGGTCAGGAGTTATGATAGAGGTTTGGTGGTACACATGGACGATTCTGCAATGAAACGCTGTTTTATGAGGTTTTGTTTTAATTTAAAGCAGGCACGCAACCTTTGACTTTGCTATTGAAACCAAAAGGATGCCAAAACCTATTTGTGATTTTTAAGAATCTCCTTTTTTTAAGTCTGTAATGATTCGTGCATTTAAAAATAATGTTGTTAGAAGCTTATGTACTGGCACAACAATATATTTTTCAATTAATAGTTGACAGGTTTAGCAGCATCACGATTTTTTGACGATTGATTATGCTTTTGTACTCATTGACCTTCTTAAAAGACTGGTCTTATTTGAATAAATTACCTCAAGTCGTTTACCCACTCAGACAATGTATCAACTTTTTATTTTGCCTATTTTCTGTTCTCCATCACTTATTTAAAGTTGTATTTACATTTGATGGATTAAGGTTCACTGTATGTCGTATTTCGACAAAATATTACGTACGTTTTTATTGTCAACAATGTTTAGATCTCTAGTGATCATATGACGCGACGGCCTGTATATCAAATTGTGACAATCAGGTTTAGCTTTGAAGTCGTTAAAAAAAATACCTTCTATACACTGTTGCAATTTAATATTTTAGGTGCAGTGGGGTCAGTATAGGTATAAGATTTAATAGTAATGGACTTTTTTAAGAATGGTGAAATTTAGGAAGATACAGAAAGATAGGAAAAGGGTTCTTTTTCATCTTTTTGTTTGTGAAGAACAAATACTTATATAGCAAAAAATATAACAGCAACGATTTTTTTGTGTAGAAAAATCATTCGTTTTCCTTGAACTTGCCTAACTTAGAAAACACCTCTGTATATCTTTGTTGAATTCCAGAAGGTTGCTGTGAGAGGCGATTACATCTGTTTCCAGAACACTCCAGCTGATTTTGCTTTTCTCCGATATCATTTGTTAGCCGTAGAGGAGACACTAACTCTGGTATATTGCTCAGAATGTCTGTATACTTTAAAAAATCTTCCTGTCGAACTTTCTAAGAAGTAAAATCACGCTGTGCTTTAAACGTGTGTAAATAAAGAAAGAAATAAACAATATTTTTGTGACATGTTTTTAATAAAATTAAGAAAATGTTTTTTTAAATAATAAAGAAATGAAAGACACCGGTGGAAGGGCAAAACGGGAAAATCTCAGCCACCCAAATGTAGATTTCTGGTCTCCAACAAAGCTTTGCTGAGTTGTAGACCAAACGAAATTTTAAAGTGGGTGTCTGAGATTTTTCCGTCTTGCCCTCCTACTGGTGTTTGATTTTATTTCTCACTAATTTGTTTAAACAATTTGGTAATGTTTTGTTGGTAGATGTGAACAAACAGATTATCTAACATGAAAATAATCTCCGCTATACATTGTTTGCGTAAACGTATTTCTTTTGATGATATCATATTGTCGCATAAATTTGGTCGTGGAAGATCTGATATGGTACTTTGATGTAAATATTTAAACATGTAGGGTATACAAACACAACAGAAGCAAATATTTGAATATATTTATTGCTGAATCGACCGCTGCCGTCACAGTGCATTTTTACTGGAAAAGGAGCTTGAAATTCTTATCTCACCCACGGGTTGAGACAAGGATATCACCACTCTGTCTCATTAGTGAGAAAGCACAAACTATTTATAAAACAAAAGTTTTAATGAAAACCTCTATTTGTAAACGTCATAGTTTTATCATATTATTTCAGGGTGCGTTTTGTATGTTGGTGTACACCTGCAGCTTATTCTATCGTATTTGTCTTTTCATTTATATCTTTTTCGGTAAGTTTAGTTATTTGTTGTTATGTATTTTAGTGACAACTATAATTGCAAGATTTTGTTTTGTTTAATATAAACTCTTTTATATAAGATATAAATTTTATTAGTATTGTAAATATAGTTGTTAACAGTGCTCAACCCAAGGAATGGCTTAGTAAGTTGCAATCAGTAGCTGTCTTTTAAATAAGGTTTGTTATGTTATAGAAAAAAAGCCTTTTCCTGGACCAAAACACTAATCTTTGAGTTCGCTCCACCATAACAACACAGCATCAGCGGACAAGCTTATAAACAAGATCGCTGTAATTACAAAGTTAGATGTGCTCCCAAACAACATTTGTATATACTTTGTATTATCAACTGGGAGATCTCAATTTTATTCTTGGTTACATGCCAATTGTATTATGTTCCACTGGTCTCCAATAAGTCACAATCCATCTTAAGCATAATAATTTGTCTTTGCTGAATGAAATGGAATTAATGATACGTGGTTGAATTTTTCTAGATACATGGTTGTCTGGAGTAGTGGCCGACACACGTGTTGTTATCAAAACAATAACTCGCGGGCAATATAGCACCCAAGACGCAGTCTGTGTGATATGTTTACAGAGTGGAATACACCTTTTCGGTATATCACATTTTACTAGTATATCTTCCCATTCAAATGTCGTCTGACAAATTTACCACAAATTTCTGCTGGGCGGAAGTGCAAAAAATTATATACATGTTGGTGCGCACACGGACCGGAACGCAACATATCCGGTTGACGGGGTGATATATCCTTGAATCGGGGTGATAAATTGTGTGTTATATAGTTTCAACCAAAGTGGCGGGGTAAGAGAGGAATAGACCAAAATGTCTTATATCAAATATCCAATGAAAAGTCTAGAATTCTAAATACTTGACGTGTGCCAACCTTATTTTTAGTCTGTGCTTGTATTATACACTTACAACATTCCAAAGTTTGATAAAGATGAAATAACGTATGTTTATGTTTGGTCAAGTATAACGCGAACGTTGTTCCTTGCAGGACACCGGTGGAAGGGCAAGACGGGAAAATCTCAGCCACCCAAATGTAGATTTCTAGCCTCCAACAAAGCTCTGCCGAGTTGTAGACCAAACGAAATTTTTAAGTGGGTGTCTGAGATTTTTCCGTCTTGCCCTCCTACTGGTGTTTGATTTTATTTCTCACTAATTTGTTTAAACAATCTGGTAATGTTTTGTTGGTAGATGTGAACAAATAGAGTTATCTAACATGAAAATAATCTCCGGTATACATTGTTTGCGTAAACGTATTTCTTTTGATGTATACTATCATATTGTCGCATAAATTTGGTCGTGGAAGATCAGATATGGTACTTTGATGTAAAAATTTAAACCTGTAGGGTAAACAAACACAACAGAAGCAAATATTTGATTATATTTATCGCTGAATCGACTGGAAAAGGGGCTTGAAATTCTTATCTCACCCACGGGTTGAGACAAGGATATCTCAACCGGCTAAAAAAGGCTACCACTCTGTCTCATTAGTGAGAAAGCACAAACTATTTATAAAACAAAAGTTTTAATGAAAACCTCTATTTGTAAACGTCATAGTTTCATCATATTATTTTCAGGTTGCGTTTTGTATGTTGGTGTACACCTGCAGCTTATTCTATCGTATTTGTCTTTTCATTTATATCTTTTTCGGTAAGTTTAGTTATTTGTTGTTATGTATTTTAGTGACAACTATAATTGCAAGATTTTGTTTTGTTTAATATAAACTCTTTCATATAATATATAAATTTTATTAGTATTGTAAATATAGTTGTTAACAGTGCTCAACCCAAGGAGTGGCTTAGTAAGTTGCAATCAGTAGCTGTCTTTTAAATGAGGTTTGTTATGTTATAGAAAAAAAAAGCCTTTTCCTGGACCAAAACACTAATCTTTGACAAGTTCGCTCCACCATAACAACACAGCATCAGCGGACAAGCTTATAAACAAGATCGCTGTAACTACAAAGTTAGATGTGCTCCCAAACAACATTTGTATATACATTGTATTATCAACTGGGAGATCTCAATTTTATTCTTGGTTACATGCCAATTGTATTATGTTCCACTGGTCTCCAATAAGTCACAATCCATCTTAAGCATAATAATTTGTCTTTGCTGAAAGGAATTAATGATACGTGGTTGAATTTTTCTAGATACACGGTTGTCTGGAGTAATGGCTGACACACGTGTTGGTATCAAAACAATAACTCACGGGCAATATAGCACCCAAGACACACTTTTTCGGAATATCACATTTAACTAGTATATCTTCCCTTTCGAATGTCGTCTGACAAATTTACCACAAATTTCTGCTGGGCGGAAGTGCAAAAAATTCTATACATGTTGGTGCGCACACGGACCGGAACGCAACATTTCCGGTTGACGGGGTGATATATCCTTGAATCGGGGTGATATATCGTGTGTTATATAGTTTCAACCAAAGTGGCGGGGTAAGAGAGGAATAGACCAAAATGTCTTATATCAAATATCCAATGAAAAGTCGAGAATTCTAGCAAACTCTTAATACTTGACGTGTGCCAATTGGTCCAATTTAAAAACAAAGTGTTTGGTTATTCATCCTTGTGTTGCAATTAAACAAATACTGCAACTACTTATTAACTAAATTAATTATGATGAGGTGAGAACGAGCTTAATTATACAAGTTATTCAATAAAGTCATGCATGTTTTCATTCTAGGGTATGTTAGTATAAATGTTTATAGTAATCAAATTCAATGAATTGTTGAATGTTACTTTTTATTGCACCATTATAATGTAGGTATGACAATAAAAGGTAGGGTTTTGTATTTGCTGCTGGGGTGACATTTTACAAGCGAAATACCCCTTTTTTCAATTAGAAACTAAAACCCATCCAATCTTTTTGAGATTTTTCCGTCTTGCCCTCCTACTGGTGTTTGATTTTATTTCTCACTAATTTGTTTAAACAATCTGGTAATGTTTTGTTGGTAGATGTGAACAAATAGAGTTATCTAACATGAAAATAATCTCCGGTATACATTGTTTGCGTAAACGTATTTCTTTTGATGTATACTATCATATTGTCGCATAAATTTGGTCGTGGAAGATCAGATATGGTACTTTGATGTAAAAATTTAAACCTGTAGGGTAAACAAACACAACAGAAGCAAATATTTGATTATATTTATCGCTGAATCGACTGGAAAAGGGGCTTGAAATTCTTATCTCACCCACGGGTTGAGACAAGGATATCTCAACCGGCTAAAAAAGGCTACCACTCTGTCTCATTAGTGAGAAAGCACAAACTATTTATAAAACAAAAGTTTTAATGAAAACCTCTATTTGTAAACGTCATAGTTTCATCATATTATTTTCAGGTTGCGTTTTGTATGTTGGTGTACACCTGCAGCTTATTCTATCGTATTTGTCTTTTCATTTATATCTTTTTCGGTAAGTTTAGTTATTTGTTGTTATGTATTTTAGTGACAACTATAATTGCAAGATTTTGTTTTGTTTAATATAAACTCTTTCATATAATATATAAATTTTATTAGTATTGTAAATATAGTTGTTAACAGTGCTCAACCCAAGGAGTGGCTTAGTAAGTTGCAATCAGTAGCTGTCTTTTAAATGAGGTTTGTTATGTTATAGAAAAAAAAGCCTTTTCCTGGACCAAAACACTAATCTTTGACAAGTTCGCTCCACCATAACAACACAGCATCAGCGGACAAGCTTATAAACAAGATCGCTGTAACTACAAAGTTAGATGTGCTCCCAAACAACATTTGTATATACATTGTATTATCAACTGGGAGATCTCAATTTTATTCTTGGTTACATGCCAATTGTATTATGTTCCACTGGTCTCCAATAAGTCACAATCCATCTTAAGCATAATAATTTGTCTTTGCTGAAAGGAATTAATGATACGTGGTTGAATTTTTCTAGATACACGGTTGTCTGGAGTAATGGCTGACACACGTGTTGGTATCAAAACAATAACTCACGGGCAATATAGCACCCAAGACACACTTTTTCGGAATATCACATTTAACTAGTATATCTTCCCTTTCGAATGTCGTCTGACAAATTTACCACAAATTTCTGCTGGGCGGAAGTGCAAAAAATTCTATACATGTTGGTGCGCACACGGACCGGAACGCAACATTTCCGGTTGACGGGGTGATATATCCTTGAATCGGGGTGATATATCGTGTGTTATATAGTTTCAACCAAAGTGGCGGGGTAAGAGAGGAATAGACCAAAATGTCTTATATCAAATATCCAATGAAAAGTCGAGAATTCTAGCAAACTCTTAATACTTGACGTGTGCCAATTGGTCCAATTTAAAAACAAAGTGTTTGGTTATTCATCCTTGTGTTGCAATTAAACAAATACTGCAACTACTTATTAACTAAATTAATTATAATGAGGTGAGAACGAGCTTAATTATACAAGTTATTCAATAAAGTCATGCATGTTTTCATTCTAGGGTATGTTAGTATAAATGTTTATAGTAATCAAATTCAATGAATTGTTGAATGTTACTTTTTATTGCACCATTATAATGTAGGTATGACAATAAAAGGTAGGGTTTTGTATTTGCTGCTGGGGTGACATTTTACAAGCGAAATACCCCTTTTTTCAATTAGAAACTAAAACCCATCCAATCTTTTTATTCTCAATATAGTTTTCAGACTACGGCACTGCACATACACAATTAATAATTAACCTGACTTAGCCTGTTGTAAGATAAACATGCAAGACTATGCCGCAAAATGTTATAAGTAGAGAGCAAGGAAACCAAACGGTACAAAATATCAAAAACTTAAGGACAATGTCAAATCCAGATGAAGACAAAGGCCACGTACGTACCCAATACAAACATTGGAATACACAGGAGCACAAGACGAGTAGGCAGTAACTGCCTCTAAATAGACACACTTCGAGTTACTCATCATCATATATCTGTGAAAAGGTAATATCATGGAATAGGAAAACCTACCTATGACTGAGTAAAAATGTCTGATGCATTTAGGAGATATAATTTGCATAAGGATTAAATAGGTCAGGATGACGGCTACAGAACGTATAAAGAGATGCCATAAAACTTGGAGCAACACATTCCTGTTGAAATAGCTTATTGGTTAACAGCGGAGTAAATCCGGTCTAGAAAATCAGAAATGCGGTTTTCGCGATGTAGCATAATTTATAAGTTATAAATGGCAACTGTCAACACCATACACCGGAGCAGATGGAATATTGCTATCGATGAACGGAAAGTTGACAATCGGAAAGAGTGTCATCCCACTTGAGTTTAAAAGCTCTAGATAAAGGGTCGACTTTTTGCATTAGTATCAAGCTCAATGGGATAGATAATAAATGTAGCCACCAAATTTAAAGCATCATTTTCAGCCTCTTACTTAGACCTTCTTTTACAAATAGACTCAGGTAAACTACAAATCAGACTCTACTACAAACGTGATGACTCTCCAATTGTCATCTTACCGTTCATTGACAGCAACATTACAGCAGCTGCAGCGTATGGTGTGTACATTTCACAACTTATACGTTATGCTCCGATTTTCTAGACCGATCACTGCTGTTAACTGCTAAACTACTCAAACAAGGGTTTGTTGTACCTAGGTTGATATTATCTCTCCAGAGGTTTTATGGTCGTCACCATGACTTAATTGATCGTGATTGGAAATCAGTGTTTCAAATACGATCTGACCTTTTCTGATATGTAGTGTTTCCTATTTCTGAATTTGACTTTTCCCTAGACATGACAGTGAGTAACTCGACGGGTGTCTAATTAGAGGCAGGCACTACTTACTCGTCCGGAGCACCTGAATGCACCCATGATTTTTATTGGGTTCGGGTTACTCTCTTTCTGTTGTTTGTGTGTTTCGTTTTTGTGTTGCTTTTGTCTATATCCGGATTTGTAACTGTCCCTTAACTTTTGGCTCTTGTTGTTGAGTCGGTTTTCTTTTTATATATAGCGAAAGGTGTAATAGAACGTCTTGGCCAAAATTAACTATTGAGAAACTCAGCATCCTATATATACAATAACGAGTCGACAAAGATCATTATTTTTATCCATTTGAATTCCGATAAAATACCAACTGCCTTTAATGACAGTAGTAATTGATAGGAATAATGTTTAGACATAACTTTACACTAATATACAGAATATATGCGAGAGAAAAATATCTGTGATGTAGAGTTATTGTAAATTGTTTTATTGAAAAATGGCTTACAGCTATTTTGAATTTCAATGCTATATTTATAGGCTTCTAGACTGACAACTAAGGAAATGATGCACCTCATTTTAGCAAAATTTGAAGACGAAACCAAAATAACAGTAAAAAATTTAACCTTTAAACCCAATTTGATAATAAATAGTATAATGACAGTTAATGTAATAGACGGAAACATTTATTCCTTTTTGACTTACCTCCATTTCAGCGCATTTTACTCTCCACCACTGATGGAGAGAAAGGTCGAACTCTTTTATTTTATAACCAGAAACAATAGATCTGTTTAGAATCTCCTGTAATCGTTTATAGACTTTTGCATCATATTCGTGGCTAACACGAACTGCTAAAGTGCGAATAGCAGTTTCGAGTTTTTTCCATTTATGATGAAATTTGCTGGAAGAAACGACTCGATTTCGCTGAGATGAAATATTTCGTTTCTTATATTTTTTATGTTTGACAAACTGCCACTTATACCAACTTCTAACACCATACAAGTATTAAAAATACAATGAAACAATGTTATATCCAAAACTTGTGTTGTTATTTTCCGTTTAGAATTCAGGTTGCAAATACACGTTTGTAAAGTCTTTTTTCCTACTTTCTTAATGTGTGCAAAATTAGGATTAACTGTGTCGCCGTATTCATACAACAATTCATACTGTTCTTTAGACAAAACCTTATTTTTAGTCTGTGCTTGTATTATACACTTACAACATTCCAAAGTTTGATAAAGATGAAATAACGTATGTTAATGTTTGGTCAAGTATTACGCGAACGTTGTTCCTTGCAGGATGTTTGTTTCAAAATACTCCCTCAAGACATCTGGAGCAACGTCAACAAGACAGGCAACCATTTTATAATAGTTAGTTTCGGCCTCGTTTGACATATCCGACTATATATTCACATTACCGTACAAAGTTTAAAATTGTATGCTTTTACATGACGGATAAAACTTAATAAACTATGCTTTATCATCCTTTATAACGACGTTTTACGAAACAAATATCGCAAAATATGTTCCATTAACATATAAAACATTTGAAAATTATAATTACAAGGTTTCATATAGACAGGTAAATATGAAACGGTTTAATGACATTGAAGTATTTAAATTTTTTACAGTGTAAACATTGTTATCTCATTGTCCATAACAACCTTACAGGGTATGAAATTATAATTACCAGGTTTCATATAGACAGGTAATATAAAACGGTTTAATGAAATTGAAGTATTTAAATTTTCTGTAGTGTAAACTTTTTTATCTCATGATCCATAACAACCATATGACAGGGTGTCTTTAGTGTAAACTTTTTTATCTCATGATCCATAACAACCATATGACAGGGTGTGAATCATAATGATAAGGTCTAAAATAAACTTTATTTTTTTGTCATACGATCCTTTAAATGCAATAGGGCACACACATTTTAAATGAGATTTATTCATAGTGTTAATAACGTCCAATTTGTGATAACTTATTTTCTATTATTATAGCGATTCGATAAATCAATTGAACACAAATTCTATGAAATTTAAAAAAAAAATTAACCACGCCTTTCATTTCATTATATTTATTGGTTGATGATTTGTTTATTATTCTACGGACAAATGCTAATTTATCCGTTAACACTTTTATTGTAATAGTAATATCGAAACTGGTATTTTATTAAAATTACAATACACATGTTTGTTACTAATTTGCTAGCAGAGACTGCATTAAATTTAACCTAAAATGAACGTCTTATAATCATAAATGTGAATGTGGTCTTCCGCAATGAGCAATTTTTCTATATGTTATCGTAAGGTGGCTGGTTTATTTTCAGTTCTGCTTGTCATGTGCAATTACTAATTCCGTGTTTATATATAGAACCAAAACCTAAACTCGTTGCTGTTGACGTACGTAGAACAAAATTAAATAATACTTCCGTCTAAACAACAAGTGCACTGTTCTTTATCACTTGTCATTTTCCACATTTTTCTTACGCCTTTTCACGCTGTACAACAGATTTTATCAGTTCTTATTATTAATCAGTCTTTACTTAACGTTAGTTGTCGTCTGCACTTTCCGGTATAAAAGCGTTATCATGTGACTTTAAGAGTTGCCATTGGAATTCTAGGTTCTAAAGGGGATGTATTTTT
The DNA here is from genome assembly GCA_944474755.1 of Limnoperna fortunei. NCBI lineage: Eukaryota > Metazoa > Mollusca > Bivalvia > Mytilida > Modiolidae > Limnoperna > Limnoperna fortunei. The sequence goes on from OX104123.1 coordinate 32,064,813, forward strand.
ATTAAAAATAAATCATAGTCCAAATGGCCATTTACTTATTTAAGAGGATTTTCTTTCGCACAAGTTCAATTAATGAGATCTTTCTCTCATGGTCAATTAATGAGATCTTTATCTCATGTTCAATTAATGAGATCTTTCTCTCATGTTCAATTAATGAGATCTTTCTCTCATGTTCAATTAATGAGATCTTTCTCTCATGTTCAATTAATGAGATCTTTCTTTCATGATCAATTAATGATGAATTTCACATTATTCAGCCACAAACTGTTGTTTACTACGTTATAACATTAGTCATCAAAAACACCATACGTTTATTTCTAACACACTAATTTTGCTATGTTCAATCAAATGTGTATGGTACTATAAAAACAGATGAATTGTAAAAAACTTGGCCAAAACATTAACGTGAATAATTTTTAAATTCAGTATAAAAGAAATAATGCTGTTTGTGTACCTACCAAAACACCAAGTTCACTGACAAAAATTAACCTATCGAAAATTCCTCAGCCCAGCATACTTTTCTTGTTTCGAATTCATTTGCTGCTGACATGTGTTTCTAACCATCCAACTAAAAGGGTTCCATTGATTCAAATAATCACAAATACTACAAAGTTCCAGGCAATTAAATTTGCTACGCCTGGCGAGCGTTTCGTCTATTGAAGATTCGTCAGAAGCGCTCTACCCAAAAGATTGAAAATGTCAAACACTATATGAATATTAAGTGCATAGAACAATAGAACCAAAATATGCCGAACTAGAAACCAAATTATGACTAAGATCATCCTAGGTTTAGGAAGACCCTTAGGGTTTTGACAATTTTGTAATTTACACAGACAATTTAATAGCTTTGATGTGTTCTTAAACACACAAGTGTTAATGCCGGAGTGGTCTAACATCGGAGAATTGCTAACCATCACTGATGTTAGAAATCAAAATCATTAAGGGGTTCTGCAAATTACTAGCAGACTGTCACAAAGTGAAATTATGTCTTTCAAATATACTGAATCTAAAAACATATGGTTGCTTAGGACTTGTATTAACCGGTTGATCGATTGATTGAGATTTGTGAGTTTTGCTCATTTACGGAGTCGTCAAATATTCCCAGAGATGTTACTGGCTTACGCTATCCCATGTTTTGGACAATGAGCAATAAAGTTGACCCATCGCTCCCTTTACTTTTAGCACTCATGGGCTTTCCTCTATCTATAATAGTTTTAGAGATTACGCGATAACAAGGTTTTCAGTGTTTGAGAAGGTAACTGTGTAAAGAAAAATATTTTGGTTTTACAGGGTGATTTCCAAATAGATGTAGCGAACAACAAAAATGATATGTCGCTTACTTTTTAAGCTGCTGGCTTTGCAATTTGGCGGAAAAATAAATACAAAATTCTAATTGTTCAATGACAATAAGTAGGTCTCTCCCACATTCTTTGAGAAAAGTAATTCAACTGGATGTGACATTTCAAATCTTTCAGCAAAAAATATGGTCCTAAAACATTTATTTGCTAGAGTCTTTGGCGAACCGGAAGTGACTTTTGAAAACTGGAAGTAACGGTTCAAAACCAGAAATGAATGTATTTAAACATTAAATGTAGCCCTGAATCTGAAAAACTTTTGCAAGGACTTTTGTAAAACGAAAATGACGTGTCAAACCGGAAGTGAATGCATTTAGACAAATAATGTCTGAAGATTTGTTACTTGGCACTTGTGTCATCTGGAATTGACGTTTCAAAACCAAAAGTAAACGATATTAGACAGTAATTATTGTCCGGAAAGAAAGTAACATTTTTAAACCAGAAGAGACTTTTCAAAAAAGGCAGTGAATGTTTTAGGACAGGAAATCTTGTCTTGAATATGAACACATATTGTTGCTAGTTACCGTTTTTGAAGTGACCACCGGAAAATAATGTATTTAGACAGGAAATTAGACCAGAATCTGAAAACATATGTGTGATTGTGAACTACAAAGTGACGGTGAAAACAGAAGTAATTTTTTAAAAACCTCAAGTGAATGTTTTGCACAGAAAATGATGCTAGGAACGTTTGTTATCCGGAAATGACTTTTTAAAACCGAAAGTTACCAACGAACCGGAAGTTGACGCTTTTTTCTGAAATCTTAAGATGTCCATAGGTGAAGACTAGGTGTTTACGACTTACGGTGAGTTTTGTCAATTAATGGAATAATCAGTTAATTGTATACGCTCTCCCTACATTTATTTATATATGCAACAAAGTTGTCTCATAAGTGCCTTTCTTTGCATATTCATCAATTAATATCTGTTATAATTCTAGAAATTACAGAAAAACACAGTTTTCGGTGTTTGGGGCGAAAACTCCATCAAGAAAATGTTAAGGTTTTACAGTTTGAAGTCCGAATAGAATTTCAGTGCCAAAATCTTGTCGCGTAGGATACTGACAAAATGATGGGTCGAGTTCTTTTAAACTGTTTGGTTTTGAAAGCTGATGGAAAAAAGGAATACGTCGTATTCTTTGGCTGACGTATTTCTCCAGAAAAAAGATATTATTGTCCATTTACCTTCTGGGACCATACTGTGAGGGTTCATAGTGTACGACCCACGGAGGAGCTGCCTAGCAAATCCGCGGGTGGTGGATACGGATACTCTCTCGTTTGTGGGTTGTTTAGATTTCTACAAGTTTTACCCTTTTCCTTGTTGTAAAATTTTTAAATTTTATCTATTTAAAGCTGCCGGGTCATATTCTAGTGCTTGTCTCAATCCAAAATGAGTTCAAAGCTATTTTTGCATCAATTAAAATTATAATATATAATATTGAGCCAAACTAAAATTGTGACAAAGTTTGGTCTACTTACATTGTGTTCATTTATACAATATACACATACTGAGATAATTTATTACATATGTTAAACAGATACCATTCAATCATTTCACTTTTTTCAAGTTTTCAAGTGTAGATGATCAAAACGCTGTTTATCAATCTTCGTATTGAGCAAACAAGGTTTACGATAAAAAGACATTCAATTTCTTAAGAGTTAATGACTGTTGCACGATACATTAGATAATATTTAAAAACATTCACTGGAGAACAGTACAACATTATTACATGTTACATGGTTCTATTTTAGCAGGTCACTTTTTGTTAAACAAATTCGTATAAGCTTTTAGTTCATGAAGTAAATAAGTTACTTAGATTTCAAACAATCACTTTCGGTTACGATAACATTTGATCTGCGTGGACATGGTAAAGACCTCACAAATTGTTCAAATGTGTTATCCATATTTGTTTACAACTGTCAATGGCGACACAATGTCATAGTTTCCAAAGGAAATTAATGTATATGATAAAATTTTAATTTATTTACATAGCTATGCAATTTTTAAAATTGTGTTAAGTGTTATTTTATTTTTCGTTATTATATGTCTAATGAACTAATCATTATACCTACATAATGAATCATGATTTTTCAGACACATGCATACTCAAAAATTGACCAATCAAATTTTTTTGTAAATTTAGAATTTACTAAACACTCAATGATTTGAGAAAAATCTCAATTTGAGAAGTTTTTATTAAACTGGGGCCTGAACACATAAAAACATACACAGCACAATAGAAATCACAACGATTCTTATCTTGTCTAAGCTTCAAACTCTGCATGATATCTTACTAGGCAATCTTTTGCAAAAACCGTGTTTCGATAGCTTTCAATATGTGGTTAATGAAAATTGTGATGACCACGTTTTAGGTAGCATCTGAACAAAATGGCTACATACAGACGTTGGTAATATGTCACATAAGTGTGGGGGTTTTTTTTTTGGGGGGGGGGGTTTATGCGGCCAAATGTTCTAGTTATCCAATTTATACGGCGGATATATTATTTTCTTAATATACACTGTACGTAACCTTTTGTAGCAAAACAAGCAATCTTTGAAATTAACATGGAATCGAGGACATATCACGCCATATTTCCAGAACATGTGAGAGTACTATATGTTTGTACACGGTTACTGTGAACGTATGCTAAGTAATGCTTACTTAAAATTTAAGATCAATCTTTGGAAGCTAGAACGAGAAACTAAAAACGAAATTTATATTCTGCATAATATAGTTAATACGAAGCCTTAAATTATCATTATGATTACTCTGATTCGGAACAATGTAGAATGCAGTTTATTTATTGTTTAAGATGCAAAATGACGCATCTAGTTCAAAAATTTCGTCGGATGTAAGCCGCTGGTTGATTTGTTTTAAAATCGTATTTTAAAGAACAGTCCTACAATTGAAAAGGTTTTTTACAGTTGAATCTACTGTTGAAACGAAAATTTAAGCATGGCGTCAATGATGCAACAGACGATAGGAGAAGTTGGATTTTGGCACTATTATTTGTTCTGTTTTAAATGTTTCTGTTTTGTTAATTTTCTATCTTTAATTTTAAGTTCAACTAAGATAACATTTTGTCAGATTGGGATTGAGGATGCACTGAACAGTGAATAATATATACTTAACAGGTATAATACATTTTTTGGTTAATTCAGCAGATAACTTTTCAGTAGTTAGAGAATATCTTAATAAATTATAACAAGGATGCAAATCTGTGTACTTTATCTGTATTTTGCTGACTGTGATTTGATATTTGAATTAGCCTGTCTGTGTTTGAAATATACCTTATTTATAAATATTGAGTTGTTAAGATCATGTGCATGCCAAGGATAACCATTTTTTCTACTGAATGTCGGATATGGTAGCTTGTACTTCGCTTCCACCACTAATAAAACAGGATGTTTTGATTTAGCTGTGCATATGATGAAAGTGGCGTTAAAGACCAACAACACACATGATTCATTTATATCAGTAAACAGTTCACCTTAGCTATTGATTAATTCAAATTGAAATCAAAATTTAAACTACATAAAGTATACTTCACAAGCCTGACAACGACATACCGTCATATTTTATCAATTCATTGATTTTTATTTAATATAGAAATATGAGAAGATAAAGCTTTAAAATTGAAACAAACAACATTTTCAATTTTATCTGTAAAATTGACCACAGGTAATTGTTATGCATAAGTAATCATTCATTACTTGAAATCATAAACGTACGAGTTATTAAAGACAACAGTCATCGTGTTTACCCATTTGTGTGACAAACACATCAGTTATTAAGAAGTTTAAGACGTTGTAGCAAATGTACAATGTATTATTTCTCCTTTCAATGTTAGACATAACAATATATTTCGGCCATGACTTTGAAATAAAAGAGACGATTAGGAAGGAAACAAACGACCAACGACATACAAGAATTCAAGGGATGATAACAAATGTGAATTCGTGCGTCAAAAGATAAGCACAAACACATATTAAGACAGAACCTACTAAAAGTCATTGGGTGCTTTTGATGAGTAAGCAGGTACAGTGATTGTGAGTTCAAATCAAGACCATTTTTAGTGAAGAATTTCCCATGTTGACTAATTAATCATGGTAACATCCTATATTTAATGAAGGAGAGACATCCTTTAATGTACATCAAGCTCACCTATAGTCACAAAACTGTCCTCTGAGGTTCAAGTACATAGAACCCAATACTAGCCTGACCTATAATTACCTGTAAAAATCATACGCTATTCTTCTTGTTCTTGGCCCGTTGCTATGAATGAACTAAAGTTGACGATTAAAAAGATAGTCATCATGTTTGTCGTAGAATTCACTTAGTAGTTTTTAGCTGGCTGGCTTAGATCAAAGGTAAACATTCACAGAACTTACGAGAAGGCTTAACAATAGCTCTGGGAAGCATGTTTTGTTTTCGTCAGCAATCCTCCAAAAAACCTGCATAAGTCCACAGATAAGTGAGTATAAAAGCACAATGAATTTGCATCAGTAGGATTCCAACATATAATATGTTTAAAAAGCCTCCTGTCAATGCGAAAAATCAGTTGCTAATAAAAGTCGAACATTTCACAGTTCATTTTAGTTAGTTTTTTTATTATCACTCTTTGCGTGACAGAAATTTCTTACTAAACATTTTTAAAGTCTCATACTATTTTTCGTTTGTTTTCGGTCATATGATTGTGGCGGTAAAAGGTGTTGTTGAAAAAAATGAATTCTATCTCAGTGAAGAATAAGGTGTATACTAGATTTGTTTTTCATTATCTGCATTTGGTTTTATGGTACTCTTGGAATAACTGGTGTGATTGAAGTTTAAAGATTATATAGCATTTCAAATTATTTTCACGATTAATTGGTAATTTTATAAGGAGTCCGTGGTATTCCCAACAAGTTCTGGAATAATTATCATCAGTTAAAAAATTGTATACGCTGAAGGGGATGGAAGGTTGCTTCACAAGAAAGGAAATATAATGATTAAAAAAGTTGAGTTCATAATGTTTGTCGTTTAGTTTAATAGAAAGAACCTAAGATTTAAATAAAAATATGAAGCGAACATATTAGTGTCGGTTGTGTCCTTAATAAAATGTTCTTTTGGATAATGTAGAATTGGAAAGACTGGGTTAGCTTTTTCTGTTGTCCTTCTATCACTGCAGACGAATACCTTATTCAGTGTTGTTTGAGACGTAAATCCAGATAGATAGCAGACCTATTAATATCTGTTGTGTCCTTAAAGCATTTTGGATAGAAATGTAGAATGCCACCAATCAAAGATTTTTAGTGAAAAGGCGCCATTAATGTAACGCAAGCTATAAAAGATATGGTTAGTGTGTGGTCTTATCAATGCATGTCAGCTTTATATGAATGTAGGAACAAATCAGCATTCAATAGTGAACGACATAATATGCACGTTTCTATCTGCGTCACCACAAATATCAAAACTATGTAACACAATATTATCTACAATCAAATGCTTTAGATCAGAAGCTTTCATTTCAAGTATATTTGGTTCTGTAAATATCATATAATTGAATGTTTTGTCTTGCTCACACGCGCTTTGTCCCGACGCAATCAATTTATTTCGAATTGTGACCTTTGAACTATAAGACGCTAACCTATGATAACGAATGACAATATTGCACAGTATAGAATTGGTTTAACATGAACGTTTAATTGATTTTCCATTTACAAAAAAATAAAGATAAAAACATGTAACTTTTAAAGTAAAATAACCAAGGTCAGTATTACCTGTAAAACACTTTACAGTTATATTGATAACGTTTTGCTTCTGCCTTGTTATAATTAGTCAAGTACTGGATTTGACCTGTGCTTTCATATGTAAGTAATACGGGAAACAATTAAACACGTAAGTATAATTTTTGTTTTAAGATATCCGACCCATAATTAAAGTCACCGTTTAATTTTATATTTCGACTAAGAAATATACAGCTTTATTAAATCAATATATTGCTAATTAATTATTCAAATTAACATAGTGCTATACTTTGAGTCAATGTTTAAAGTTTTAAGGAAAAAAGTTATTTATCCCAATAGTATTTCTGATGTTAGGTCTGCTCCATTAAAAACATTTGACATCCGGGACACCAAATATGATCACGTGGACAAACAATGTGTATGTTGTTTAAAGCTAAGACATTTATATGATAAAAATAAAAACAAGTTGTCTGATACGCTTTTATTTCATCAAAGATCAAAACTAGTTTTTATAAATATCATTTATAAAGCTTATACGCTATTGTAATTGTTCGCACAAAAAACGAACTTAACCGTCTTGCTCTTTATTTGGCAACCATGTATACTGATTTTGTGGCACTTTAGGTCCATTGATTGATTTAGTGTTTGCGTAGTGTCAAGCGAACAATATTTCAGCTATATTCAAGACGATAACGCGTAAACCAACAAAAAATCAATTGGCAGAGTAATGGGCCAATTAGAAGAAAATTTTAACTTCCATTGGAAATTGGAACGGTTTGGACAATTAGGTATAGATGATAGTTAAATTATGCAAATTTAATTTTTTATTTTCCATTATTAAACTGTCTCGATTTGATAAATCTGATTATACACTCGTACTGATTCAAGTTCCTATATATCTTGTGTATTTTTTCAATTAGACGAGAGCTACATGGCCAACAAAGTGTTGTTTGCATTGTAAAATAACTGAAAAATGGCTTATTAGGCATATATTTTAAGATTAAAGAAGAGTGAATAATTAATTGCAACCACCTCATAAGACCTTAGCCTAAGTTGCCAGTTGAACTCCTTTGTCCAATTTTTATTTGACTTGTGGCATTTAACAGCCATGCTCCAAAACAACAATGACAAGATGTTGCGGCGAACTTGCCGAACGTGCAGTCAGCTGCTAAACTACCTATCATTAACTCCCTGTGCTTAGCGACTCAACGTTTGGATTAATGACATTTAGTTACGGTAACAAATTCAGACATTCGCACCATTTTTAATATAAGGAGTAATGAAATTTATTTAAGTGCGTTAGATGCGTATAGTTGAAAGCATCGTGAATGTAGAACATAAAGTAGAAACAATAAAACAACGATTATAATCCATGTTTATGATATAATAGAACATAAATAATGATTTAATAACTTTCTAGAGTTCGTTGAGGCATCGGTGTATCTGCATTGTAGAGAAACGGTATAAATGACTTTGAACTTCCTACGTTAAAATATACTATATTAACGTTGTCAAATCAGATTGAAGTTATGCTTTGTAAACGATAAATATCTTTTGTAAATTTCAATCACATTACATTGCACTCACGCAATGCTAGTTACCATGAAATGTGTGTAAAATTGTTAAATATCAACCGAGTCTATTGTTAAGCCTTTTGTCAGTAAAAACAGTTTTGTTAAAAATATTGTTGTAGTTACATATATTTGAGTTTTAATCGGAATAAAACGTTTTTAATTTAAAGTGGATAAACAAACGACCTATGTGTAGATGTTGCATCTGTGATTTACAGAAACAATCAAAATGGATAACAAATTTGTTTATCAGTACCACTGAATTTAATTCTTTTGAAAATTCTTCTCGTCAACATAAAGTTTTAATTACTTATAATTCTAATATGATTTGCATATTTAGAAATACGTTTATTTGATTGGTCTAGATTACTTCCGGTTGAGGATTAAAACGAAATATATTTTTTGATAAATGAAGTTAACTCCATTTATTTTAGGATAAACGACGTTGACCGAACTATTTTTAGCGTAACCAATGTGAACAAAGATGGCGGCTTTCAATATCGAAAGTAGCGATCAACTTACAAATTATTTGTTTTGATGAATTATCATTAATGATTTGTTAAATTTAAAACTTTCCCTGTGTTTGATACAGAAAATAAGGTTACAGATTGATGTAAAACTAAAAATTTTGTTTATTAAAATCAGAAAATGGTTTATGGAAATAATCGTACGTTTAAAAATAAACAAAATATTCATACGTTCAGTCAATCCCGCTACCAAATACACAAGAAATATGAAGTTGAGAAACACGTTAGATAATAAATTCTTAATGCAATTTTAAAGAATTATAAGGATTAAACACCGTTTTCAATGGATTTATCGGTATATCAACAAGACCAACTCACTCACAAACATATCATAAAAGTCCTTCGGACATTTATTTGTTTGTGAGTAAGTTGGTCTTGTTGATATACCGATAAATCCATTGAAAACGGTGTTTAATCCTATATTAGAAGTTGTCACCAATGACTATTTCCGTTGTTCATGAGAAGATTATCTGAAACAGTCTGTCTGAAATATAAACAGAGTTACATATGTTTGTCAAGCTAACCATAATTTGTTTTATTTCATGTGTCCTTTCAGAACCTAAAATATCCTAAATTGTATAGTTTTAGATGAATCGTGCGTATTTTGGTATATTGTCATGTTTAGTTCCAGTTCTAATTATATCAAAAGGTATGTATTTTGTCAAAAAAGCCTATAAAGTTCCATAATAATTTAATAATACAGTAAAACATATTGCAAAATTGTACAATGCAATCTCTGCTGTTAGATCGCTGGTCTATCTTTGTAAAAAAATATCTCATACGTAGTGCATTCTATCCAAAGCCCAATATGCCAAAAATGTAATCATCATTGTTATTGAATGGCTGAATTTATTATATTGACGATTGTAAACAGTATGCGATATTTGGGCAAAGATTTAATTTGCACATATATAATAAATATCGATTTGGGTAAACATTAGAAAGTTCAAACAAATAATAACTTGGAAATATTGGTCATTGAATTGTATTAACTAGGGTATTATAATATACAACTCTAAACATTATTATTAGTGTGAAGCCTATTGTATTATAGATGCCTGGTAATACAGATCAAAAACAAAATTAGGAATACCTCTAGCTCCGGGGACCGATATATGCATTTTTTGCTCTGTTCTTTATACTAATATTCATGTGTTTCTTTGACACATTGATAGCATACGTAATAATTTAAATCTAAATCGAATAATGCAATTATATCCATCCTGGACGTTAAATAGACAGCAACGACTATTCTTTTTTATTTTTTTCTTATGCTGGAACGTAAATAGGATATATTTGGGATTTTGGAAAGAAAAGGAAAGTTCATGTAGTATATTAATGTTTAAGTGGTATAATATTTTTTGGCTTAAAAATCTATTCCTAATGTTTATAGTCGGAAAGTTTTGTCATTAACCTTATATACTGTTACTTAGTTGAAGAAAAGATGATTAAAAATATAACCATTATTCTAGGGTGGAAGTTGTACTAATATCTTTAAAGCACTAATTCCAATGATCTTCCTGGATTTTCCCCAGTATGCTGTGTCACATTACATATACTGTTTTAACATTACTTTAGTTGTTAGTTTGACATTACAAATTCAACGAATGTTATTTTCTTTTAACTCTGCTATATATGTTTGTTTGTTTGAACTGGGTTGAACACTACTTGCAGCATTTTTAGCTATCATGATGTCCAATGTTTTAATTCAGATGGAACCCAGAGTACCTAGTAAAACCATCCCACTATTGGCAGCAAAGCGTACAGTTCGTCTCAATTAAGGTTAAGAGTCTTATTTAAAATATAGTATTAATTTTAATTTATTAATGTTTGCAAAATATGTATTTTTCTACCAGATAACAAAAGCTGGAGCGACTGTTCGAAATCATGTGGCGATGGTGTTATGACAAGAAACCGTTCCTGTGATATTCAAGTTTTACTTAAAGAACGTCTAGCGTGCAATGGCTCAGATACAGAATCTGTACTTTGTAACATGGGTGACTGTCCGCCATTAAATGGCAGTTGGGGGTATTGGTCTGATTACAGGGAATGCACGGTAAGTTGCGGTGGCGGAACTCAATCAAGAAGGAGAATCTGTGATAGTCCTTCACCGGAATATGGTGGACGAGACTGTGCCGGTTCCGCCATTGAATATCGCTCCTGTAAAAATGATGATTGTCCAGGTAATTGTTCGTTAAGTGAACTATATTCATCTGCCATTGTATAATACTACACCTTTGTGGAAGCTTTATGTTTAACCTTTTAATGTAAAATAGACCAAAAATGTTAATTATTTATTGTTTTTCAAAACAAAACAAAAACGAAATTGTTTTAAAGTGTCTTCATGGATAAGGATTTTAGAATCCTGTGTCATCAGGTTCAATATTTTGATACTCTACAACAAGTGTCATAAAATAAAACGTATTTGATTACTTAGTTCTGCAGTCAAAATTATTAACTTCTTTCATTTTGATGAAATAAAACTTATTTCTCCTGATAGACAGATCGAGAAAGATAAGGCAATTAAACAAATCATTTCAACCAGGAATATTTGTTGGAAGTAGAAATGTGTGGTAAGAATATACAAAATTTAAAAAAAATACAACCATAAAAAAACTTGTACAAACATATAAAACTATCAAAATACAAAAATGTAGTAAATAATTCAAAGTTTTATAGTAATTTAGGAATGAGTCTAGTGTAATGAAAACTCCAATTATCTCCCTGGATAAATAATGTCTTATAAGATATAATATTTTAAAGAAAAAAAAGACAAGCGTAATGAATACCTAAATACTAATAATAGTTCTGTTTCGTATAAAAGTATGGAAAACAATAAAATACTTGTATATACAAAAACTACAAAATATTAAAGTTCACCTGTTTAAACGGGGTTTCCCATCTTAAACTGTTACAAATTATGAATGAAAACATCTAATATAACGCATTGAGCTCAAAAGTATGCATTCAAATATGATAATAGAACATTATATATGGTACTTAAATTTACAGGGATGCCATGAAAGGATGTCTAAGAGCTAAGTCAATATTGAATTGGTATAGTGCTTGGGAAACAGGAAATGACAAAATAAATCAATATTTAATATCGTACACACCCTTATATCACACAAACCTTTAGGTAAAAATAGAAGTAAAATAATTAGAACATACCTAATCGTATCAAATTCTCAATATAACAATACAGAGATATAGAAGAAATGAAATATATAAAGTTTGAATAATGATCATCACAAAATTATTTGTTTAAAATTAGGTATTTGTCTTTATTTCAGCATTTATTTGAATGCAACATTCCTAATTTACCTGTTTTATAAAAAATATTATTTTTTTTTATTAAAAATTGTAAATCAAAAAATATTTGCAGCTGTTTCAGCACATAAAATTTAACTATAAATTTTGAAGGTACGTGTGTTTATTATTCTACTAGTTATAATTGCGTATGATATTTCTTACAACAGGTATGGATCATAAAGGAAAGGAATTCATTTTTGGATTTATGTCCAATTTTCCGCCTCCAAAGAAACTGATAATAATGATTACAACAGAATACGATCATGTTTCTGTGGGGATTACAACTCCTCTGTTTGATACAAGCTACCGGAAAACGGTAGTTGTCACAAAAAATAGGATGGAAATGGTTAGTCTTCCAACAGAACTTGTGGGTAGTTCAAAAGGATTTGAAAGAAAAGGCATTCACATAGTCGCAGAAAAAGATATAATAGTATATGCTGTTAACAAGGCAGTATTTTCTACGGACGCTTTTCTTGCATTGCCCGTTGATGCTTTAGGACAGGAATATTATGTCGTATCATGGGATCGCCGTTCAGTTTTTATGATTGTTGGAATAGAAGATAACACAAACGTCAACGTGAAGTGTGGAAAAAAATGTTCATCAGTCACAATAAATGATATGTTGTTGGGGCCTGGAATATCAGTAAACGTTGTTCTAAATAGATTTGAAACACTTTCAGCCTCATCCTCATCAGGTGATTTTACAGGTACACATATCTTAGCCTCCAGGCCAGTTACCGTCATTTCTGGAAGTATTACCGCAGAAGTCGGATCAGTTTTTGCGGACCATTTATCAGAGCAGATGCTACCAGTTGAGAAATGGGGCAAGAGTTATGTTACCGTAGGCATGCCAGATTGTTCAGCTCCAGATACTTATAGAATAGTTGCTGGTTACGACAACACAATTGTAAATATATCAGGCAGTTTTCCAGTAAAGTTAGAAAAATCCGGAGATTTCTACACGTTTAACTTACCTGATCATTATGCAAAAACAATTACGTCCGATAAAGGAATAGCTTTAGCTTTATATGCAAATGGAGGGTGCAATTCCAACAGTTTTGGAGATCCAACGATGGTAATTCTTCCATCTGTTTACCAATTTTCAGCACGCTACATGTTTTCGACGGTTGTTCTCGAAGGAGAGGAGTTTATCAATTCCGTTGCGTTGGTTATCGGAGAAGCTTACATTGAAGGTCTTCGCATGGACGACAGAACATTACCACCGTCTGTCGTATGGCGGCCTGTGGAAGGTAGAAACGATATAAAATATACCGAATTTAGGATTGCCACAGGAGCTCATTTTATGTATCACTTAAATCCAGCAGTTACTTTTCTTGTTATAGCAACAGGGGTACAATTATTTAATTCTTATGGTTATACAGCTGGACTTAATTTCAGTACCCAATATGCAGTAAGAATTTATTACTAATTCTTATTACTAATTCTCTTTTATTAGCTTTCAGGTTTTTATACACTTAGTGTATTCCGAAAATTACTATCTGGATACAATTTTTACAATTTGAAGAGATATTGCACGGGATGGTTTTATAGATATTTACCACAGGCAAAGCCTTTATATAGCAAAAGAACCTACATTTTTGACAAATACATAAATGCTATCGTTCAATTAAGTTGGTAACGCAATATTCTTATTTAAACTTACATGTTCAAATGAAAGGACCTAACGGACATTATGATTGATGCTTTTACCTTATACATTTGAATTGCAAAGTTATGTCATTTAAATACTTGATTTCAACTGAGGTAAACAAATAGAAAAAACACCACAATTCATTTGTTTCAGATCATGCATGTGGTGATCCAAGAAAGAAATATCATGTTTGTTTATGTATTTTAAGGCAAAAAGGGATAGAACCAGTACATTAATTTAAAACAAAGCATAAAAATGACATTAGAGCAAATATTTTTCAAGGGCTAGCTTTGGTATTATGATTTTAAAGCATGTGGTTATAGAGGATACAATAGTTGACGTTTCTTTATTCAAAATTGCTTTCATTCTTTGCCGAAAATTTAATTTTAAGAATGAAAATGAATTTCCACAAAAAGATATCAGGAAAGTTCACAAAAACATAAAGCATATTATGTATTTGTAAAATAATATTTTAGATATTTACTACATATTTAACTGTAACGTGTCAGCAGTGGAATTATTGTAAGGACAATTACCTCTTTAAATTTATAATGAAACCTAATAGTAAACCTAATAAATCTTCTTAGTGTCTTTTGAAGTGTCCTTTTAATCCATAATGGTTTGATTGTTTGTGGCACACTGTGTTTTCTATTACAGAACAGAACTAATAAAATCGATAAAAGAATAAATGAAACTGGATACGATTTCGGATTAGGTAAATAGCCAAACATGTTGCTTATGAATGTTAATCCTGTTTAATCCTTATCCAAAAATGCATAAAAATGATTTCTTTTTATTCTATAAAACGACAGTATGTCACATATGAATGAAATAGATGTCAAGTTTTATTAATGGCGGCGAGATATTAATTCTAACAATGGTTTGCCATTACCGGAAAATAAAAAAAATAAGAGATAAACGTTGCCCTGTGTTGTTTTTTTAAAAATAAACATCGATTATAAAATATAATTTCATTTCTAGCGATTCTAAGTACAAACAGAACAACACAACATATACAGGTTATTTTAAACAATGGATGTTAAGGAAACATTTTTGATAAAATCGCACAACAGCCATAATTTGAGAAATGTGTTTAATATTAAGATATTACAGTGTGGAAAAGGTGGAGTTGCTACTAATTATCGGAAAAATGCGTAACGAGCTTCTGGATAAGATATGGCTCTGTTAAACAAATCCTCAATAACAGAACAAATCTTACTAACTTTAGTAGGTATATATGCACGGGTTTGTTTGTTTGTTTGTTGAATGATGTTTAATACCATTTTTAGCATTTGTTTGGCTATAACATGGCGTCCAGTTTTTATTGGGGAGGAAGTCGGAGTACCCGTAGGCAACCCCGACATTTGATAGGAAAACTGGCAATCCATGTCAACGACGATACAAGTCGAGCGCACATTGCCTGAAGTTAGACTCTATGTGCAATGGAGGAGATCCGACTAGAATTACCTCGGCCTAAAAGTGATACTAATACATTTTCTATCATATGATGGTATTTTTTGCATCAAGTGTATTTTTATACTATTTCTATGCACACGTGTAGTAAGCATAAGTTTGCCAACAATAAATAAATTCAAATTCTTTATTTCCAATTAAGGGCCCGTAATAGGCAAATGAAATTTTACACAAACTACACAAAAAAGAGAAAGAGTTGCTTGATTGATAGTTGCAATAAATAAGTAGAACATACTTTGTAAATAACATAACTCTACTTTGTATATAATAATAACTTTTAATTGGGTTGCGCCGGTCCAAAGTAAACTATGTTCTCATTTTAGATCCATGCAAGAACGCTATGTGTTTGAACGCTGGAAGCTGTGCACCATTGGGGTGGACAAGTTCTAAGTGTATTTGTCCCTTTGGCTTTGGAGGACCAATATGTGAGATAGGTATTCAAACCATACTTGTTTCCATAACACTATATTCATATAAATGTTTGATTCAGTGAGATAATAATTATTTATTATACCCATTAATTATGTGACGCCTTGCATGTGAGTCACTAATTGATACATTGTTTTGCGATTTCACTCTTTTAAGTGCATGTTGTGTTTGACCTTGATATAATCCATTGCAGATCACATCAAGTCCAACATTAACCAACAAATCAATCATCTCATTATAAACTGTATATGGCCTATCTCATGCATGTCAAATTTTACATTAATAAAAAATGGGTTTTTATTCGTATCTGCATTTATTTGTTAAAATACATTTATGGTATTCATGTCCCGCAAACGGTAGTTGGAAACCATATATTTTTGTTTATTCGTTCGTTCGTCCTACCTCTGGTTTAAATTTGCAATGAATGTTATTTTATGAAGATGACCTCACATCTCCATGACACTTGGACACTTGATACACACAGATATAGGTGCAAAATATTGTCGGGTTGTGCCAAATGTTTACGTCTTGAGGCGGTGTACACCAGTATGTGCCAATTGAATGCGCATAAATATAATCAGCTGGTGTAACATTGTGCTATATGTATATGTCAACGTAAGACTGACAACACATGTAATAAATGTGTTTGAATATACTGTATTAAACATTCTGCATTCTAAATATTTTTTGCGTAAAATCCCTCTTTCTGGTACTTTTGAAAACTATTGAAATATATATCACATTTATGGTAATATTAATAATAATTTCTTTCATTAAAAACTCTTTATTTTCTTAAAATAAAAAGTAATGACGAGTTTTATATCTGTAGTATTACTACAATTTACTAATGGTTAAAATAAAAAGCTTTCGTATCATTAAGTTTATTATAGGCAAAAGTAATAAAAATAAGGCAGGTAATTTTCTCTAGACATGACAATGAGTAACTCGACGGGTGTCTAATTAGAGGCAGGCACTGCTTACTCGTCCGGAGCACCTGAGTGCACCCATGGTTTTTATTGGGTTCGGGTTACCCTCTTTCTGTTTTTTGTGTTGCGTTTGTCTATATCCTGATTTGTCATAGGTAATGATTCCAATTCCTGGATTTGCCTTTCCCTAGACATGACCAGGAGCAACTCGACGGGTATCCAAGTAGAGGCAGGCACTGCTTACTCGTCCGGAGCACCTGAGAGCACCCATGGTTTTTTATTGGGTTCGGGTTACTCTCTTTCTGTTTTTTGTGTTTTTGGGTTTTTGTATTGCGTTTATCCGGATTTGTAACTGTCCCTTGACTTTTGGCTCTTGTTGTTCGGTCGGTTTTCTTTGCCCTTTTTCTTTCACCAACAAATACCAATTTTAGTACTTGTTACCAGATATTTCCCAATAGACAAAAATTGAACTTGGAGACCTCTAGTTGTCGTACCATCACTAAAATGTAAACCAATTGTGCGACGGTATAAAAAAATTAAAAAATTTTAAAATCTATTATTATAGTGCTTGTTATTCTCTTCTCTGTATATTCTATTGCAAAATTTGAAATTACAGTGCTCATCCCCTCGAAAATGTGCTGTGAAACCCTAATTTTCTACATTTTAAGGAAAATTCGATGACAAATTATTTTCAGTGTAAGTGTCCTGAACCCCTTTTAGTTATAAGACTTGGCAGTTTTCGTGTTGCACTAAACTGAATGTAATTTTATTGCTGACAATTTGCTGACATTGACATATCATCATGACTAACAAAAGAAAAAAAATCTAAAACTTATTATATTTCCTCAATAAAATTTTTTGAAGTTATAAAATAAATAATACATGTAGGTTTATATTTGTAGACTTGTGCAAACCATATCCGAGTGATATCGTTTTTGTAATTGATACCTCATTCAGCATTGGATCAGAGTTCATTGAAATCCAGAAACAGAATATTATATATCTTACACAAAACTTCACAATTGATGAACAAAACATACAATTTGCGATCGTATCATTTTCTTCTAATGCCAATATAGAAGTAGACTTTGGTGTTGTAAATAATGAAACAAATCTAGATGACATGATAACAGGACTAACATTAAAAAATGGATCGTCAGAGATACATCTAGGAATTGAAACTGCAATAAATTTACTGACAACTAGAAATCGTCAAATATATTATTCTAAAGCAAGAAAATATATAATTGTCATATCAGATGGTCTTCCGTCATCACCAAGTCATATAAGATCATTTGCTAGTGATGAATATACATTGCACATTGTTGCATTAGGAGAAGATGTTTCGCATTATTATCTAGAGAAGATGGCTGGGTCAATGTCAAACGTGTTCCCACCAAATCCACAGCGTTTATGGAATCATATGATGTCAGAGCTTATAGACCCAATATGTAATAGTAAGTTTGCTATTAACATCAATATCTCAATACCTATTGACTGCTGCATATGTATATAAATCGTCTTCTTAATATATGTCACAATTGTGACTTACATATTTCTCAAATTAGGTATTAATACCACGAAACTTGTAGTTACCTCTGTTTTTCACTAATTGGCTTCTTTAACCAGTAATAAACGGACGTCTTGATATAGCTAAAATCTTTAACTTTGCCGGAAAATCCTATTGGATATAACATATAGCAGACAGAAATTCATTTGTATTAACACTTACATTCGCATATCTATTAAACGTACGCTTACGCAGATACAATTGTAGAAGTGATGTTCTATTTTAAGATACAAAATAAATGTACAGCTAGTATACATCAAAGGATGCTCGACCCACAGAGCAGCCTAGTGCGTTCCAGGTGGCAATGAGGGAAGATCCTCTCGTTGGGGTTGTCAGGTTGAAATACGGAAAGCCTGGCCGCGGCCCATATTAGGTGACGCGTTTAGTTATTGCCACGCTACCTGCACGATAAATACCCCTTTTGCAGATTTCGAAAAAGAGTAGGCTTACTGTAGCTGCTACAAAAGACTAAACTTTCCGCCCCACCCAAAAAGCCATACTTTTCCAGTGGCAGTAAAAATTGTGTTCCCGATGTCCCATACCTACGCTTTTAACGTTGATTTATTGCTTTTGTTAAATTGTTTTCTCGTCCTGATTATAGCTGAAATACTGCTAGCTGGACGTAAAGCAAACAACCAATCAATCAATCTATACGTCAAAGGAAGATAAAACGCCTGATGTTGTAAGTTCCCGCATTTTTACGGGCAGATTATAGAAAATCGGTGTTATTTTTTATGTACTTCTCTACTCATTGACACATCTTATTTCGAGGCACGAGGCCCACAAAATATTGTTTGCTTGGCATTAATATTAATCAAATAAAGCTCACTAAGTTCAAAAGCAATCATCATAGTTTGTTACTGCATCGGTACGTTCTATATTAGCAATTGATGTTCAGTTATATTTTGATCTTTTAGCATGCCATGCATCAAATGAAACAGATCTGGTAATTATGGTGGACGTATCACGCAGTATGGAAAGTAAGGATATGATTGAAGACATACCCAACGTTACAAATAAGATACTAAAAGAGATGGGAACTAATACTATAGATACAAGACTATCTCTGGTAACTTATGACAGCCACGTACGCTTCGTATTTAAACATGAACAATATTCGAAAGATACGAAATTCCGCTTACAACAACAGATATCCTTCTATCGATCAAGTAATTCCGTTTCAAATTTAACAAGAATCTTTTCAGACGTTATTGAACTTTTATATGATACCCAGTCTGGAGCAAGACATACATCAAAGAAAATAGTGCTTGTCATATCCAACTTTAAGACTGATATAGACATTATAACACCTTATGATATGACCGGATTGTTTAACAGTTCGCTTGAAATATTTACAATTGGAATGCACTCAGATCAAAAGACATTTGATAACATGCTAAAACTTGCATCATCTTCATTTCATGTTGGCAGTATTGGAGAAATATTTGCAAATCAAATTGATACCTTCATCACAGCTTTTGTTAAACAGTTATCGTATGTAAAATGTTCATTTCTGTAAACATTTACTGTAAAACCTGTTCAAAACATGTGTATAGCAAAAATACCTTCCGTCCATGATCCTTAGATCCGTCTGTATTGACGTTCATAAAATTAGATCGTGAAAGACATTATGTATGATGAGTCTTTTCGCCTTTTGTTGTAGTCTTTTTCTAGCAAACAATTTTAACTTTTTTAATTTCTAGTAAATCGGTTTTCGAAATATGAATGAAATATGTGATATTGATTTGACAGAAATATTGCTACCTCTGCACGTAATATCTGCATATTCACATAAAATATGAAAACGGTGATTTTTTTTGTTTGTTTTAGTTAGTCGTATTAGTAATATTAACTGGAAATTCATATTCTGAAAACATAAATTAATGGAAATATGTTTTTGTCAATAATTGTGTGCTACCGTTATTAAATGTTTGGCCCTGTTTTAAAACATTTCGTTATGTATAAAAAGTACCTAAAATGTAAACGATAATTTAACGAGTGTTTTTTGTATTAATGAGTACGTAATATAATCATGCAACGCATAACTAAAACGCTCGTTATTTGTTGTAAGTAGTCATATTTAAAACAAGAGAACTAAAACCGTTAAATGTTAAAATATAAATTATATTTGTCACACATCGTTTCAAGACAAGGTGTGTGTCATAATTCGTAAATTAGTTTTCAATTGAATGCATATTAGCATGAAACTGTCTCATCGTTAGACATGAGTTCATTTGTTATCTTAATGAGCATTAGTTTGATTGATATTTTTTAAATGTGCAAAGAATAATTTGTTTGCAAGAACACATTTATTTTAGTTTATTAAAACTGGAAATTATGCTTAAGGACATATTTACATTTTTAATTCAAATATTTGTTTTATTTCAAATATTAAATAAAACTGCATTGTGTATTGATGGTTTATGTCTAATCATTCGTTAAATTTCTAAATTGTGCATTTAAGTCTTGTGTAATAAATAAAGTTTGCCTGTGAAGTCATTGGTAGTTTAGCATACGACACTGTTTACCATATACCAGAGGCTTTCTTTTTTTAAACAAACTGGAAAGTTGAAATTCATGAAACAATTGAATAATGTGTTGTTCGTTGAAATGTCGCACTAACCTGATTTGGGTGTTTGTTTTGACCATAACCTTTACTTATGTCGGTTTTACCAGACAATTTTACCTTCTGTATCTATTTGACACAAGAAACTACAAGCTTTCTAAAACATATATGCCGTTTAAAATATTGCAGTCAGATACACTTGAAATTACTTTTAGACACAAATTCTTCATAAATTCCCATTCATAAATTTTAAAACCAATATGCGCAATCTCCAACACAATAACCATACGATATATTTTGTATTTGTTATTTGCCCTTTTGATTTATCGGCGGTAACCTACGAATGGTTCTATTATAGGTAGTATTTCCTATTTCTGGATTTGACTATTTCCTAGACATGACAATGAGTAAGCCGACGGGTGTCTAATTAGGGGTATGCACTTCTTTCTCTCAATTAAAATTGGAGTCGAGTAAACCCAGCCCGCAGTGAGAATCAAATCCAAAATCTCAGTGTTGACAGACCACGTGATCAATAGTAACTACCTTAACCCCTCGGTCACTATAACATAGGAAAGATAACTTCTATTTGACATCACAAAGCTAAAGTAAACAAAATCAATATCAAGGACGGAACATTGCAACATGCCAATTGTTGGAAAACAATCGCTGGTGAATATTTATTGTACATTGTTTACAGATATTAGAAAATTAAATTAGTGTATCGATAGATAAGAGATGATAGTAGTATTTGGGGCAAAAATATCTACGTAAATATAACTATAGAGCTACTCTATAAAGATAATTGTGTGTTTAGTTCCACACATATAAGTAATATTAAACTTGATCAATTGTGTCTTATATAAAAGCGAAAAGAAAATAGAACACTACTGCTTTATATATTTTTTTACAAAAATTGGTTTCAACACTGTTATATGCTGTAATTCTTTAACGTGTAGAGTAAATTTTCCTTTTCAGTATTAAAAACATGGCCGTATCAACATTTATATTTGTATGTATTATATACCTGCAAAACTTCGACACGCTCTGGTTGATATAAATATCGTCGCAGCAATTTAATTTAACATAATACAACAACCACTAAGATATCGAGTACCAATAAATTCAAATGCATTGTAAAGCAATGAATAGGTCATCCTAATATAAGGATAATATTACACATTACGTCAGGAATAATTATACATGTAAAGAAATCAATATTATATATATGTTTGTTCAAGACTGAATTTTATTAAGAATCGGGGTATAATAGGCGACGGTACAGTACACAGAGACTTCCTTGTCATCAGGGTGTCTTCGTACAATTATATCTTTATTACTGGAAATAGAAAATGTTAACATATGACGCTTATTTTGGTTTGCGATGTAATAATTTTTGATTTGGGTAATTAGGCTTCAAGAGAAAAGAATCTTGTCTCAATTATGGTAAGCTTGTTTTTATGATCATGAAATCATACAATTTTGGTATAAAGAAAATGCATTTACATGTAAATTTAAACAGTTTTCTTTTGATATAATAGTTATTTTTGAAACACAAAACACGGATGTTGTTGCATTGTAATACCTTCGTACGCATTAATTGTTCACTTGCATTCCACATTAGAACGACATAATGTAACATAAACATAAATATTAAAAATCGATTTTTGATGATGAACAATAATATTATCTAGTTTCAATATTTTTAATCGTAGTAAAGCAATTTGAAACAATTTTATCTGTGTTATCTTAATATAACTATGTTTTTACCGAAAACAAGTCCATGTGAACCAATAGGATTCAAAGAATAAAAATCGATTACGCCGCTCTTTGGAATCATCTTATAAAAGTTCCAAAATAGATATAAAGAAAAGACACTTGAATTTAGATATTAACAATCTACAGTAGTATTAGTAGTACACAATATATGATTCATGTTCATGCAAAAATGATATTTTTCCTATCCATAAGAATGATTTATTTTGTGTGTAGAACGCTATGACTATTTTTATTTTATACTCTAGATGAATCTCATGTTGTTTTGTATCTTGTGTTTGTCCTCGGTTCAAGTAAAATCAGAAGGCAAGTATCAGTTAATAACTAAACGGTGCAACAATATTATAATATTTGAATTATATATTATATGTATATGCGTAGTAAAAGATACATAACATGTTGGGGCCTCAGTCGCAGACTGGTTAATGCGGTTAGTAAGCTGCAATGGATGTGTCTGAAAAATGAGATGCGGGTTTAAACCTTACTGCAAGCAGGTTTTGCTCGATTCCAACCTTATTTGACAGGCATTGTCAGTTTTCCTGTCGAAAGTCGGCGATTATAACATACAGATTTAACACAAGGAGTGCGCACTGACATACACTTCCATTAATATTTGTTTAGACTTCTAAGTGTATTTCATTGGATAATTAAAATAAAACATGTAGTGTGCTTTCACATCTATATATATGTGCGTTAAAATTGATACAAATATACTTACAGACATAAAGTCGAAACATCGTTTACAATATGTTTGTTTCTTTGTCTGAATGGTGTTTAACGCCATTTTCAGCTATATCACAGCGTCTATTCTTTATTATGGGGAGGAAGCCTGAGTACTTGGGGAAAACCCCAGACCTGCGATAAGAAAACTGGCAACCCCTGTCAAGTAAGATTGGAGAATGATAGAATATTTTGGCATTGATCTGCTTTATGTTCAAGAAAGATGATGGCAGATACTTACACAATATTATTGTCTATCTGATTAATTTTTTTAACCTTTAACTTATTTTCGTAACTATATGCATATTAAATTTATTATCATTATTTGAAAAAAAAATTATTTGACGTCGATGGTTAGAATGTGTTACTTTTTCTTGTTTTCGTATATCATTTTTTAACAGATGTTGATGTGAGTTGGGGCTCATGGGTAGATTATGGTGCTTGCTCAGTTTCTTGTGGTGATGGCAAACAAACCAGGATTCGTACCTGTAGTGATCCTGTACTAGAAAATGGTGAGGTTAAATGTCCTGGGCCTAACAACGACACGGTTTCTTGTAACGAAGGTATATGTCCAATAGTTAGTGATACGTGGAGTAGCTGGAGCGACTGTTCTAGAACATGTGGTGATGGCGTTATGACAAGAAACCGTTCTTGTGACAGTTTAGTTCCATTTAATGACAGTCGTCTGGAGTGCAACGGATCGAATACAGAATCTACATTTTGCAACATAGCAGACTGCCCGCCTGTAAATGGTTGTTGGGGATCTTGGTCTAGCTACAGCGAATGTACAGTAAGTTGTGGTGGCGGAACACAGTTAAGACACAGAATCTGTGATAACCCTCCCTCCAAATATGGCGGACTAGACTGTGACGGACCTGCAAAAGAATATCGCCCCTGTGAAGAAGATGATTGTCCAGGTAATATTCCTGAAAATGAATAATTCTCTTCATTAGTTTTCATACGTGGGAAGTTTGTGCTTAAATTTTGATTATTTATTCGCTATAAAAAGTGTTAAAAATTGTACGTATTGGTTTAACCACTGAGCTTCCGTGTTTTAATAAATTAAGTGAATGATTGAATATTTAAGTTCACAAGCAACATAGATATTTTGAAATCAAAATTATATAGTTATGAATTTACAACATCAGTATCTACACGGTAACGAAATAGAATATGCGATGTCATGCCTGTGGTATATATCACCTAACACGGGCCTCTTCAAGCTTGTTAAGTGCGCAATCAGCCTTATTCAATACTAATGTAAGGTGCAGTCTTGAAATCAGAGATCTACAATCATGTATTCATTATTTAATTTTAAACATTGATTTCATTGTAAAAAACACATTTGTTTAGCCTAATGAAACTTTGAAACTTAATATTCTTATGTAAGTTTTATATTAATCTTTCATTCAATTCAAAATGTGAATATTGTTTAACCTTCTAGTTGTTATCATATTATTATAAGAACTCATAAAATAGGTACGAATAATAAAGGCAAAGAGTTCATTTTTGGATTTTTGACGAATTATCCTGGTGTTACGACGGATCTGACAATATTTCTAACCACAAAGTACGAAAATGTAGCTGTGAAAATTTCAACACCTTTACTTGATCCAAGTTTTGATAAAACAGTAGTTGTCCACAAAAATAGAGTGGAAAGTGTTTCAATATCCGCGGCAGTTATGTGTAGCGTTGATGGCTTAGAAAGTAAAGGAGTCCACGTGGTGGCAGAACATGATATAATAGTATATGCTATTAATAAGCAAAATTATTCTACAGATGCCTTTCTTGTTTTGCCAGTTGATACTTTAGGACAGGAATATTATGTTGTTTCATGGGGTGAGAGATCAGCTTTTATTATTGTTGGAATAGAAGATGAAACGCAAATCAGCATAAAGTGTGGAAAACAATGTCCGTTGGTAACAATAAATGGTATGTCTTATGGACCTGGAATTTCAGTCAATATTGCATTGAATAAATTTCAAACTTATTTAGCATCATCAGAGTTCGGTGATTTTACCGGAACACATATCTATGCAACAAAGCCAGTTACTGTAATTGCTGGTAGTATTTGCGCAAGTGTTGGAGACGGCGCATGTGACCATTTAGCAAAGCAAATGCTACCGATCGAAAAATTGGGCAAAATTTATGTAACTGTTGGCATGCCCTACTGTTCGACTCAAGATACATATAGAATCGTTGCTAGTCTCGACAACACAATTGTAAATATATCAGGAAGTTCTACAGTAAATTTGGAAAGATCCGGAGATTACTACACGTTTAACTTACCAGATCAATCTGCAAAAACAGTTACTTCAGATAAAGCAATAGCTATAGCATTATACGCCAACGGTGGATGTAATTCAAACGGCTTTGGGGATCCAACAATGATCCTTCTTCCATCTATTGACCAATTTGCCGCTGATTACACCTTTTCGACGGTTTCTCTTCAAGGACAAGATTTTATCAATTCTTTGGCATTAGTTATAGGCGAGGCCTACACTGCAGGTCTTCGTGTGGACAATAGAATGTTACCGCCTGTCGTATGGCGATCAGTGGAAGGTAGAAATGATATAAAGTATACAGAGTTTGGAATTGAAAAAGGAGCCCACTCTGTTTACCACATAGATCCAACAGCTACTTTTCTTCTTATAGTATCGGGGGTACAAAGTTACAATTCCTACAGTTATCCTGCAGGACTGAATTTCAATGCTCAAAATGCAGTAAGATATTTATAATACGATTATATGCTATTATAATTATTGTAAATTCGCAGACCATTGAAAATATATGTATAACTGGCTATGTTGTTCATCGAAATTTTAACATATTTTGCTATAAAACAATTAATTAATTAAAATTTATAATAACTATCTTCTCAATGGTGTATCAAACATATCTTTGAAAAAACGAAAAACGAATTTTCAGAATGAAAATTATAGGGACGCTAGAAATGTTTAACCTACATGTTTTATTATGTCGTCAACGGTAAAGTTTCTTGAATGTTATTACTGTTGAAACAATTTAGAACTGAAAATATAATACAAACAAAAAATGCATTCTTTGTGAAAAACAACGCATGAATGGTTTTCCCTTTAATTGCCAAACTGTTGGTGTATTTGTGACTCACTGTTATATAAATAAATATATATATATATATATATATATATATATATATATATATATATATATTCGTTGTAAAAACACTGACGAAGCCTGTTGGTCAGGCGAAATATTTGTGCAATTTTTTAAAGTGTAAAACTTTGTTTTCGCTTTAATTATGTATCTAGATGTTGTTGTACATATTTTTAAACGAATATATTATTATTTTAGTCTGTACAGCATCGTTATCTACCGTAACGATCCAGCATCCCGTACGAACAATTGTTGACTATTTCTTTAGACGAATTATATATATATATATATATATATATATATATATATATATATATATATATATATATATATATATATATATATATATATATATATATATATATATATATATATATATATATATATATATATATATATATATATATATATATATATATATATATATATATATATATATATTTCAGAACTGTGGTAATAACAACAATAAAAGTTCGACTGAAACTAAGTGTAATTTTGGATTAGGTAAGTGGACAAAAATTAACTCAATAAAACAAATAACAAAAATAATTATTAAATAGTGCTTATTTAATGTTGTTATTTACTGACCAATTTTCAGCAGATTATCGGTTTTCGACGTTTCTCTTTAAGGACAAGACTATTTATTCTCTGGCATAAGTTATAGAGGCAGGCACTGCTTAATCGTCCGGAGCACCCGAGTGCACCCATGATTTTTATTGGGTTCGGGTTACTCTCTTTCTGTGTTTTATGCTTTTGGTTTTTGTGTTTGTCTATATCCGGATTTGTAACTGTCCTTTGGCTTTTGGCTCTTGTTGGACGGTTGGTTTTCTTTGCTGTTTCTTATAGGCAAGCCTACCTTTTAGGTTTTCGTATGGACAATAGAAATTTACGGCCTGACGTATGGACCAATGGATAGTAGATTGATAAAAAATATACAGAAATCGGAATTGCAAAAGGAACTCATTCTGTGTTCCACATAGACCCAACAGTCATTTGTCTTATTGTCACGAGGTACAACTGAAGATAATAACAAAATACCGAACACCAAGGAAACTGTCAAAACGGACAATCTACATTTCAAAGTCCACGAAACCGGCAAACGAAACCAACAACCAACTATAGCAGCTTCAAACTGGTCCTCAGATGGTACAGGCATGTCAAGAAAATGGTGGTTCATTGCATCCCGCTTTCTTTACTGTGGTGTGTGGGTTGGTGTGTTGATCAAAATAATTGGTTATCATACACTATTAGTCAGTTAAAGGTGTATCAATAATCGTCGCAGCACAATCACTATGTATTGAATTCAAAAATTGGAAAAACTCTCCAATCATAAACGATAATATTTTTCAACAAAAAAATTGCATTAATAGCAAAACTTATTTAAGGTGCGGACGAGTCTTTTTTTTCTTGTAGCCTTAGTTACAATTCCTATGGTTATCCAGCAGGACTGAATTTCAATCCTCAAGATGCAATAAGATGGTTATGATACATATGCCATTATAATGATTGTAAATGCAGACCATTGAAAATATGCTTTACTGTCTACTCTGTGCATCGAAATTTTAATATCTTGCCATAAAATAAATAATTAATTAAAATTTAATATAATTATCTTCTGAATGTTCTGCTAAACAGGTATTTGAAAATAAAGAAAAAAGTATTTACTTTTGATCTTTATGTGCGGAATTATCTCATCTCACGCTGCTTCCGTGAGATGGGCCCATCTTACCTCACTGTCAACACGTCGTTAAGAAAACACCGTGACGTCACAATGCTACAAAACAGCGATACACAGATTGTCTCCCTTCAATAAGATAGGGACGAGAAAATGCATCGTGTTTCAAAAAACGTAAATAATCTATACAAATTGTTGGTGCATATCTCGACGAAGTGTTACAATATGTTGGATTTTTATTCTGGATGGAGTCTGTGAATCGGAGAAATATTAATACGAGTCATTTTCTGGCAAGGGCGTAAAAAAAATCTGTTTCCCCATAGCGTTTTCAAAAACATACAATAAGTGTCATTAAATATGCTTAATATTAAACCATCATAGTGGAATAAAAATATTATATGTTTGTTAGTTTAACCTCACGTTCAGCACGTTTTTAGCTTACTATTGAGTTCAGTTTTTAATTGAATAGTTTTGTTTGGTTTTTTGTTTGTTTGATGCTGTCTAACGCCACTTTCAGCAATTTTTCAGCTATATCATGGCGTCCAGCTTTTATTGGGGGAGGAAGCCGGAGTACCCGGAGAAAACCCCCGACCTGCGGTAGGAAAACTGGCAATCCTTGTCAATTAAGATTGGAGTCGGGTACACCCTGCCCGCAGTGAGAATCGAACAACCCGCAATCTCAGTGTTGACAGACCACGTGATCAATAGTAGACGAACTACCTTGACCACTCGGCCACCAAGGCCCCATTAATTAATTGAATAGAAAGTCATTGACAATCACGTGATCACCATTAGATGAATACTACGTTAAGAACTCCGCCGCCAAGGCCCCGAATAAAGGTGTTAAAAATCTAATAAAAATGCTACGATAAACTTGATCCAGCACCTTTACGTCGCTTGCAGTGTGGCTTTTAACTTTTTGAACGTTTAATATGTAGAATAAAAACTAAACATGTATGATAAAAATTGTGGTCTAATTAGAAAAAGTTATCGATTACTTTGTCATAAAAATGAGTTTTCTATAATATAGCTCGGGCATATTCTGGTTCAAGGAATTTTTGTGTTGCTTCTATGCGCATTCGGAAGTGATAGTTTAGAAATCATAATCAGTAAAGTAGATTAGGTTGAGCATCACAGCATTTTACGTTTACTTCTTTTAAGTAGTTCGCATCCCGTTTAATGCAATTCTTTTCATTCATTTTCTAGATCCCTGCAAAGACGATTCTTGTTTAAATGGTGGAACATGTTCACCATTGGGCTGGACAAGTTCTGAATGTATATGTCCTAATCGCTTTAAAGGACCAATATGTGAAATAGGTAATAAAGCTAAACATGTTTCTATGGCTGTCACTCCATCTTAAAATACATTCATGGAAAATGATTCTGTATTGTTACTATTGCTATATATATATATCGTTCTGTTGTGAAAATTTACCATAGGTCACTCGTTGTCTCACCTTATTATTTAGTGTTTGCATCTTCCAACTGACACACTATTTGTTATTGCAAATCCATTACAGATCACTGCAACTTCATCATCAATCAATCAGTCATTCCATGGTTAGCTGTAAATGACCTAATTTCATATTTACATGTTGCTCACAATTTACAATATTAAAATACCCATAGATTAATATCTATATCTATACATGTTGGTAATAAGACGCTTTAAATTGAAATTTAAAAAAATAGTCGATTTAAATAATTTATTTCTAATATACAGTAGTCAGATTTTAAGACTATATTCGATGTTGTAAATTTGTCCTCTTGATTGTGCAAGAAAGGTTTTTACGTTAAAAATTAAATGTGCAACAGAAATAATAAGTGTTATCTCAGAAAAACGGATGTAATTAATGTGTGAGTACTAAACACTTAACTCGTTAAACAATTATTGTCAATTATTATTGAGAATCAATCTTACACGACATGCACAATAAGTTTTAAGTATTTTTATTTTCCGAGACTGGCTACAGATAACACTATGATATAAGTTCGATTTTGATTTCATGTCAGGTCTTTTTGCCCCAACCTAATTTTATTTTTTATTTGAAGTTTTTATTGCCGAAAGTTTGGGTGCTCACTGGGATATGCCGGTGTTCTCTCCGAATACTGTACACAATTATATAGTTGAAAAACACAAACATAAAAACATCTCAAACTTTTTATATCATGACAAATACACGTTCAAATTTATATAATATATTATAACTATTTATATAAATGGAAAACTAATAAAACACTAATAATAAACCAAGGTTTATTTTTGTAGACTTGTGCAAACCATATCCGAGCGATATCGTATTTGTAATTGATAGCTCATCAAGCATTGGATCCGAGTACTTTGAAATCCAGAAACAATATATCAAAGATCTGATGAGAAACTTTACAATTGATGAACGAAACGTACAAATTGCGATCGTATCGTTTTCTTCTATCGCCAACATAGAATTAGACTTTAGTGATGCGAGTAATGAAACAACCCTATATGACAAGATCTCAGAACTTAAATTAAAAGGTGGATCATCCCAGATTCATAAAGGATTAAATACAGGCATTAAATTGATGAAAAATAGGAATCGTAAAATAGATTATGTCAAGGCAAAAAAGTATTTAATTGTAATATCAGATGGCCTTCCCTCCTCCCCCAATGATATTGATTCCTTTGCCAGTGAGGAATTTACATTGCACATGGTTGCTTTAGGAGAAGATGTTTCCCATTATTATCTAGAGAAGATGGCTGGGTCAATGTCAAACGTGTTCTCACCAAATCCAGATCGTTTATGGAATCACATGATGTTTGATCTAATACATCCTATATGTGATAGTAAGTTTCTCGAAATTAAACAATTTATGGAGTTTTAAACGATAATGAATGTCAATTTCTCAATTTAGTATAGAAATACATACATATTGACCTAATTGAATGTAGTTACAGTGAAAACTAAACATTACTTTTTAAATTGAATTACACTACGTAAGTGATGCTTTAAACTACCTACCAAACCAAGTTTGTGGTACTATTGCTTCCTCTACTTATAATAACTAAACAACATTAAAAAGCTGACGATTTTCTCCCAATTGTGGCGCAAAATCATCAATCAAGCACAAAAAATATCTGAGATGTTGCAGGCACATGACAGTTTGAGAAATACAATCTAACAAAAACACACAATCAGGCATGTTTATAACAAAAACTTAAACTAATATGTATATAAAAAAATGACCTGACCAATTGGGTACAACACAATAAATTCTACAATGGCGATGGCTTGTTTCATTGTCCAGCTACTATTCATCGAAAAATTATAATGGTCTTAGAATAGTCCAAGAATCATATTTCTCCCAAAGCCTTTAAATATACGGATGGAGCATACTTTCATCAAAGTCTGAAAAAGCGTTGGACAGCAGAGGTTTTTTTTTTAATAATCTTTGAAGAGATCTGTCCCGTACTTTAATGTATTATTACTATCAAACTCTTAGTACTCTCAACACTATTTGTTTGTTGTTTTTAATATCGATATTATGTGGCAAAATATAACTGCTTTTCGACTTCTTTACTTTTTTGGCGCATTATAAAGATTACTTAATTACAGCTCTCATAGTTCAATATCAATCAACTATTCATTTATGTTTTTTGCAGTGTGCCATACATCGAATGAAACAGATTTGGTTATTTTGGTAGACATATCACGAAGTATGGATAACAAAGACCTGATTGAAGACATACCCGGCGTAACAAATAAGATACTAAATGAAATGGGAACAGGATATATCAACACAAGGCTATCTCTGGTAACTTATGACAGTCAAACACATATCGAATTTAAATATGAACAATACTCAATTGATACGAAATACAGGTTACAGCAGAAATTGTCTTACATTCCTCGATCCATTTATTCCGTTTCAAATTTTACAAGAGTCTTTTCAGACGTTAGTGACCTTCTTTTTGATACCCAGTCTGGAGCACGACGTACAGCAAACAAAATAGTGCTTGTCATATCTAACTTTAAAACTGATATAGACAAAACAACTCATGAGGATATTACCCGGATGTTTAACAGTTCAGTTGATATATTTACAATTGGAGTTCACTCAGATGAAGAGGCATTTGATAACATGCTAAGACTTGCATCATCTTCATTTCATGTTGGCAGTATAGGAGAAATATTTGCTAATCAAATAGATACCTTCATCAGAGCTTTTGTTAAACAGTTATCGTATGTAAAATGCTCATTCGGTTAAACCATTACAGAGATGTTGAACTCATTATGTAGTTCATTGCACATCAAATTAATACCTTCATCCTAGCTTTTGTTGATCAGTTACTGTATGTGAAATGTTCGTTTGTTGAACAATAAAAGTGAAATGAGACCATGACTCCTTCATATATAGAAGTAGTCGTTGCAAAAAACAGTGTGAAGTTTTTTTCGATTCGTGTCATTTGCCATTCTTCCGTATACGAACACGGGTGTTTTCATGTAAAGATAATAACATGCATTTCTTTATTTTTTTAAGTTTTATAAATAATAAAAATATGTCAGTTATTTTATTTATTTAGCTATTTTGTTAAACAGCTATCGTATGTAAAATGCCCATTTGGTTAAACTATTACAGAGAAACAATGCAAACCTGTATTTAAGTTAAAACACGAGATCATTATGTTGAACTCACTATGTAGTACATTGCATAATATATACACAACTTCACTTTCAATTATTTCATACCACAGACAGTAAAATACCAGCTCTAAAAAATTCTTTTTATTATGTTATTGTCATGATTATGTGCCACGTCTACGAAAAATCTTTGCGGTTTATATTTTAAAATAATGTTTTTCCTCTTTTTAGGTTTATACATAAGAAAAATAAATGCTTATTATTACTAGATCGTCTCAATGAATAGTTGTGCCTTTTTGTCTTAAGCAAGCATCAAGCCCATAACCATGAATCGTGTATACTTTGCTTTGTCTAAAACTTTGATTCTTGAATAACTGTGTTGCCCTTATGGTACACGTTTCTCCATTTTATAGAAGCACTGAAAAACAGGTGTAAAAATGAAGGTACATAGGTATATTTACACGTCTATGGTATTGCATATCCAGTAAATCTTTTTAAGCAATAAACGTTAAGTAATAGTAGAGTAGTATGCATTTTAATTGCACCAAAATGCGTTGCAAAAAGTTCAGAGGAGGTTTATTGCCATATAATCATATTTTGGTTAAAATGCATTTTATTCCATTATATTTAGGCAGCTAGCACTAAAATAATTTAGTATAGAGTTGGATTTCTTTGACAAAAGTAGTGTTCGTTTAAAATCTCCTCATACAAGGATTTTAAACACTTTTTATGACCTGGATTAGTTTTACATGTATTGGCAATTAGTAAACGTTTGCTTCAGTTGTATTGCTGAGTATTTGCTTATCTAACCGTTAAGAAGAAATGAAACAAAAATCCTTTGCAAAGACTGTTTTGACCATCAAAATGTATTTTTTTCCAATGTGTGATGAATGTGTTGCATTAATTACTATATTTTACTAAAATTTCCGGGTATCGGTGCTTAAGGTAGTTTGTCATTTACTGTTGATCAGGTGCCATTCAAGGTTGGAGTATCACTGTGTGCAAGGTGTGATAGGTTCCAATTTTAATAGACAAGGATTTTCTATCGAAGGTATTACGGCTTCCTCTCCCAATAACAACTGAACTCCATGATATAGCTGAACGATTGCTGAAAGTGGTGTGTTAAACACCGATTGAACAAACACACAAACAATATTAATATTCCTAGAATAATATTATAAAGTTTAAGCACGGCACTGTTGTTTAACGCCACTTGCAGCAATTTTTTAATATATCCTGGCGTCCAGTTTTTGATGGGGGGTAGGAAGACGGAGTACCAGGAGAAAATCCCGACCTTCCATATAAATCCTTGTCAATTATGATTGGAGTCGAGCGCAACCGGCCCGCAATGAGACTCGAACCCGCAATCTCAATGTTGACAGACCACGTGCCTATTAATATACATGTAGACATGAAAACTGCTTACACAGCTACCCATGGCACACCATAAACAACACCACGTTTGACTGACCACACTGTATCCTTGTCTGAGGTATAACTGTTTTGCTCTGTTCCCAAATGAAACATATAGGAACATTACCTAGAAAAACAATCAAACAAAACAAATGTGCGTTAAACTCTTATGATAAATGTCTCAAAGACACCAGTGTTATAAAATTTACTATCCAAGACAATAGTTTCTTTTACGTAAGAAACATAAGTTATACTTAAGTGGCTGAAGTATTGATCAGCAAAATTTCAAAAAGAGGCCACTTCTGCATTAACATCGTTTTTTGTATTTCTTTTTACCATATAAGCTTGTACAGTGTTGTTATGTATGTATTCAGCACGTCATAATTAGCTAACCAAAATAATAAACTAAAACTTTGGTCATGTTGAACAGTAAATTGTATGACAACCGATCGGTCAATAATTTATTGCTCCGATGCTCCGGGCGAATAAACAGTGCCATCCTTCAGACATCCGTCGAGTTGCTCATTGTCATTTCCGTGCAAAAGTCCAATTCGAGAAAAAGGAAACATATCTATGGCTTGGAAACACTTCTGATCGCAGTCGAGTAAATGAGATTTTACGTAATCTTCTTTACGTTTGCCCATTGTCTGGCATAATTCTCTACTGAATCCTTTTAAATTTGGTATCCAGTTTATGGATATGGTCTCTCGGTATTTTAGTCCTTTTATTTGGCTATATTGATTTGCGATGTAAAATATTGCAACGTTTAATGGTCTCAATTCCTTTGTTTTAAACCGATAGCTTAAAAAAGGGTCCCTTTTCTATGCATCATTTTAATACTGACTTGTTTAAAAAATCCGGTTATTATAAATATCTAGGAGATTGCTGAAACTTTATATTGAGTTTGTAAGTGTTTTCGAAACAAAAAAAAATGTAAATTAAATTTAGTTTCGTCAAAGGAAATAAAAAAAGCTCCTTGCGAATCTGATGCATAACAATTTTTGTACAACGGGTACCAAGTCACCAAAACTAACGCCGTGACATTTAGGGTTTTATAGTGTCGACAAACCAAACGTTCCATAATTTAATTATTAACACAACAACAAGTCAATGCAAATACTAGTGACAGAAGGAACAAACAGATTTGATCTTTCTAAAATCCTACACAGTATAATGTATGGCGATGATTAAGAAAATACGTTATTTTTGGTATTCTCTAAATTGTCTTAAGATAAGAAAAAATTATGTTGTTTCCCTATTTCATAAAACTCAACTTTAGATTTCCCTGAAATTCTAGTCGTTTTTCTCAAACATAAACTTATAGCATTTGATGAGTCAATATTTCGTTGAAGGTACGTTTAGAGAGTTTTGATAAAGCTAATATACTCAGTACGATATTGTAGAAAATCGTTGAAATAATATTTTTAAGTAAATGAACATACCGAAATATTTCTTGTCTTTGCCTCAGACTCGGCTTTGTCAAGAAGTTTTTCTCCAATGCCTTTGTTTCGAAAGCTTTCTAAAACATATAAGTGTTTTATGTACATACTGCCTTCTGGTACTGTTCCGTCAAGACCACGTTTAAGACAGCATAAACTGAAAAACAAATCTTTACAGGTTTTTTTTTTACTCAGCATTAGTTATGCAGATGTATAATGTCATTCAGTTTTTGTTACAGTAGCAAGTCTTTTGAATTAAATTAAGTAGGAAATCGAGAAAACTACATTAACTCAGACTGGAACTAACAACCACTCTTTTATGTGGCAGAACTTTGGACCAATTTTGACAAACAAGTACCAGTCACGATAACGATCTATTCTAAAAACAAGTAAACAGAAATGTTTGATGGAAATTTTTTGGGGAAAGTACTGGCGGACGCGATTTTTACTACGTGAAAGAAATCGTTAACCTATAAATTAACCTTAGTCCCAGGTGAAACGAGTTTGAAATTATTAATTTATACATGTGTGCGCCCCCCCCCCCTTTTTTTTTATTTACGTGTTTTGGATATTAACAGATTTGTGAGATTTACCAAGCATACAGTTAACTTAAAATTGATAATATACATACAACTACATGTACTTTGCTGTACATGTACGTGTATTCCAGAAAGTTTATTGCTATTATGTATTGAAACCCACTGCCTAAGATATAGAAATGAAGTTTTTCTGCGAGCACCAAAGCAGTTATACAATAATGTCAACAAATTGAATATTAGATTTTTTTAAATAAAATGTTTTTAATTTAAAATTTACTGATTAAGCAAAGTATACTTTACAATTAGAGCCACAACTCTCTATCTATGTGTATAGTACGACGAACGCCCAAGAACAATAATAATGCATTTGATTTAATATCAACATGAATATAAAATGATTGTTAATTTGTATTTATTAAAGAAATTAATTAAAATTTCTTCTCTTCGTCTTTTTTACACTCCATAAAATCCAGCGTGTTAATATGCGTTTTAATTTGCGCTGTACTTCAAATAAAAAATATTTAACATTTTTGTACAAGTTGTTTGATATAAAATTTTACAGCTCATCTCTATCGTTCTTAATACTTAAATTGCACTATGAAATAATTTTATAAACAAACAGACGGCAAAATCTAATAATAATAGTACACAATTTGAAAGGTGAATTGCCAATTTACCAGCCTGTTTCGAACCCATGTCCAATTTATTACCCTGTTCCGAACCCCCGTCCAAATTAGTTTTTGACTAATCAGGAAACAGAATTAGGATCACGTGACTTGCTTTTCGAGAGATGAAGTGTCATGAGGTCAAAGGGTAAAAAGTGAATATAATACCGACTGCGTCGGAAAAACAGAACGCATGATAATATCGATTAAGGTATCCGGACCACAATTGACCACGTGATCATAGCTGGTGTCCCGGATGTCCACTGATTTTGAATGTAGAAGACCTCGGTAATGTTCGGTAAACATCGGAAATACTACTTGAGTAACTACTTATTTACTCAAGACTGCTAACATTGATTCAAAGTAAAACAATATATTTGATTTGTATTATTAATTAGCAATACACTGATTTAATAAAGCTGTATTTCTTGGTCGAAAAAATTAAACGCTAACTTCAATTATGGGTCCTATACCTTAAGCACACGAGTGTTCTAGCGAGTTTACAAGCAGATGATAATTGCGCAATAAATCTTTCGAATGGTGGTTGTTTGTTGGAATTGGTGTAAACACCATCATCAGAACATTTGCAGACATATCATGGTGTCCAGTATTTATTAGCCAGAAGCCAGTATATCTGATGAAAAACTCCGAACCTTGGCAGGAACACTTGCAATCCTTGTAAATTACGTTTGGAGTCGAGCACACTCTGTCCAAATACGACACAAACAGGCAAAAGAATGTATTAAAGTGAATAAATACGATGATCAACGTTTCCGGTATTACTGGTATTTTATTCACCTTATATTAACCAATTTAATTATCCGACATACCCGCATTGTTCTGTACATCCAAAATCTGTATCCAGATCCATTTGTCTGCAAGACAAAAAAAACACTATTTCCGTTCAAGCAAGCGGTAACTATACAAATATGTTTAGCAAATTAGAACAAAAAATCAATGCTTTACTATGGAGAATATATTTAAGATCAAGATAGGAAACGTGTCTTAGAAATGTTTTTTTTGGCCCATGAATTTTGTAAAAGTAGTGAACAAATGGCTTACCTGCTTTGATTATTGGATTATACATGTTAAAACAAACGGTAATAACAGGTCTGCACTGAAGCAGGTAGAAAGTTTTCCACCCTGTGCCCACTCCACTTTGGTTTGTTTGATTGTTTGAATGGTGTTTAACGCCATTTTCAGCAATTTTTCAGCTATATCATGGCGTCCAGTTTGTATTGGGGGAGGAAGCCGGAGTAATCGGAGAAACCCCAGACAAGCGGTAGGAAAACTGGCAATCCTTGTCAATTAAGATCGGAGTCTAGTACACCCTCCCCGCAGTGCACCGCTTTGGACTGGGGAAAGCAAACACCATTTGATATCTACTGTACTTAGCTATGAACATGTATCAGATAATCAAATGTATTATAATTTTATAGGAATAAAAGCTATTTGGCAGGAACTAATCGGAATATTAACAACTCACTCACAAACTAAATTTCGTGCATAATTTATTCAAAGATGGTGGGTTAGTTGGCGTTAGTCAGGCGATTCCTTAAAACAGCATTTATTCATTATAATTGCACATGTTCACGCATAATTTTCATCGTTTCAAACCCTATTTTTAGGTAAATGAACGAACTATGTTATTCCAACATGTATTCATACACTTGATTCGTTCAACGAAAATGAACGATAACGATCGGCCAATCAAAAATGTCTTAACAATGATAATTGGAATTATTTATGACTATTTCCGTTCTTACATAGGATCTGGATCTCCTGGGAACACCAAACTCAGTATTCCTGTGGGTTCATTATTGTAATCTGCTATAAAGTTTCTGTCATAGAACCAGCTTTGTTGTTCTTCGTGGTTCCTAGACATTACCCATGTAATGGTACTAAGGCTGAAGAAATACGAAAAGCTTTTGCATTTCGAGTTTTGTTAAATATATAGCAGCTTAACCAGGCATAACTAGTTATGACCTACCTGCACCAAAACTTTGTAGTCATTTTTCAAACGAGTTATAAACTTTAAGGTTTATATCTTACTTAGTATTTAATTTCTTTTGTCAAATAATAACCATAATAAAAATTTTGGTCTCGAAAAAATCGATAAATTATTTCCAGTTTTCATGCACGTATGAGATGTCTCCCAAAATTTTTTTTAATATCTTGTGTTTTATGGACTCTGTTCTGAATATCTCCAATTACCATTCTGCATCTGGCTATCTTGAGGAACGGTCGGAGATATTAGTAATCTTGTTAAGAAAAACACCAATAGAACATATTTCTCAATGTTTTAACATAATTTTGATTAATGATCACTATAAGTATAAACTGTTTCATCACTCTTAATTTGCCTCCCCGCACAACATGCACAATACAGGAAATTCAGCTATTTTGAGAGCGCGTAGTAATTCGAGGTGTATTACTGTTATCTGCATTCATGACATAATTGGTGTTTAATGTCAATTTTAAGCGCCAGTGTTTATGTTTCAATTTTATCCTCGAAGCAAATTTTATCCATTCTTCCTCTTTATCTGGTTGCAACCTAGAATGAAATGGGCGTGGTTTTAAGTTAATGCCCATTTTATGTTCTGCTTGTTTCTTTGTTTTCATAAAGCTTAACTCCATTGTTCAGCTATTTTCAGCTATAGTATATAAAGGGGTCCAGATTTTAATTTCATAATTTCAGGAGGAAACGGGAGTGCCCGGTTAAACCTCAGCGACGTTATGTTTATTTTATATACCGCTATCCGTTTTATTTGTTCTAATATCATAATCTGCATAAAACAATAAAGATTGTTCAATGACATTCTGTTCGAGCGACCCATTGATTGAAATTTAGTTCATTTAGTTGTGGCCGTGCATGTAACGTTCAATCAGGCGAGATACTATCTCACTGACATTGTTTGTTTGTTTGTTTGAATGGTGTTTTAACGCCACTTTCAGCAATTTTCAGCTATATCATGGCGTCCAGTTTTTATTGGGGGAGGAAGCCGGAGTACCCGGAGAAAACCCCCGACCTGCGGTAGGAAAACTGGCAATCCTTGTCAATTAAGATTGGAGTCGAGTACACCCTGCTTGCAGTGAGAATCGAACCCGCAATCTCAGTGTTGACAGACCACGTGATCAATAGTAGACGAACTACCTTGACCACTCGGCCACCGAGGCCCCACACTGACATAGTAGGAACCGCTATATATCCGGCAATAATAGGTTGGTGGGGGGGGGGTAACCAACATAACTTTTTCAATAAATTTTAAAATATAAAACATTTAGCCTGACAATTGTGCGACCGCTATTTTCTATTCACCCCCGGAGGTGTAATTATTGGGAACACCCGATAGAAGATCGTGTCAAGCATGCAATATATAAATTTAACGTGTGAAGTCGATTATTAATACCACTTTAATCTTTTAAACATTAAACCTGAAACTAAATATGTGTTTCCCTAATAGAAGTCGATAATGATATATACCTTCCTTTACTGGTGGCGTGGATGTATTTGTCTCTGTCTGCCTCAACTTTCATTTCGGAAAGAAATTGACAATCGGTCTTGCTATTTGTCATGGTACGAATGCGAATTGGACCAATTTCATCCAAGATGTTTGGTCTTCTGTCACTGGAACCAGGTTCTTGTGTCACTATATCCGTCATTGTTCTTTTTTCTTATATAAATTCAATTCATTTTTATGCGTTTGTTTACCAACTTACCTGTATGTCAGCGCTCTAAATATTGACCTTTCGTGTATATATATACACATTTAAATGCTTGAAATTTTATGTCACTGGTTGGATGTTTTTTTTTTCTTTTTTCAATTCAAAACCAAAACCGTAACAAATATTTAGGATTATTGACTTTGCGGAAATACTTGTAACTTATTTTATTGCATTAAATTATAAAATTTTCATTTCATAAGTTCTATTATTCTGTTAAGTTAATGTCAGTTTTTGATGCATCACATTCTCTATGGCTCGTAACTGTTATGGCGGACAACATTTTTTTGCCAATTCATAAGATGTTTATTTTTGCATCTATATTGCATTTACAAACAAAAAAAGAAGCCTTTGAACAATTTCTGGAACTACAGAAAGTTTTCTTAGAAATAATGCACAAACATAACTGCAATGGACAATTTGGGCATCAGCCATTTATTCATCGATAGGCAACAATAAAACGAACAAAACAGTAAAATATTATCACCATATTGACACTTCGTTTATCAAATATTAACATAATATGACCCAGAACTACATTTTAACAACAACAAACAACACATAAATATGTCATCGTCTACCCACCCAACCCTCAACCCCTCCTCTTATACAATTTTTGCAGGGTAATTTTCGGTTGTTGGCGTAAACTAACTCGGTTCTTTTTCAGATTTCAATTTTCAAAATTCTCAAAATGCTTCCATACACCCATCTTTGTCCTTCCTTCTTTTATGTCACCGCAGTCGAGTTGAACTCCTCTTTGAATGTTAACAAATCTCCTTTTTAAATTTTTTCTAAGCTTTGATCTTGTGTTTTTTCAGTAAATAATGGTACTTTCTCTGTTGTAATTCCTAATTACCTGGAAATAAACTTTTCGTTCGTATTCTTGTTTTTTTGGTTAGTAGCCATGAATCGAAGTACGACGATAATGACAGTTTGTGGAACTGAAGACCCCCTAAAATACAAAGGGCAGCTATTGCGAATCGTACCTTACCGATTCAATCTTTAATTTCCAATATCGCTGTTTTATTTTGTTATTTCTTATAAACTTTATAAGATGTCTCGCATATTTACAGTTAAAAAGACACCTAATTAAATATACAAGATGTGCCAATGGTAAACAAGATATTTTCATACACAGATATCTCATAAAATTTATTAACTTCAGGTTTAAGAAATTCTACGAGACAATCTTCATTATTGTATCTTTCTGTTAACAACAGAAGTTGTTTACAAAAACCCCTCTACTGTTATCCTACGATCTATCTATCGCATTGTACTGTAATCCGTTGATCTATCTATCGTATGAGTTTGTTTCGTTTAGTTTGAATGGTGTTGTACGCTACTTTCAGCCATGCTTCAGGTGTGTAAACACTAATCCAATTCTTTAAGATTTTCTACTAAATTTGTTATTTTTTTAATTAGAGCAGCTCTTTTACCTTAAGCACAACTTGACCGACATCATATATATCCTGAATCGTACGTGACAGGCCTATGTTCTCTCAAAATTTCATGACCTCTTTAAAACCTTCCAAGAGAAAACCAGCTTCCGGGGTAAACCCCACTCTAAAAATAGCTCTTTCTTTTCAGAAAATCTTGGTTTATAGGTCATGTAGTGCATGTGACATAAAACATACTAAACACCATTAGAACAGAGCAAGTTAGGACTCTAAATTTTTCTAATATATTCACCTTTCAGAAAAACTTTCATTCATTAAAATCCAGTTAGTAGTTTTTAATATACACTAAGATAAACAGGACTATTTTGTTGTTAAGTACTATTTTCTTATATGTTCCAAATTTGATTGGTCCCCTTTAGTGTCTTGACACCTAAAGAGCATGTATTTGTCCATCAAATTGTACAAAATTTTGCCTATTTGTAGCCTAAGTATATCTGACCAACACCCTAAAATTTCTTTGCATTCTATATAACAGTTTTGTAGAATCGCAGGAAAAGATTCAATGACTGCGCACATACTTAATCAGCACAAACTGTGTTTGCACATCAAGTAATGCATTATTTGCAATATATTCAATTTCCTAAGTTCAGATGTAAATTTCAATGTATATCACACATTAACACTATATTATAACATACTGAATACTAATAAAAACATACATTATATTTATACCTCACAAATAAAAAAATTTGAAGTTTCAGGTTGGGGGACCAGCCCCCCCCCTTTTTAGATGGCATATTAGATCTCTTATAAATTTTAAATATCTGTAACATTCCTACTAAACCATTTCATATTTCTTGTTGCTCAACAAGATAGAATTGCACCTCAACAAACAATAAAATTCCAAAAAGAACCATTTTAGTATGAC
The DNA here is from genome assembly GCA_944474755.1 of Limnoperna fortunei. Lineage (NCBI taxonomy): Eukaryota > Metazoa > Mollusca > Bivalvia > Mytilida > Modiolidae > Limnoperna > Limnoperna fortunei. Next base: position 32,107,943 of record OX104123.1, read on the forward strand.
TCGGTCCTATAGTATCAATTGACAAATTCCGCATCTAAAAAATACAAAATAGGCACCATATTCAATATTTGTGGCAACATAGATGTCTTTTCGACCTCATATTTAGATTGTCTTACTTTCCTGCTACTGAGAAACACTGAAACAATATATTTTTTAACTCCAAACACACTGTTCTAGGCAGAAAATACAGATTTTATTGCCAGAAAAATCTAAAATGTTACATAATATAATATTTAGGCTGAAATTTGACACTAGTATGGTTTAGAACCAAATATGTATTTAAAATGAGTAAATGGGTTATAATCTTTCATTCTCAAACATTTTCAGGCAAAGGGAGGGAATATGAAAAAATGGTGTTTATGTATTAAAGGTGTGTAAACACTAATCCAATTCTTTAAGATTTTCTACTAAATTTGTTATTTTTTTAATTAGAGCAGCTCTTTTACCTTAAGCACAACTTGACCGACATCATATATATCCTGAATCGTACGTGACAGGCCTATGTTCTCTCAAAATTTCATGACCTCTTTAAAACCTTCCAAGAGAAAACCAGCTTCCGGGGTAAACCCCACTCTAAAAATAGCTCTTTCTTTTCAGAAAATCTTGGTTTATAGGTCATGTAGTGCATGTGACATAAAACATACTAAACACCATTAGAACAGAGCAAGTTAGGACTCTAAATTTTTCTAATATATTCACCTTTCAGAAAAACTTTCATTCATTAAAATCCAGTTAGTAGTTTTTAATATACACTAAGATAAACAGGACTATTTTGTTGTTAAGTACTATTTTCTTATATGTTCCAAATTTGATTGGTCCCCTTTAGTGTCTTGACACCTAAAGAGCATGTATTTGTCCATCAAATTGTACAAAATTTTGCCTATTTGTAGCCTAAGTATATCTGACCAACACCCTAAAATTTCTTTGCATTCTATATAACAGTTTTGTAGAATCGCAGGAAAAGATTCAATGACTGCGCACATACTTAATCAGCACAAACTGTGTTTGCACATCAAGTAATGCATTATTTGCAATATATTCAATTTCCTAAGTTCAGATGTAAATTTCAATGTATATCACACATTAACACTATATTATAACATACTGAATACTAATAAAAACATACATTATATTTATACCTCACAAATAAAAAAATTTGAAGTTTCAGGTTGGGGGACCAGCCCCCCCCCCCTTTTTAGATGGCATATTAGATCTCTTATAAATTTTAAATATCTGTAACATTCCTACTAAACCATTTCATATTTCTTGTTGCTCAACAAGATAGAATTGCACCTCAACAAACAATAAAATTCCAAAAAGAACCATTTTAGTATGACTCGGTCCTATAGTATCAATTGACAAATTCCGCATCTAAAAAATACAAAATAGGCACCATATTCAATATTTGTGGCAACATAGATGTCTTTTCGACCTCATATTTAGATTGTCTTACTTTCCTGCTACTGAGAAACACTGAAACAATATATTTTTTAACTCCAAACACACTGTTCTAGGCAGAAAATACAGATTTTATTGCCAGAAAAATCTAAAATGTTACATAATATAATATTTAGGCTGAAATTTGACACTAGTATGGTTTAGAACCAAATATGTATTTAAAATGAGTAAATGGGTTATAATCTTTCATTCTCAAACATTTTCAGGCAAAGGGAGGGAATATGAAAAAATGGTGTTTATGTATTAAAGGTGTGTAAACACTAATCCAATTCTTTAAGATTTTCTACTAAATTTGTTATTTTTTTAATTAGAGCAGCTCTTTTACCTTAAGCACAACTTGACCGACATCATATATATCCTGAATCGTACGTGACAGGCCTATGTTCTCTCAAAATTTCATGACCTCTTTAAAACCTTCCAAGAGAAAACCAGCTTCCGGGGTAAACCCCACTCTAAAAATAGCTCTTTCTTTTCAGAAAATCTTGGTTTATAGGTCATGTAGTGCATGTGACATAAAACATACTAAACACCATTAGAACAGAGCAAGTTAGGACTCTAAATTTTTCTAATATATTCACCTTTCAGAAAAACTTTCATTCATTAAAATCCAGTTAGTAGTTTTTAATATACACTAAGATAAACATGACTATTTTGTTGTTAAGTACTATTTTCTTATATGTTCCAAATTTGATTGGTCCCCTTTAGTGTCTTGACACCTAAAGAGCATGTATTTGTCCATCAAATTGTACAAAATTTTGCCTATTTGTAGCCTAAGTATATCTGACCAACACCCTAAAATTTCTTTGCATTCTATATAACAGTTTTGTAGAATCGCAGGAAAAGATTCAATGACTGCGCACATACTTAATCAGCACAAACTGTGTTTGCACATCAAGTAATGCATTATTTGCAATATATTCAATTTCCTAAGTTCAGATGTAAATTTCAATGTATATCACACATTAACACTATATTATAACATACTGAATACTAATAAAAACATACATTATATTTATACCTCACAAATAAAAAAATTTGAAGTTTCAGGTTGGGGGACCAGCCCCCCCCTTTTTAGATGGCATATTAGATCTCTTATAAATTTTAAATATCTGTAACATTCCTACTAAACCATTTCATATTTCTTGTTGCTCAACAAGATAGAATTGCACCTCAACAAACAATAAAATTCCAAAAAGAACCATTTTAGTATGACTCGGTCCTATAGTATCAATTGACAAATTCCGCATCTAAAAAATACAAAATAGGCACCATATTCAATATTTGTGGCAACATAGATGTCTTTTCGACCTCATATTTAGATTGTCTTACTTTCCTGCTACTGAGAAACACTGAAACAATATATTTTTTAACTCCAAACACACTGTTCTAGGCAGAAAATACAGATTTTATTGCCAGAAAAATCTAAAATGTTACATAATATAATATTTAGGCTGAAATTTGACACTAGTATGGTTTAGAACCAAATATGTATTTAAAATGAGTAAATGGGTTATAATCTTTCATTCTCAAACATTTTCAGGCAAAGGGAGGGAATATGAAAAAATGGTGTTTATGTATTAAAGGTGTGTAAACACTAATCCAATTCTTTAAGATTTTCTACTAAATTTGTTATTTTTTTAATTAGACCAGCTCTTTTACCTTAAGCACAACTTGACCGACATCATATATATCCTGAATCGTACGTGACAGGCCTATGTTCTCTCAAAATTTCATGACCTCTTTAAAACCTTCCAAGAGAAAACCAGCTTCCGGGGTAAACCCCACTCTAAAAATAGCTCTTTCTTTTCAGAAAATCTTGGTTTATAGGTCATGTAGTGCATGTGACATAAAACATACTAAACACCATTAGAACAGAGCAAGTTAGGACTCTAAATTTTTCTAATATATTCACCTTTCAGAAAAACTTTCATTCATTAAAATCCAGTTAGTAGTTTTTAATATACACTAAGATAAACAGGACTATTTTGTTGTTAAGTACTATTTTCTTATATGTTCCAAATTTGATTGGTCCCCTTTAGTGTCTTGACACCTAAAGAGCATGTATTTGTCCATCAAATTGTACAAAATTTTGCCTATTTGTAGCCTAAGTATATCTGACCAACACCCTAAAATTTCTTTGCATTCTATATAACAGTTTTGTAGAATCGCAGGAAAAGATTCAATGACTGCGCACATACTTAATCAGCACAAACTGTGTTTGCACATCAAGTAATGCATTATTTGCAATATATTCAATTTCCTAAGTTCAGATGTAAATTTCAATGTATATCACACATTAACACTATATTATAACATACTGAATACTAATAAAAACATACATTATATTTATACCTCACAAATAAAAAAATTTGAAGTTTCAGGTTGGGGGACCAGCCCCCCCCCCCTTTTTAGATGGCATATTAGATCTCTTATAAATTTTAAATATCTGTAACATTCCTACTAAACCATTTCATATTTCTTGTTGCTCAACAAGATAGAATTGCACCTCAACAAACAATAAAATTCCAAAAAGAACCATTTTAGTATGACTCGGTCCTATAGTATCAATTGACAAATTCCGCATCTAAAAAATACAAAATAGGCACCATATTCAATATTTGTGGCAACATAGATGTCTTTTCGACCTCATATTTAGATTGTCTTACTTTCCTGCTACTGAGAAACACTGAAACAATATATTTTTTAACTCCAAACACACTGTTCTAGGCAGAAAATACAGATTTTATTGCCAGAAAAATCTAAAATGTCACATAATATAATATTTAGGCTGAAATTTGACACTAGTATGGTTTAGAACCAAATATGTATTTAAAATGAGTAAATGGGTTATAATCTTTCATTCTCAAACATTTTCAGGCAAAGGGAGGGAATATGAAAAAATGGTGTTTATGTATTAAAGGTGTGTAAACACTAATCCAATTCTTTAAGATTTTCTACTAAATTTGTTATTTTTTTAATTAGAGCAGCTCTTTTACCTTAAGCACAACTTGACCGACATCATATATATCCTGAATCGTACGTGACAGGCCTATGTTCTCTCAAAATTTCATGACCTCTTTAAAACCTTCCAAGAGAAAACCAGCTTCCGGGGTAAACCCCACTCTAAAAATAGCTCTTTCTTTTCAGAAAATCTTGGTTTATAGGTCATGTAGTGCATGTGACATAAAACATACTAAACACCATTAGAACAGAGCAAGTTAGGACTCTAAATTTTTCTAATATATTCACCTTTCAGAAAAACTTTCATTCATTAAAATCCAGTTAGTAGTTTTTAATATACACTAAGATAAACAGGACTATTTTGTTGTTAAGTACTATTTTCTTATATGTTCCAAATTTGATTGGTCCCCTTTAGTGTCTTGACACCTTCAGCTATATCATGGCGACCAGTTTTTATTGGGTGAGGTAGCCGGAGTACACAGGAAAGAGGAGGTGCTTCGGCATTAAAATTGCAACCATTTGAGTCGAGAAAAAATCTAAAAATCTAAAAATGAAAACTGCAATCATTTGAGTCGAGAAAAATATAAAAATCACTTAAGTGTTGACCCGCTACAGATCAATAGTTGATATATCTGGAATATTGAACATTTTGTTTTTGATACAGACTGACGGAAAGTATCGGGCAACGCCTCCCGGCGAATCAGGTGAGCCCGACGGCATATTGTAATCATTATTAGATAAAACACCCATCGATTATGGACTTCTAAAGAGGAAACTGTCTTCCTATAGTGTTGTATGGCAGATCGTAGCTCCATATAAGCCATATGCCAGCACGCCATTGCGTGCACATTAAAAATGTAAAAAAAAATGTCTATCTTTACTCGCTGTGATACATCATCGACATGACCGCTGTTGATTTGGAAAATTGCCAAATCGCAAAGATTAGATCTCGACTTTGAGTGATTTTGAAAATTACTGTATTGTTCCATTATAACAGTTACACAAGATTATATTTTTTTACGATCCCGTATTAACAAAAAATTAATATATTAGATGTTAAGGGGGGAATGGTTCAAAGAGACATCCGACAGGAATAGTGTACAATTGTGAATTGGACGCTGTACCCAGCTCCAGTACACGATGAAAAAAGCAAGACCAAAAAGCTATCACCGTGTCCGTCAGTCATATCGTCAGTAAGATTTCCTTATATTTTGACAGTTTGGTACAATGAGCATCATACAGGCACTGTTTTAGAGTGGTATTGGAAGAAGTGATTCTACATTCAAAATCGAATTGGTGCTAAAATGTGTGCATTAAACCTAGACACTACTCACATACCGGTCAAAAACATCTCAAAAACTGACTGCTGTGAATTTTTTTTAAGGCAAAAATGGCAAAAATCATCAATTTTGATGATTAAATGGAAATAACTCCT